>OZ018385.1:7239268-7839268 GCA_963969555.1 Polydrusus pterygomalis
TAAATACATTAAGATTTGTTAAAGTTCTCTCCCTATTATTTAGGTTACTTTTTTGTGAAAGAATAAAAATGGGAGGTTGATTTTGTAATAATTTAAAATCCTGTTTTATAGTTTTAAGAAAATAAATGTGTTTTTTTAGAATAATGCTGGATTGTTGATTTATTGAAGTACTCTCTCTTATTTAGGTTACTTATTTGTAAAATAATAAAACTGGGAGACTGATTTTGTGATGTTTTAAAATCCTAAGTATTTTATAGTTTTAAGAAATGTGTTTTTTTTTTGTTGAAACAATGCTTGACTAGATTCATTTGCATTTTTTGTAGAATATATTTTTTTGTTATTTTTTTTTAATATATGTATAAATAGTTTTAGGTTTGTTGAAGTACTCTTAGGTTTTGTTGACGAATAAAAACGAGAGACTGATTTCATGATGTTTTAAGAATCCTGTTTTATATTTGTTAAAGAATAATTTTTATTTTATACCAATTTTGCAATAAAAATGTTTGAATACCATTTACCAAAGTAATATTTTATTTCACCAATTTGAGCTATTTACATTGTTTATCAATAAGGGTGAACTTGTAAGTTTGAGAGCGTCTGCCACAGGAGCTCTGCCAAATATTTCGTCTGCCATATTGTTTTTAGTTAACGTACTAATAGGGGAATACACCCACTAAAATTAATGTGTAATGCTTGTCGTTCACTTTATTGTAAAATATGCCACTTTGACAGACGTCTGCCAAAGTTAGGCTGTCAAATAAATCGTCTGCTTTCTTAAAATTAATAAATACCTGTGTAGTTTTATGTTATTTTACCAATTTGAGCTATTATAAATATTGTTTACCAAGAGTAAACTTGTCACTTTGACAGCGTCTGCCACAGAAACGCTATCAAATATTTCGTCTGCCATATTGTTTTTAGTTAACGTACTAATAGGGGAATACACCCACCAGAAATAATGTGTATTACTTGTCGTTCACTTTACCATAAAATATGCCACTTTGACAGGCGTCTGCCAGGGTTAAGCTGTCAAATAAATAGTCTGCTTTCTTAAAATTAATAAATACCTGTGTAGTTTTATGTTATTTTACCAATTTGAGCTATTATAAATATTGTTTACCAAGAGTAAACTTGTCACTTTGACAGCGTCTGCCACAGAAACGCTGTCAAATATTTCGTCTGCCATATTGTTTTTAGTTAACGTACTAATAGGGGAATACACCCACCAAAATTAATGTGTATTACTTGTCGTTCACTTTACCATAAAATATGCCACTTTGACAGGCGTCTGCTAAGGTTAAGCTGTCAAATAAATCGTCTGCCCACGTGATTTCGACACATTCTTAAGCTGTTTTTTCAAATGAGTGAATGTGGGTTTTGATCAATATTGTTCACTAAATCTTAAAACCACCCTTTTTTAACTGCATCCCCCAAGTTAAAGCTACCACTTTGAAACGGCAGACGGTCGATTTTAGTTTGTCTATACCATGTATAATTAGACCATGTAGGTGAAAATTTTGAAAAATATCGTTCACCGCAATGTTTGTCAGCTCCTATACTATTAACTTTCCAAACTGTTACACAAGTTTTTAAAGATAATGTTTGTCGCGAAAAAAATTGGAAACTAATAAATTATATCAGAAATGGTAAGAGAAAAGTATATACATATTATAGAAAGTTGTTAAGAAATTAATAGGGGTTTTAAAAACAAAATAACATACAAAGTGTTTCATTTAAAATATCAAAGTTGCCATTACTTTTTATTGGAAAGGGCAACACTGCATATATTCAAAAATATTTTGACAAGGCAGTACACAGTATACGTACCTAGTATTTAAGGTATCTAGATACATTTATTTCTTACTCCAACATTTGTATATATCAAACGTAAACCGTTTGAAAAACTCTTTATTACTAGGTAATATTGTATAGTATAATAAGCCTACTACATTAAATTAGGTACAGACATGTAACTTTGCATGCATGAGTATAAAATATCTTATGCATTAAAAATGGCCTCCTGTGTATTTAAACGCGATTTACAGGGTTCTTCAAGGATTTCAATAAGAGTATGTAATGTAATATATGTAATAAATTTGCGAGAAAAACAGAGGCAATCAAACTAATCAATAGTCAAAAAGCTCCAAAACCACAAAAACATTTTTTCAAGTATAGATACATACTTTATTTTCTGCTGGATCAAAGTCTTGCAGAAACCATTACTTAGTTGTTTTTATTTTGCGATCATATTATAATTTTATCAACTTTAAGGGCACAGTTCTCAAGGTCAATCATGCATAAAAGACATAGGTACCTAAAAATGGCTTGAATACAGGGGTAACTTCCGGAACCTTGCAATTATTTAAAAAAAATAATTAGTACCTAATTTTGGAAGGGCTGTTCAGGGGGGCATTGACGAATAGTATGCCGGTGTTTTTTTTTTTAAATAAATGCACAAACTTAAAAAAAAACTGTTTTTGATATCACTAAAATTGCCACAATTTACCTTCAAATCCTTGAAAGTAAACACGTCGATTTTCAGAATTGAAGTAAAAACAACAATTTTTACGGGTAACACGATATTTTCTAGTCTATCTAGTTGTCATCTCTCCTAAGAATTTAAGAGAATATGGGTTTGTTTTAACAGGAAAGGTTCCGTAATTGCAAAAACACGAAAGTAAACAAAAATATGACCGGCTGATGATCCTACACCAACAAGACGCATAGTGGTAATCGGTACATCCTATTGGACGTTTGTAGCTGTTGTTACTTTTAAATATGTCAAATTTCTCTAAGAACACGCCGTACCGTGGCTAAAGTCTAGCAGAAACAGCCACAGAAATACTTAAAAAGCACCAATATTAGAAGAAAATAATATGACGCAAACTGAAGAAAATAATATGACGCAAACTGACGCATAAGCTTGCTACGGCCCACTACTGAACTGGGGACTTTTAGGAAGAAACCAGTATCAGCTGTTTCCTGTTTCTCTTATATGTGGTTGTCAACTGTGGAAACGCTTTGTTTGTAGAAAAAGTTGAATCTACCCATTGTTTTTGTTGTAAATTTATAAATTACTATTTAAAGCTTTTTTAAGGGGTAAATATTCCAGAGCCGTTAATTTTATACTAATAAAAATACGAGAAATATTCTGAAAAAATAGAGTCACCCGCAATATTTCTATTTTTTGACAAAAATATAATCTTTTGTAAAATTTATAATTAATTTAAGTATGTACATAGTGTATAGGTATGTATAATAACTAAAAAAAAGGGGGTTAGCTCACTTTCTAATCGTACTTTTACTTACTACTAGGTTTGTTCTAAGCAAAAAAAAAATATCAGAAGCAGAGGAGTTTTTCCTTTCATTTCGTCAGACGTGTTTCTCCATATCACGGCTCATCAGTTAGACTAGGGTCCGACGAAAGAAAGGAAACGCTCAACTCAACTTAAACATACACACACGGAGACACCATGAAGGGATGTAGCGCGAAGCGGCATCTAGTGTCGATGTTGAATAATTTTAAAACATACCAGCACCTCTAACAAATCAGGTTCCGTGTTCAGTCGCCCCGCCGCGCCGTGTGGCCGATACCAAATAACGCATAGCGCACGCGGGCGTTACTGAAGAATCAGTTGTTATTTTCCATGCATTATGTAAGAATTTTCGATTTTAATGTTTGTTTTTTAAATTACGTAGTATTATATTTTCCGTACGTATAGGTACGTTACCAAAGGCGCCAAGACTTTTTAGAAACAAAAGGTACGGCCGGGCCAGTCCGTCGCTGTGTATTTTTATGGCTTTATTTACAGCAGAAATTTTCCCAATTTTTCGACGGCTTGTTAGTCATTTTCAAACTGCGCAATTTTGCCCCAATTTTACCTAAGCTTCATCTCTTACTGTTTGAGAGATATGACAATTTCTACTGTTCGTTTCCATTTTTTCCTAAAGATGATGTTATCACTAAGTACGTCCGAAACATGTAGAAAATTCCCAATTTACCTAAGTTCTCTTTCCATACATTTTTATTAGCGGAGGAAGACATGAAGTGTCTCATATGTCTTCTCATTTAATTAATTTACTCCATTTAAGTAGGAATTAGATATTTCTTTAAATTTAACATGCATGTCTATTCAAGGTTACAACCAATCAGGGGGAAACACGAACTCAGTCCTAGTTTCTATAGAAGGTATTTTGGGACCCTCAAAATTTTTGAAACAAAAACTGAAAGAATATTTAATTTTAAGTAGGTATACGTATGTACCTACCTAATTAATTCTACATAAAAAATGTTATGGCTTACTTAACCGTTATTTACAAAAAAACATTAATGGATGTTATACAATAGGAAGTGTATGTTGTTTTTTACAGTAAGCGTAGGTAGTTAATCATGGAATATTTGTTACCCATTTCTTATCCTTAGGGGGATTACTAAAGTAACTATAACAATCAGAAAAAGGGGCTGAAAACTGCTTTCTTTCAACCCAGCTTTCAACAGTTTTAACCACGAAATATGAAACCTGTTTTCTACAGCTTGTCGGTTTTGTTGTCACATTTAAGAAGCAATGTTGTCAAATGTATTCTCAAATTACTCAAATTACGGCGTTTTCATGAGGTTATGTATTCAAAATTCAAATCGTTCTTGTCTTGCGTGGGTTATTGGCTTCTGATCTTTGAAGATCAATTTGCCAGTTCGTTCTTAAATCCGAGATTTCTGAAATTTTGACAGTTGTTGACAAGACGACTGACACCTATAGTTTGCAATTAATTCTTTTGTGTTGTTCTCCCTACCTATTTATTTTTGATTTATATGACAAATTTCTTTAAACAAATGTTGTTTTAATATTTATACGTTACGCACACTATTTTTTCTACTACCGGACAAAATATATACTTAGTACTAAGTATAAATCAAAGTACAAACACTTCACTTTACCCACTAGTGCGTAAACTATTTTTGTTTTACACATTGTTTTGCATAAAAGGAAATATCTAATAAAATCCGATAAATCACTGTCCATATTTTATTGAGATTTATGCAAATATTACATTCTTGATAGGTATCAGAATTCAAACTGGCCATATTAAAATCTTCAACAATCTAAAATAAATGATACATAGACCTTAAATCAATCACGAAATGTCAACATTTAGATACGTCAAAATTAAATCGTCATTTGTCCATGGCCAACCAGACCAATTTTAATCAAAATGAAAGGTAATTATCTTATTTACTTTACGCATTGGCGAAAAAAAGGTACCTAGGTATATTTACATAAATTCAAGTTAAACGTTAAGTATACGTTAAGTTACGTCAATCTGACAGTTCCATACTAAAGGACCGTTTACATTAGGTGCAATCACTGCATGCAAATTATAGCGAGGCAATTTATTGCATTGCATGACCGTTTTAATAGATATGAAGCAATTATTTTTATGCAAGCATCTTGACAACAGATGTTTAACCAACTTTTAAAATTCATTCAATACCTATATCAGCCGATTTTATTGTAAAATTTTGTTACCTACTGTATTTTTGTTAATTAAAACAATGGATTAATGGATACAATCGAGGATACAGTAGTTGCGAGGTCCGTGAAGTTATCTTTATCCTAATATTCACAAAAAAACTACAACCAATTTAATCAAAACGCAAATACCTACTTTTGTAAAGGTTATATTATTTTCTTTTTTATCAGGTTGGTATTGAAAATATTACTAGAAAAATCACTAAAATTGCATGCTATGCTAGGTATTTGCAATCCAATCAGAACATTTCCTAATTTCGTATGATGCAAATGAAATTGCATCAGCTGATCAGAAAGTCACTAAAGCGCATGCATTAAGGCAATTTCTTCTTTCAATTGCATTCACTGCATCTAATGTAAACAGGCTATAAGATCAATTCTGTTGTGTTTTTATGACGCTTATATTACCTATAACTTGATGCAATCTCAAAAATACCGAATGGAGAATCGACCTTGAGATTCAAATTGGACTCAACACCCGTCCCGTAATGACGTTTGTTTATATTTAGAAAGTCTACCTAGGTATAGAGAAATGATTGAACATTTTTTTCGGTGTATAAAAAATAGTTATGGAAATTATTCACGCCTGGGGCGGCCCAAAACAGTTAATACAAATTTTAATAAAAATACCTAGTATAGGTAAATAATTTAATAGAGTATTAATTATAGGTACCTACCTTTAACTCCGTTCATGTCCTATTTTTATTGCCAAAAAACTGTTTAATCTCTGCAATTCTCTTTATTTCTTTTAATCACAATTATTAATAAAAACTTACTGTGTCTATTAACATTAACAATTATGTAGGTACCTCTCTACACCTACCTATGTAAGGTATATTTATGAGTTATTTTATATTTAATGAAACACTGGGATTAGGTCATCCGCATTACTCATACCTAGGTATATTACCTGAATCTAACGCCTTTTTAAACACATTTTATCTTATCATAATCAGGCTAACTGGAAAAAAGATAATTTTTAATTTATTGTCGTTCTGTCGTTCTGCGAAGTCATAAATAAATAGCAAATACTTTATTGTTGTATAAATTATTTAAAATTAATATGATTTAAAAAACCGAGAAAAATAGTTCCAGAATTCAGAATGCTGGCTGCACCTTTCTGGCAAGGCCTACTTTGACACAATGTACTTTGCAGGTTAGAATCATTTAGTCCCTTAAAATCCCTTTTTAAAGCCTTTGAGAGCATAAATCCGTTATTGTAACAATTTGCCTGGGTAATTTAAACAATACTTCGCCAATTTATCAACAAATATCCCCTCCAATGTGTCTCAAAATCCATTGATAAGCATTTTATGACTTACCTTACTGGCCAGTATGGACCGGCTGATTGTGGTCCGCTAAAATTTTATCCAGAGAAAAATTAACACAAAACCGATTTTATCTGGGGGACAGGGCTCGCGCACGCACCGCCCGATTCCGTGGTGGATTTTTTAACACGAAACCAAAGCCAGAAAACGGGTTAGAAAATAGTTTCTTGAAAAAATCAATATAATAATAGGAAAGGCTTTGAAATTTGGGCGAGTTTCCACTGTTTCCAGGGTCGGGCGACTGCGATCGGAAAATGATGACACTATGGCGCCATCTCCTAGCCGTGCAAGAAAGTTTTATGTGCTTTTATTTTCAGGGAGCTTTCTTTAGTCGAGTGGTTTATATAGGATAAATCCTAAATTTGTCGTCACAACTGTACCTGATCTTTACAATTTGTTATTTGGATGTGGGTTTTCCGATGTTTTTGAAAAGAGCGGTATTTTTAAAAAATATAAGAAAAACGGTAATTAAAAGAAAATTCCATACTGTTATTATATTTTCGGCTCAAATACTATAGGTATTATTAGACCTATAAATTTTTTTAATAATAAACATTCTGTTGGTTCTGTTGACTACCTAATTCTCATTGATTCACTTATTGGCCTACTTTCGTTTTTATTTTATGATAATTTGAATAACATGGGTTTTGAATATTAATTATGGTATTTTTTAGAAATTCCTTAATGTTTATTTAGGTTATTTCACTGAAAACAACAAACTGCTGAGGTAGTACCTGCAAAGCACCTCTGGCAAGAATATTTTATTTTAAGATTAAAACGTTTGAAAATTTGCTAAAAATCAGTACTACAATATTTAAAAGAAAATGATTTTGCATTCAACGATTCTTTAATATACTAGGTACTACGTTCTGTTACTTTATTTAAGGCTTTTACATATTTAAATCAACTAATTTAATTATTTTCTGGTTTTTTACAATCCCCATTAAGAAAACCCACCGGCACAGATGGCCATGGGAAAAATAAATGCCCTTTTTAAAACAAACAAGATCATTGGGCAATATATGCAATTTCAAAAATAAATTAAATCAAGCTTGGGAATATAAAATTCAAAAGTCGGCGGTTATACGTTAAAAAGAGATGAAAATACTGTTTACCTGCAATCCGATTTTTTGATTGGTCCAATGCTTTTGGCGCGCTACCCCAGCGCGCCGTGGAACGCTTCGGAAACAACAACCGGTCAAAGCCAACTAGTGTGTTCGTAAGGTAAGTCGATTTTATTTATCTCACAATAATTTTTATAAAATCAGCAGAATTTTTCTCAATTTGAACAAAAATATTATAAAATATTAGTTTTTTCGTTTGAATTTACCATGTAGCCATGATTTTGTTACGTTTTCTCGTTCGAGAGGAATTAATTTCTAAAGGGAAATTTATTCAATAAAATTCTGGCATGGCTGCCTCGATTTCGCTACATCAAGCCAAGCTCAACGAGGTGGCACATTTGAAAATTAATTTGTCTGATATTATAACTCTAATTTTTGTAATTCCCTTTCTAAATTAAAGGTAATTTTTAGTTTTTTTATATTTAATACTGTTTTCCTAGTTTAAGGTCATATTTTACCCTTAAAAAATTTGGGTGTTGCCTTATATTTTAATATTGTATTATTTTGAGTATGGCGCGCGCGGCATTTAGCTTTTTCGAATGACGCCAAATTTTATTTGCTGTTTTTCTTTGTTTTCAAGGCCCCCTTTGATTTAAATTCTGATTCTGATTAAAGTTGATCGATCCAACTTGTGACTTTTATATCTACAAAGTCTTGATTTCGTAGGTATATTCCTTCGCAAACTATACAATTTGTTTTTTTTTATATAAATACAATTTGCTGCGTATATTATTATATTCTTAATTGGTGCCGAAACATAAATATTCTCTATTTATTAAAAAAAACTGCGTTTTAAGGCTGATCCCTTTGTTTGCAAAGGCCCATAATTTAGTTCTGGCACTGCAGGCCTATTGATTTTCTATTTTGAGAAAGTCCAGCTAGAGCAAGCCAAACTTTCAAAATGTGCCGTTAGCAAGATGGCCGACTTCGCTTGTTGTTCTTCCGTTTCCTTTTCGGCATAGTTTGTGATTGGTTGAATACCTACTCACTTCCTCTTATCTTTTTATTTGCGTCTTTTTTTTTGTGAATTTTTTTTCTCTTGTTTCTTTGATATTTAATTCCTATAAATCCTATATCTTGCTGTATGACATAAAATAATACAGTAACGAAAAACAAGGTTTATCTTTATTTTATCGAAGGCATTTATCGGAATGGGGGTATGCGAACTACGCCTAAATTACGTACAATAATATCGCATTTTTTAGGTTAGACGAGATAGGTATGGCAATTTTTTAAATTCTATCAATAAGTATCGATTGTTTTTTAATGAATTCGTTTATTTTACATTTTTTAATATTACTATAATACGGCCGGTAAATTACAGTTTAAACTAGATACAATAAAGAAGAAACGTTAGTTTACCTAAACTTTTATAAACCAAACTATAAAACCTTACTGTTATAGAAGTTAGTATAGTTTTTATATTATTGGAGACTATTATAGATTATAGGTACTTTCCATTTTTTGCTCCTTTTAAACAACAAATACTTAACCGTGGTAAGGGGGGGGGGGGGGGGGGGGGGATCTTTGCAATGCTAAGTTAAATTTTTAAAAGGAACGCTCAACTTAGCCGTTGGCTTTCAGGAATAGAAACCGACCGAGGGTTCGGTTTCGGCCAAAAAATCTAGTATCGGTTTCGGCCAAAAATCGGCCGCGCCGAAACTCGGTGTAGGCAGTGCATGTTGTCTATACCGGATGTCCACGGAAAGTGGTTCGCCCCTCTAACTTTTTTGTTTTTCAAGATAATGGAATAAAATTTGGGGGATTTGTATACGACATAAAACTGCATTTTTTGACAGGTGACTCAACATTATGGAATTTCCGGTTTAACCGGAAGTGACATAAACTTTCGATTTTTAAATGGGACACCTGGTATATTTTTCCTTTTTTTGACTTCATATGACATTCTAAATACAACGATGTGTCAATTTGTCACCAAGAAAATATTTTTTTCTAAATTTATTGTTTTATGTATTTATTGTTTATGAATAGGTACCTTAAAATCACTTATTTTAGTTCTTTAATCTTGTGAAAAATACAATTTTACTATTTTTGGTCCAGTGCTATGTTCTGTGTAAAATTTGATCTTTCAAGTTTTATAACTCGTCGGGTTAAGAAAAAAGAGGATGTTATTACGGTTATTTTGATACCATATTAGGTTTTAGAAAAGCTGCCATTAAAAAACTTTAAAAAGTTAACTTGGAACTTTCCTAAAGTAAAGCATCCTTTGAGAATAAATTTAGATTTAAATGTATAAAGTAGCCGATGCAAAACTGATGAAACAAAATCATGCCCAAGAGCTAAGTAAATTAGTTTGTTGTTTAAAAAAACATGGAAAATAATAGTTTTACAAGGAGTGAAAAGTTGATCTGTTATTAGTATTTGGAGAATGTAGAAAGAATTTAACCGATGCTGCACGACTTTACGCATAAAGATATTGTAATCGTTATCGTAAGCGTTATCCAACCCGACACTATATTAGGTACCCAAAACTGATTCCGAAAATGCGAAATGAAATGAGCCTGACAATAATAACATATCAACTTTTTCACTCCTTGTAAAACTATTATTTGCCATGTTTTTTAAACAACACACTAATTTGCTTTGGCAGAAGCTGTTGGCATGTCAATTTTCTTCAAGGCATGATTTTGTTTTATCAGTTTTGCTGGTCACAGGCTACTTGATGCATTTAAATCTAAATTTATTCTCAAAAGATGCTTCATTTTAGGAAAGTTCTAAGTTAACTTTTTAAAGTTTCTTAATGGCAGCTTTTCTAGAACCTAATAGTGTATGGTATCAAAATAATCGTAATAAAATCCTCTTTTTTCTTAACCCGACGAGCCACCATGTTGTAAAAAAAAAATAGTTATACAACTTTAAAGATTGAATTTTACATAGCACATAGCATTGGACCAAAAATAGTAAAATTGTATTTTTCCCAAGATTAAAGAACTAAAATAAGTGATTTTATGGTATTCATAGCCCTTTAGATAAAACAATAAATTTGGGAAAAAAAAAATTCTTGGTGACAAGTGACCCATAGTTGTTACATATTTAGAATGTCATATGGAGTCAAAAAAAGGAAAAATATACCAGGTGTCCCATTTAAAAATCGAACTTCCGGTTAAATCGGAAGTTCCATAATGTTGAGTCACCTGTTAAAAAATGCCGTTTTATGTCGTATACAAACCCCCCAAATTTTATTCCATTATCTTGAAAAAACAAAAAAGTTAGAGGGGCGAACCACCTTTCGTGGACACCCGGTATAAATAAAAAAATTTCTGTGTCGACCTTTTTGTTGTTTTTCTTTAGGTGGGAAGAGCTCAAGATCGATCTCGTCCTATATA
Source organism: Polydrusus pterygomalis (assembly GCA_963969555.1). NCBI lineage: Eukaryota > Metazoa > Arthropoda > Insecta > Coleoptera > Curculionidae > Polydrusus > Polydrusus pterygomalis. The sequence continues at coordinate 7,250,596 of OZ018385.1, forward strand.
GTCTTATCTTAACATAGTATAAAACAAAGTCTCTCTCGCTGTCTGTCCGTCCGTCCCTATATACCTATACATGTATATGCTTAAATCTTTAAAACTACGCAACGGATTTTAAAGCGTTTTTTTTTTTAATAAATAGAGTGATTCAAGAGAAAGGTTTTTATGTATAATTAGCGACCCGCCCCGGCTTCGCACGGGTGCAATTTCAGAAAGTGGCATGCCGGGTACTAATATTTCGGGTTTGTATTTATACCAGCGGGTTGCAACGCATGCCGGATACACGCTAGTATAAAATAAATTAGATTTCAGCCGAATTCGCCATTTCATTTTTTTTAAATTAATTTTTCGTTTTCTCCAAAAAGCGGCCAAATATACCCGTCGTCGTTGGGTATTATTTATTATTATACCTATATATTAGGCTGGGCCGAAAAAGTAAAAAATTGGAAATTGCAAATGGTATATTTGCCAATATCTGACTATACATCTAAACGTAATTTGTGGAAAATTTTATTAAAATTCGTAAATGTTTCGCCGCGCCCCTGTGACCTTGAAAATTAGTAAAAAGGCAGATTTTTCAATATTTAATAATTTTTAAATCCAAAATTATAATTTTTTTTGTGACTTCTTGTGGATGTGGGAATGTGTATGAAAATAATTTTTCCAATAAAATATTTTTCTGTTGGATGGAAATTACAAATTTGTCTCTGAAAACGTTAAATTACGTTTAAATGAAGACTTTGAGGACAAATTTGTAATTTCCATCCAACAGAAAAATATTTTATTGGAAAAATTATTTTTATACACATTACCACATCCACAAGAAGTCACAAAAAAATTATAGTTTTGGATTTAAAAAATATTAAATATTGAAAAATCGGCCTTTTTATTAATTTTCAAGGTCACAGGGGCGCGGCGAAACATTTACGGATTTTAATAAAATTTTCCACATTACTTTTAGATGTATAGTCAGATATTGGCAAAGATACCATTTGCAATTTCCAAATTTTTTACTTTTTCGGCCCAGCCTACTATATTATACCTTATTATACTAGTTTTAAGTTAAAAAAAAATTATTGATAAATAAAAGCAAAAAAATTAAATTTTATTCTTTTCTGCTTTTGTGAATTTATAAATCCAACCTTTTTTAACGGTAAACTATAGATAATTGCACGTCAAAGGCTGGTATTCGGCCGATTTTTGCATAAAGCGAAGAAGTCACGAAACATTGACCAAAAAACGAAATGGCGAAGGCGCCTCTCGGTGTTTGCTCTTACACTTCTGTTCTAAAATAGAAATTTAAAATTCGACCATCAATCTCTGCGGCTACTTTAGTTGCCCATCTTTTGAAATAAGAAAAATGTTTTGTTTTGAAATCCTTAGGACAGATTTTGGGATTTTTCAAATTTTTCTATTAAATATTTTTAGAGGCCACAATTTTCGGCAGCTAAGATCATTTCAGAAATTTTACGCCTGAATACTCTTAAACCCATAAATGTTGCCTACCATAATTATTATACACGCTGTACTATTACATACAGAGTTTTTTAACTACCACTAATAAATATTTAGTGTTTCACTGGCGAATCCTAGATTTTAGTCGGGGGGCTGTCTAGGCGTCGTAAGTAAAAAGCGCGCGAATTTTTTTTGGGCTACCCTTAATTTAAGTCAATAATTAATAGTAAATATTACTAATCAGTCGTTCGTCTTATGAAAAGCAGGGGAAGCGGTGCTCTGACCACCACCTCGGTACGGGGTGAGGAGCTTCTTTAATAATTTTTTAGGTACTTTCCTTTTTTTAAACAGCTAAGCAAAGTAAATGTCTGCTTGACTGTTGTTAAAAAATGCTCCGCGAACAACTTCGTATAGTCGCATCAGGAGAATAGTGGGGCATACTTAACTGCGGCAAGGGGGAAGAAAAATCTTTGCTGTGCTATGCTTTGCTATTTAAAAGTAACGTGAAAGGGCCTCCGCTTTTATATTAAACTTTTAAATTTTATTTCTATTTTCTGCGTTTGTTTGGGTCAAAATTAATTAACAATGTTTTTTGCAATAATGGCTGTCCTGTATCTGTAATAAAAATAAATGAAAATTATTGATAGTATTCGCACGAATTACCAGTAAACAACAATTATTATGATCTTTTCTGTAAAGTTATAGAACAAAAATATTAACATGGTTCTTCTTTTCTAGGTTTCCTCATATTATAGCTCACATATAAAAATCAATCATGTCTGACGACGCAGTTACTACTCCAGGGAAAAGAGGACGTAAAGCTGCAGCTGAAAAAGTTGAGAAAGTTGAAAAGGTTGAGACCAAAAAGCGCACTAAAAAGGTAAAACTTATACACATATAATAAGTATCAAAAATATCATAATATAATACATTTTGTTGTCATTGTAGTTTTAGGGTTTTGTACCGAAATTTGACCAACAGTCTTACGAAATAATTATCTAATCAGATGCGTCTTTTCACAACGGCACCATCTTCGGAACAAAAGCAATAAAAAAATTGTATTTTTCTATTTCACGTTCATGATAAGTTAAATACGAAACGCATTTGCGTAATAAAATGGCGGGTAGAGTAAAGAAGCTATTTTCAAATGTTTCTACACTTAAATTTGTTACCAACCTTGAGATTTTAAAAATTTTCGCGGGATTATTTTGGGAAATAAAAGTAAATTTGTCTTGATCATAAAAGGTGAAATAGAAAAAAAATTTATAAAGCACAAGGTTCATAAGAAAATTTATTGCATGTGACCGTTAAAAAATTGCGACTTGAGCCCTAATAACGCTTCTGATGAAACTTTTACTTTAATTTACTATTACACCTATTTAAGATTATATACACTGTGAGTTTGTAACTTGGAATAAATCCAGTACAGTTTTTTTTTTGGAAAAATGCTTAGACATAGATATTAAAATTTTAAGTTATGGTATTTTTTTATATGGCCACCCTAGTTCTTTACTGACTATTTTAAAGTGCATATTAAGTTCTACATAAGTACCAAATTTCAAATGTTAATTCCTTGTCATTTATAAGATACTTATACAGTGTGTTCATTTGAAAACTATCCACCTCGATTTTCCTGCTTTAAAATGAAATTGTGGAAAATCGCTCGGACCCGTCGATTTTTATTTCGAGGGGGACATCTTTTGCGTATATTGTCAATCTAGTTACTTCAAGCCCCTATGAGGGCGGGGGGGGGGGGGGGGGGGTAAGATCTGAATCTTAAATGGATATTGGATTACCCCTATTTTATATAATTTTTTTGGATTCTGCATAAAATTCTGAACATTTTTTAACAAAAGCATTATTAGTCTATACTTAACAGTTTCCGAGATATTGACTCTTGAAAAATTACATTTTTGAACTTTGACAGCGTCTAGCTTTCTAACTGTACGTCTTAGAGCAAAACGGCTTACATTTCCCTATCTTCGATTTTTATTATCTTTCCAATAGTGTGAACTTTCGGTTAAACCGGATGTAAGAAATATAGTACTTCCGGTTTGACCGGAAGTTGACACTATTGGGAAGATAATAAAAATCGAAGACAGGGAAATGTAAGCCGTTTTGCTCTAAGACGTACAGTTAGAAAGCTAGACGCTGTCAAAGTTCAAAAATGTAATTTTTCAAGAGTCAGTATCTCGGAAACTGTTAAGTATATACTAATAATGCTTTTATTAAAAAATGTTCAGAATTTTATGCAGAATCCAAAAAAATTATATAAAATAGGGGTATCCATTAAAGATTTAGATCTTACCCCCCTCCCTCCTAGGGGCTTGAAGTAACAAGATTGACAATATACGCAAAAGATGTCCGCCTCGAAATAAAAATCGACGGGTCCGAGCGATTTTCCACATTTTCATTTTAAAGCAGGAAAATCGAGGTGGGAAGTTTTAAATGAACCCTGTATATATCTTTGTCAATAATGCTCAAAATGTTGTCCATTCACTATTTGGCAATATCCTAAACGCAAGTAAGACTCGTTTTGAACATTTCGAATTCTTTCGGAAGAAATTAACTGACACTCATGTGTTATTCGTGCTTTCAACTCCTCAGCATTTGACAAGGAATAAAAATTTGTAATGTTGTACCTACTTATGTATAGGTAATTTAATGTACACTTTAAAAATATGTAGTAAAAAAAAACTAGGACTGCCATTTAAAAAAAATAATCGATATCGTCATAATATCTTTAATTTGGGACACTCAATATTTTTTTATTAATAAACCACAAAATGTTAATACCGGTCTCAAAGCAATTTTTCCAAAGAAAAAACTGTACTGGATTTACTGACTTTATTCGAAGTTACAAAACTCAAACTGCATTAAGAGTTTATCACAATGACATGTAAACTATACCCAATTTTATCCTTAAACTCGTGTTTCTCATGTAGCCGATTTTCCGGTTACCCTTTCGGTTTCAAAATACACTATAATGTGTGTTAGTAGGTACTTCTCATTTGCTTCTTTTAAACAGCAAAGCAAAGTAACAATCTTTGCTTAGCTAAGTTGTTAAAGGGATGCTGCGAACAACTCCATATGGAAAATAGAGAGGGACATACTCAACCGCGGTAAGAGGGGAGGAAAAAATCTGCTGCTGCTGTGCTAAAATATATTTTTAAAAGAAACGCTCAACTTAGCCTTTGGCTTTGCTTTGCTATTTAAAAGAAACTTAAAGAAACTTTGCTTGTATAAATAGGGCAAATTTAAAAATTATTTTCTTCCGAAGAAAGGTCTAAATTAAAAATCTGTTACAAGGCTAACAATGTTTGAACCTTTAGCTACCCAGTAATACCAAATTCATATCTGTCTAATTAAATTTTACTAGTAATATTTAGTGACAGCCTGCAACAGTTTTTGAATTATTTTGCTTGGCGATCGTTAATAGTGTAGAAGTCAAATATACAAAAAATAAGTTCGATAGCTTTGGAGGTTTTTGAATAAATGGTATAAATATTTTGGTTGTGAAAGCGATGGTATAGATAGACTCTTGTTGACGCTTGTAGAAAAAAATATAGGATACTATTATATTTTTACAGGAGGCGGCCAAGGCTGAAGCCGAGGATTCTGACGGTGCTTCCCCTACAAAGAGAGGGCGTGGCAGGCCAAAGGGAACCACAAAAAGGAAGAGTCCCGCCAAGGCTAAAGCCGCTGCTGCTGCCAAGGCGGCTTCCGGTAAGTACAAGATCAGAAAAATTAAGGAAATTCTTTTCATAATTTGTATGAACAGTGACAATAATTAATTTTAGAAAATAATGGTAAAAAGGTGGGAATTGTAGGAAGCCGGAATACGTCGGGAATTTTACGTTAATATTTTAACGAAAATACGTTTTAAATGTAATTTTAATGTTAAAGAACCCCGCACTTCTCTTATGGAAAATGGCCCTCGGTTAAATTTTCTAAATTTTTAGTATGTTGTAAGAGAATGCCATTCTGATCAAAAGTATCCATGGCCACAACAAAACTTGCCGACCAGTTTTTGAGAGTTAAAGTTGCAAAATATAAATTTTCACTATATTATATTTTCGTAGTTTATAATATTAATTCGTTTTGTTTTTCTGGATTTTTGTTGACCCTGTCGTAGATAAGGTAGAATACTATAAAAGTCTAAAATTTCTTATTATATACCGGGTGAGTGTGAGTGACTAATGTTATTTAATATTTTTTGTTAAATCGTATTTTCGGGATTAAATTAATTGTTAACAAAGTAATACTGTATATGACATTAGGTCGGAGCAAGCGATCAGAATTTATATTTTTTATATTTATACAGGGTAAATAACTCAAGAATTCATAATTTTCTTATTAGTTTTTAAAGAAATTTTGTAGATATTTCGTTATGTCCTACTTGTCGCTTATCGTATGGTTCCAAAATATATATAATTATTAGGGCTGCCCGAGTACCGAGTAGTTCGGCGCTCGGCCAGAATTTTCACCGAGTAATGAGTACTCGGTGCTCGGTCTTATATTCATTACTCGGCCGAGTATAGTAGAATATTAGAAGCAATCCTTTTCGGCATGTCAAAAACAGAAAGAAATCCTCCTGTACCATTAAGGATAGCGGAAAACTTTTGACAAAGCTTATTAAGGGTTAAGAGATGCTTCTTTTGAAATTACTTCCGTCTATACTATACAGGGTGCTCCAAAAAACCAAAACGGTAAAAATTTTCCATTTTTAAAATAGAACACCCTGTGTTTTTTTAAATTTTCAGATTCTACATAAAATTATAATTATTTTTTATTAAATGCATTTTTAGTCCATACTTAATAGTTTCCGAGATGTTGACCTTTTGAAAAATATCAATACCGGTACTCGGTCAATACCATCAACCGAGTACTCGGTCAAGTTAAAAAACGGCTCGGTGCAGCCCTAATTATTATCAAGGTTATACAGGGTGTTTCCGATGGTAAGCGATCGAAATATAACATAAAAATGGTTGTATTTATAAATCACCCGGTATATACAAAATGGATTGGTTAAATTTCGTTATTTTTTAATATTTTTTTGCTGGAAGTGTCTTACATGTTTACTTTTGATTTTCCTTTTCCTATGACCAGTTCTTCTCAGATTTACAGTGTCGAACAGACCCAAAACTAAGAAAAAAGCATAGAAAATAACATTTTTTTAAAATTTTAATAAAATTTGTTGTTTGTCCATCTTATGGTTAAAAATAAATATATTTAATGCTATACAGGGTGTTTCGAATAATTAAGGTATTCTAACACTGTATTATGCAAATAAGAAATATATATAAATATATAAACAAGCAAAGTCTCAATACAAAGAATTAATTTTATCCACAAATAATAAAGTTAAGAAAACATAATTGCTGCATAAAGAGTAATAAAATTTTGACGGACCATTCCATGGGCTATTGCAAGTTAGCATTTATATGTTACTTTTTTAAAAAGTTATTTTGTATTTACCTATCGAAGAATATGGCCTAGTTATTATTTGTGGATAAATGAGATTTTACTTGTCTATATTATTTATTTTTTATTTGTATAATATTGTTAGAATACTAGAAACTAAGAAGTTTTATGTAGGTTGCGTTGAGTCTTATTTTGCAAAAGTGGTGCAATTTACAAAATATGGGTAAAAATCAAAATTATCTTAGGCAGCTAAAATTTTGCATGTGGGCTAGAAACTGCATTTAAAAACACTTTTTCTAATAACTTTTTTCGATACTTTCTGAAATAACCCCACTTTTGAATTATTTTTTGAAAAAAAATTAAAATTTGACAGATAATGCGAATCACGTAACTACTATTTTTTTGCTTAATTTTCATCTCGATCGAAGCAGAACTTGAAGCCAAAATCAAATTTCGAATAAAGTTAATAATAAAAAAATATCCCATATGATGCGGACTTTACTGGTCATGCACACTGTATATATTAACAAAAAAAAACATTGGGACTCGAAAATATTATAAGTTCAGAATAACTCATACTTTAGGTATGTTTATAACTCATATCGTTTTTAGGCCGTCGCGGCAGACCTAAGAGGAAAGAAGAAGAACCCAAATCATCAGAAGAAGATGGCGAAGATAATGAAGACGGAGATGGCGATGATGAATAAACACATTGAGTTCAATCATTTTTAGTGTTTACTTATGTCAAATCAGACAACCAATAGTTCTGTTTTATCAATTTGTATTGAAATGTCAACATTAGTCATTTAATTTTACTTATACATATGTATATTACAGCCCTTAGTATAGGCTTTTGAGGTAACTGTTATGATTGCCAGGTACGTAATACATCAAAGTTCAATTGGCAATGAAAGATAGATGTGTTTAACTGTCGATTATTATTTATACCTCAAAAAAGCACAAATTAAAAGTGTAAAGTTAGATGGTTATATGAATGACATTCATTTTATAGCTCATACTATCATTTCATGTTTTTTATATAAAATAAATTTTGGCGTTTTATGTATGTGACATGTGACGGTCATTGTAGACAGTGGTGAAACTAAACAGTAGATTCGTAAGTGTAAATTTTAAGCCAAATTAAAAGAAGTCGCCATAAATATGTTTTCCTACAAGCATGCAGAAAGGATACACTTTTCCAGACAAGTGTGAAAAAGTGCAACTTAAAACATGCAAATGGGTATTGAAAAATGTACTTTTCCGTACGCTTGTAGGAAGAATTTTGTACCTAACACGTGTGGAAAGTGTATTTTCCAAACTAGACTGATTTGCTTCATGTGGTCGTGTCCCGTGGTGAAAAGTAACGCTGCCCACTTGTTAGACAAATTACTATTTTAGTATGTAAACCGGTTTCGAAAAACATGGCAGGATTTCCAGCAAGATTTTTTATAGGTTAGGTTTAACAAAGATATGCCGGAACTTACTTGTGCTCATAAAATAAATATTTTAAAAACAAGACATCACTATAATAAGGCAGCAAATTTATAAATCTATTTGTACCGTTTGTAAACCTACCATATAATAATATATAACTCTGGAAAATACAGTTTTTATTCTATATGTATTAAATTAAAGAAATATAGGGAGTCTCGAAATACTGTAAAAGTTAATAAAATTTCTTTCGTAATAAATTTAGATCTATAATAATAAAGTTTTATTTTTACCCTAGACTGGTCAAACTTTATTCCCACAAAAAAAGTAGTTATGCTTTCCCGAAAAATGTGCTTAAAACGATAACATTTTACGAGTCGAGGTGTGTCAAACTATAGTTAAATTAAAAGAATTTCCGTTGCACGTCATACCTTCGAGTATCAGCAGTGTTGCCAGTTTGTAATTAAAATACCCCAGTAAGGAAATGCTTCGGCATTATTCAATAAAGGTAAACAACATAATCAACAGAAATGTGTATGAATCCCTTTGTTGTTCTTAAAAGATCAGTTTTTAATCCTATTTAGAAAAGGATTTGCAGTTTTAGTTAAAAACGACTTAAATAAACTCACGAAAACACGAAATGAAAACAATAAACGTCAATCAAAATTCGCCAAGAAATAAACTGACATCGCCGATGCGTTGACACTTCTGTTGCCAACTGTCAGCCCAAAAAATTCAAATGATATTAATTTTTAAAAGGTTAAATTTAAAAAATATCTCCTTTAAGCGGCTTAGTATCAAAGAAGAATACATTAAGTTTCTTTTACATTCAATATCGCATGAAATTTATACATTTTTTGCCCAAATTTAATGTTCTTATGTTTCCTTACCGATTTTCAACTATCAGCTGATTGATGACGTGCAACGGAAATTCTTTTAATTTAAGTATATCTATAGTTATTTGATGAAACAATCGAAAGCATAGTGAAAACAAAAATAATTTCAAAAAAATTCATTTTTACTATACAGTGTCACCAGTAAAGTCCGCATGTATGGGATTGTTTTTTTATTAATAGCTTTATTCAAAATTTGACTTTGGCATCAAGTTCTGCTTCGATCGAGATGAAAATTAAGGAAAAAAAATAGTAGTCATGTGATTCGCATTATCTGTCAAATTTTAATTTTTTCCAAAAAATAATTCAATAGTGGGGTTATTTCTGAAAATATCGAAAAAAGTTTTTTTTAAATGCATTTTCTAGCCCACATGCAAAATTTCAGCTGCATAAGATAATTTTGATTTTTACCTATATTTTGTAAATTGCACGACTTTTGCAAAATAAGACTCAACGCAACCTAGATAAAACTTCTTAGTTTTGACAATGCTTTATTTCAGATACATTTTCTTTAAAGTAGCGCCTTATTAAATGTGTGTTTTTCTACAAAACCAAATTGGGCTATTAAAATTTGGTCGCACGTGATGTAAAGTTTATTTGTTTTTGACACTGCATAAAGGTAACTTCATAAAATAAGTATTATGTGTCTGAAAGTAATACACCTTAATATTAAGACAAAAAAGAACACAGTGTGTTCAGTAAAGTGTTTTTTAAGTGGAAAATAAATTTTTAGTTTAACAACTTAAAGTTTATATCTATTTTCAACGATTTAATTTAAAACCCCTATATTATAATTTATTATTAAGCTGTCATAATAACGTTAACGTGTATTACTTTCAGACACAAACTACGTTTTCAAAAATACTTATTTTATGAAGTTACATTATATACAGGGTCAAAAACAAATAAACTTTGCATTACATGGGACCAAATTTTAACAGCCCAATTTTGAATTGGTAGAAAAACACACATTTAATATGACGCTACTTTAAAGAAAATGTATCTTAAAATAAAGCATTGTCAAAACTAAGAAGTTTTATGTAGGTTGCTTTGAGTCTGATTTTGCAAAAGTGGTGCAATTTACAAAATATAGGTAAAAAAATCAAAATTATCTTATGCAGCTGAAATTTTGCACGTGGGCTAGAAACTGCATTAAAAAAAACTTTTTCTAATAACTTTTTTCGATGTTTTCAGAAATAACCCAACTTTTGAATTACTTTTTGGGAAAAATTAAAATTTGACATAATGCGAATCACGTGACTACTATTTTTTTGCTTAATTTTCATCTCGATCAAAGCAGAACTTGATGCCAAAGTCAAATTTTAAATAAAGCTACCTATTAATAAAAAAAAATCGCATATGATGCGGACTTTACTGGTGACACTGAGATAGTCCATACACCAACATAATTTCAGTATTTGACAATCAAAAATAACTAATCGACAGACGACTGACGTTAAACAACCGAAATCGTCGCTGCAAACCCGATGTTGCCACTATCGATAGTTAGGTTTTTTTTGCAACTATCGATAGACAGCTTAATTAAAAAATAAACACTAGTGACTCATTCGCAATTTCATTTTTTTATCGATATTTAGTTTAATTTTTTAGTTTTCTCCAAAAAGCGGCCAAATACTCGTCTTTGCATGTAGTAATTACCTAGTTTTAAAAAAAAGTAAGTAATGATAAATTAATAAAAGTAAAGAACGAAATTTTGTAAAATTTTTCCATATTTCATTTTCTGCTTTTATCCAACCACGTAAAACTATACCGTATAGAGTCCCCATGGGCGTACCTATTCTCGAGGAGGTGATTGGTTAATTGATTAGCGCCGTAATTGACCAATCAAGCCACAGCGGTTTGTGCCGAGTCGACACATCCTGTGTCTTATATTAAATGATCAAAAAAAACACACAAAGAGGGCGCGTCGCGCGGTTTTGAAACTACCTCGGCGCGGCGCAGCATCTAATGCATCCGCTGTTACTTGCTTGATTTAGTTCTAGAATAACTGGAATTATCTGCGACTGGTCAGATACGATAGTATTCAAAACATGTTTAAGACCCAAAAGTAAATATTTTATTTAATTAACAAATTGCAATAAGTGGATCTAGATTTGTTTTGCAAATGCCGCCACATCGATAGAAACCGGTATGTGTCTCTTGTCACTGCTGCAGCAGCGTGGGCCGCCGTCTCTGCAGAAGCAGCTAGCTATTACAAAGCCGTGGGCGGACCACTAGCTGGCTTCGAAAGTTGTCCGACTCCTTCACTGGTTGCGGTTATAGGCCAAGCGATTGGTACAAAATAAGGGGTTCTACTTGCAAAAGGTCGGAAAGACATAAAATTTGGTGGGATGGTAAAGATAGGTTCCCTGATAGTCCACCTGAGTTTGCGACCACGGGGGGCTGCTGCTCGAGGGGTGAGGGGATGAAAACTCTGACTTGCGGCGCTTGGTGCAAAATAGCACCCTTGGGGTAGGTGCTATTGAAAAAAAGGTCAAATAGAATATGTAGGGAACAAAATTGTGCACAACTTTGATTCTTTGCATTTTTGGCTCCGACCAATAGTTTTTGCTCCACGGTGCGCCAAAGTTGGGGGGTAGTTTGCAATTTTTAACAAAATCATAATTTAATCGCGGATTAAATCAAAGATGGCTACCAAACAATTCTGTAATATTTTTTTACTATAAGAGTAAGGTTTTTAAAGTAAGCAGATGCCCGATTCGAAAAATTTGATCTTATATAATAAAATATATTATTTTTAGAAGTGCGCCTTACATATTTCGATATGGGTATTTTTTAATTATCATGATCTACGGTCAATATTTTCTTATTATTGTTGACTTACACTACTTTTTTATTTTTGTGCAAACATAATGATACCAGAAAATATAATTTTCAACCCGTTTCCACACTACCCTTGAGGTAGAGTTGATCGGCGCGTTTTTTTTAACGTGGTATCCCTAAGAGGCCTATTCCACGGTCGATATGGATTTCACTTTGTGTGCGGCTCATCGTCCTGTATTTTATATCGGTATGTCTTCTACATTGTCGTCGTCTAACACAATATGGTCAAGAATATTTTCGCAGGACGTCCCAGTACATTATAAACATAAAACCGAACATTTTAATCCTGCTTTACGGCAACCACAAGCAGGTCCACAACCTTTCTCGTATCTGCACGAGATACTCTTGAGTAAAACCTCTGGAGCTGGTTCCTTTGAGATGCGTATGGCGTCTAATCCCGTTATTGTTTTTCGCCATCCATGATCTTCTGGAGGTTTCTGAACTCCCTGCCAGCTCTGGACTTGACAATCAGTTCGCAATGAATGATGATGGCACGCATCGGATGTTTGTGGCACTGATGCAAGATTAAGTGAATTTTTGGAGACGGCCCGTACAAAGTTCGTATACCGCAGGGAATCCAACGTACGATTTTTGCTGCCTGCGCCATACTGCCTCAGCATAAACAGTTCGCCAGCGGCTACGACTTTCGTTAATTCTGCATTGGGGTCATCAAATACCTGAATCGCCTCTGCTAATGTTGGTTTTTTTCCCAAAGTTTTGAGGAATCGAATCTTGCCTTGATTAAATAACGCCGATGTAGTGTCACAACCACTGAAGGCATGCACAAATAATATACATTTTGCAATGGAATCGTTATATTGGAAGCTTTGAAGTGAATAGAACACATCGTCCTTATTCCCTCTGCCCGGCTTGCGAAAATAAACATTGGGGATTTCTCTGGCTTTAGCAGTCAACAGCACAAGTAAATCTACGTCGTCGCCAATAACGCATACGGAGGAAAAAGAAATTGCGAAATGTATATTATTTGTGCATGCCTTCAGTGGTTGTGACACTACATCGGCGTTGTTCAATCAAGGCAAGATTCGACTCCTAAAAACTTTGGAAAAAAATCCAAAATTAGCAGAGGCGATTCAGGTATTTGATGACCCCAATGCGGAATTAACGAAAGTTGTAGCCGCTGGAGAAATGTTTATGCTGAGGCAGTATATGGCGCAGGCAGCAAACATCGTACGTTGGATTCGCTGTGCGGTATACGAACTTATTTGTACTCCAAAAATTCACTTAATCTTGCATCACTGCCACCAACATCCGATGCATGCCATCATCATTCATTGCGAACTTATTGTCAAGTCCAGAGCTGGCAGGGAGTTCAGAAACCTCCAGAAGATCATGGATGGCGAAAAACAACAACATGATTAGACGCCATACGCATCTCAAAGGAACCATCTCCTGAGGTTTTACTCAAGAGTATCTCGTGCAAATGCCAAAAAGGTGTGGACCTGCTTGTGGTTGCCGTAAAGCAGGATTAAAATGTTCGGTCTTATGTTATACTGTACTGCATGCGAAAACATTCTTGACCAGATTGTGCTAGACGATGACAATGTAGAAGACATACAGACATAAAATACAGGACGATGAGGACCAAACAGACAACGCCGAGCTTGCCGAATATGGCGCCGGACACAAAGTGAAATCCATATATATATATCGACCGTGGAATAGGCCTCTTATATAGGGATACCACGTTAAAAAAAACGCGCCGATTAACTCTACCTCAAGGGTGGTGTGGAAACGGGTTGAAAATAATGATATTTTCTGGTATCATGTTTGCACAAAAATAAAAAAGTTAGTGTAGGTCAACAATAAGAAAATATTGACCGTAGATCATGGTAATTAAAAAATACCCATATCGAAGTATGTAAGGCGCACTTCTAAAAATCTTATCTTTTATTATATAAGATCAAATGTATCGAATCGGGCATCTGCTGACTTCAAAAACCTTACTCTTATAGTTAAAAAAATATTACAGAATTGTTTGGTAGCCATCTTTGATTTAATCCGCGATTAAATTATGATTTTGTTAAAAATTGCAAACTACCCCCCAACTTTGGCGCACCGTGGAACGAAAACTATTGGTCGGAGCCAAAAAATGCAAAGAATTAAAGTTGTGCACAATTTTGTTTTCTACATATTCTATTTGATTTTTTTTCATTAGCACCTACCCTAAGGGTGCTATTTTGCACCAAAACGCCGCAAGTCAGAGTTTTCATCCCCTCACCCCTCGAGCGGCAGCCCACCGAGGTCGCAAACTAAGGTGGGCTATCATCAGGGAACCTATATCTACCATCCCACCAAATTTAATTTCTTTCCGACCTTTTGCAAGTAGAAACCCCCCATCGCTTGGCCTATTAGCGCCATGGGCGAACTCTTTTAGTCAGACTTAAATTTGATTACACAATCAAGAGCAAACACTAAAAGCCTGTTTACATTAGGTGCAATAGCTGCATGCAGTTTATAGCGAGGCAATTAATTGCATTGCATGACCGTTTACATTATGAAGCAAATAATTTCAAGCAAGTATCTTGACAACAGATATTACCAACCCAAACTGCTGATTAAATAAGAGGCTATGTGTTATGTTGACTTTCCTGTGTGTTTCTGTAATTTTTGTTAATTAAAACATATTGTACTTTCAAAAATATATTATATTAAAGAAAATCACAAAAACCTACACCCAACGCTTCACAATACAAACAAATACTTTTGTAAAGTTATGTTTACTTTTGTTCTCAGGTTGGTATTGAAAATAATACTAGTAAAGTCACTAAAATTGCATGCTATTTGCAATCAAATTAGAACAATTCCTAATTTCGTGCGATGCAAATAAAATTGCATCAGCTGATCAGAAAGTCACCAAAGCGCATGCGTTGAGGCAATTTTTTATTGCAATTGCATTGACTGCACCTAATGTAAACAGGCTTTTAGTGGTGCATTCGCCATTTCATTTTATCAATTTTTCGTTTAATAAAAAAAGCAAAATACGAAATAACGTTTCTTTTTTCTGCTTTTATTTTAATCCAACCCTTTTTAAAGCAAAACTAGGTAATTATATTTAAAAAGGTGGGTATATAGCAGATTTTTGGATAAAACAAAGAAGTAACGAAATATTGATCACACACGAAATGCGAATGCACCATGTATGTAGGTATGTATAATTTTTTATTTAGTATTTTATCTATTGTTTTCGCGGAATAACCATTATTTACTGCAATTTGCTTAATAATATTTAATTCAGTTTGAAAATTAGTTTTGTTTAAAGGTAATGTTACTAGTCGATGTATCATTATACAAAAAGGCTATAAACTTAGTTTTTCCAACAGCAAACAATAATAAAAATAATTATAAAGTTATTTCTTACTTACATAGCACTAAAATAAAAAACTTTTTAAAATACTTGAATATTAATATTGCTTTTAAAACTAACAATACTCTAAAAGGAAACACATTAAAAATAATAAAAGTAAATTAAACAAAGAAAATAAATCTGGTGTTTACAAATTAAAACGTAATGATTGCTCGAAGATTTATTATATCGAACAAACAGGTCGAAACTTCGAAAAACGAATGAATGAACATCATGCTAGTTTTATAAAAAAACAAAACAGATTCTAATCATTTTAACCATCTGTTAGAACATAATTAGAGGTTTTTCTACTTTCATAAGTTACTGATTGCTTAACCCAGTGCATGTGGATTTTGGTATGGGCAAAGAGAGCTTACCAGAGTCTTAATTTCGTAATATAGTCAGTTTACTGTCAAGCAATAACTAAACGGTCATTAAAATTCAGTTCTTGTTAGTTGTTCTTAATATATTTTTGATACGCTGCCAGTGTTACTGCGACTAGTCTGGTGTCAGATGTAGATTATTTACGACAAGACACCAACGTTCGCCTGAAAAGCATCTAATCTGGGTGTGGGCTTTTCAAACGCCCAATCAACGTTCGCAATAAAGCGCGGGAAACTTAAAAATGAATGGGTATTAAATTAAGGCCAAAAAACCTGTTTAAATAAAATAAAAACTAAACGAATTTATGAAAAGGATAGTTTACCTACCAGTGATGTTACAACTACAACCGTCCCGAGTGTGACTATTATTTATTTATTTATTAAATTTACGGGTAACCCCATTTTTACAATATTTCAATATCATGTAATTACAAATAATATATCATATTACTTTAATTCCAACATAAATATAAATATAACAGAAAATTTTTAAATGTATTAATATCACAGGATATCACTTAATCTTTGGCCAAAATTGCATTTGAGACCCTATTTCTAAAATTATTCAAGCTTAAACCAAATATATCAATATCTCCAAAGTCAGCATTAAGAAGGCGAAGAGTTCTAGTAATCGGAGAATGCTGACCATATGTTTGACTAAGACTACTACTTTACCTAGGTTAATAATGTACTTTTACAGGTTTTGAGAAATCTTATTGCAAAATGTAAAATATTTAATAAAACAAAAAAGGAACACTTGACAATTTTCGGTTTGTTTTAAAATATTTTTATTAAACAGTAACAAATTTAGAGAAATATCTCATTTTTCTTCTGACGTTGATGGTTTTCCAATTTCTTTTGGTTTTTTGAACTTTTTCTTCTGACTTTCCATATTTTTGTTTGCTGGTTCCTTTCTTGGCTTACTCTGTTCATCTACATTACTGTTTTTTAGTGATATATTTTTAGACTCACTCATTGCACTCACCTTAGTTGCTATTGCGTTTCCTTGACATTTTATATACTGAAGCTCTTCTAGACTTGCATTAGATATTATGTCTTTAACTATGTCCAAAACCCTGCATCTCTCTTCTTGCAGCGTAATTTCTGGGTCCACTAATTTATTTTTGCTTCTTTCAATTAGAATCGAATTTTCTACCGCATTTTCTTCTAAATTATATAAATGTAAGTCTAAAGAAGGGTGATTATTATGATTTACAGTAATTAATGCAGGTCTACATAATAAGTGAATATGTTTGCACATATTCCACTGGACAGCATTGTCAATGCACGAGCAAATAAATTGGTGTATGCAATAACTACATTCCGAGCATCTTAAGTTACAATCGCAGTGCTCAAATTGAGAATCTTTCTGAATAAAATATGCCTCTGTATTTTGAGAACTTGGGCATAACCATCCACTGTCATATACAGTAATCATTATGGGGTCAAGCTGATGGCTTGCCTTGTGTCTTTCTTGTAACGTTTTAATTTTACTTGTTATTTTTTCCTTATGACGTATGATTAATTTATCGTAAAGTCGATCTCTTACAAACTTATGTAAAATAAAAAGCAAGTTAACTAAGCGCTCCACTTTTTTTTCATGACAATATATTTCTTTGATTGTACCGTACATACGTTCTAAGTGCATATTTGTATTAATTTTACTGTGCAATTGGAAGCAATATGCCCACGACTCGACACAGCTTTCGTAATTTTTCACAAAATAATTGCCAAAATCTTTGGTATCATCGTTAGTCAAAAATAGTGTTTTGACTTCAGAAAACAGTGCATAGAAGCTATTAACATCCGTTTCTTCTAGCAAAGTTCTCAAAATCTTATAAACATCGCCTTGTTTTCCTTTTTCTCGTACTTTAATCAAGTTTTTTCGCCAAGCACGATCAACCTGCCAAGAGCAATACAGGCGTCGCTTTGGCATAGGCATAACCGCTTTATATCCATTGAAAAATGCTTCATCCATATCAGACATAAAGTTTTCTGCAGAAATCTCTCCTACTCTTTCTTTAATCTTGATGAATAATAATCTTAATATAAGTTGATCACATCTGTTGCTAATTAAAAACGCACAAGGAAACCCTTGTTGAAACTCATCTATCACCATAAGAGTTACTAACTGAAAATCGTATTGATTCAATCCATGGGTCTCATCTAAGCACAATGTATCTGTGCCAAATTTCTTTAAAATTTCTGATTGCGCCTCATTCATTGTAATAAGTACAAAATCATTTGCATTAAGCTCTGGAACATCCAGGGAAAGTTCTCCTTGTGGCTTATAAAATAAAATCGAAGAAGGGGACCCATTTTCATTGTCTTCTCTCATCCAGATATCCACACTAAGTGCATCGTTTTCATGGCGCTGGTGCTTTTCCTGTAAGTTAAAACACTGCTCAATTTTCAGAATATCCTTCCTTGTAAGTAGATGCTTTTGCTAGAGTTTCACCTATAAGAAAAACAACTTTTAAAATACAAATACAGGTACCTACAATATACAGGAAAATTTTTGTATAGCAGTCATATTAAACTTTGCATTTTTAACTTACCCACAAAATACAAAAGGTAATAAACTACAATATTATTTTAAAACAATATGCCAAGCCAGTCAAAAATAATCAATTCCCACAATATAACATTAAAACTACTTATAGATAATTTATTAAAAAATTGACTGCCCCGGTTCCGGGGTAGGGGAGGCACATTCAACCACGAGGCACATTCAACCAATAGCTATATCTTTGTTTGTATTTGAAATTGGCGGCCGGAAATGTCACACAAATATCGGTTACAATTGGCCATCCATCTCCTAGAAATACAGTTGTTCTCTCTGGTTTGGTGGTTGACAAATAAATTTTATAGTGAAACTGGCTGCTCATAGTAAGTATATTAACTCATTTTATTTTACTGTTAGTTAACACATTTTTGCTGTAATTTGCACGGCTTATGAGTCGGTATTGTTTACTATTATTGAAAATAAAGCTGATAAAGGCTTTCTAAGCTTAAAATTCACGGGCTAAATTTAACTTATTAATTTCTGAAACATAGGGATGGGGCACTTTCAACCATACATATAAGTATAAGGGCACGTTCGACCAGTGGTTTAATTTGCCCCATCTCAGAAAGCGATAAACAATTAAATAATTTTATTTTATTTTAGATCGTACCTAACTATAACTGACGTTCAATATTTTTAATAATTAGTTTATTACTAGAGCTGTTATGTTGCAATAAAAATATCTCTTGTTTGTGTATTTTAAGAGGAAGTAACCCCTTTTACCACAATGAAAATTGCCGAACGTTTTGCTGGTCAAACGAAAAGAAAAAAGAAAAATTGGTATTTAGAAAATAAATTCTACTTTAAATACCCCATCCAGAAAAGTAAATGACGATCGAAAATATTCCCAAAATTTTTTTTAGAAATTTTTTTTATTTTTAGTAATTTTGTAATGTCTTAAACAATTCTTTATTGGTCAAAAGCAAAATGACTTTCCCGGGTGTAGAATGTTGTACCAAACAATTTTTCTTAAAGCAATTTTTCAATATCGGCCTTACTTTTTTCTCAAAAACGTTGGGCGCGTAAATCCACTTTACACGCTTAAATTCACTTCATTCATTCATCAATTCAACGTTTTTGAGAAAAAAGTAAGGCCGATATTGAAAAATTGTTTGGTACAACATTCTACACACGGGAAAGTCATTTTGCTTTTGACCAATAAAGAATTGTTTAAGATATTACAAAATTACTAAAAATAAAAAAAATTTCTAAAAAAAATTTTGGGAATATTTTTGATCGTCATTTACTTTTCTGGATGGGGTATTTAAAGTAGAATTTATTTTCTAAATACCAATTTTTATTTTTTCTTTTCGTTTGACCAGCAAAACGTCCGGCAATTTTCATTGTGGTATACTTCATACGAAGTCAGTTGAGACAACGTAAATATTAGGGGTACGATCAATTTACTGCATCACACACTGAAACTACAATACAAATATTACAAAATTTGTATTGATCGCTCCCTATACAGTTGTTAGAAGATAGTCCACGTGGCCTTGACAGGTCTGTCATCAAATTTTTTTTACTTTTTTTGTCTGTCTCAACTGACTTTGTATGAAGTATAAAAGGGGTTACTTCCTCTTAATCAATTATTTATATATGGTTGAAGCTACCCCAGCATGTGGTGGAATGTACCCCACCGGAGGGGCAGTTTCAACCGTTTGTAATGATTTTTTTAATTAACGCTATATCCTGTAAAAAAATCAAATTCTTGAATATTTGGATTGGTAAAACTAAGATATAATGTTTGTTGTGGTGGTGTATACATTCACGTTTACAATAATTAATTATTAACCAGTTGGTCGGCCATTTTACAAAAATTGGTTGTATGTGCCTCCCTTTCCCTATTCTTGATAAACTACCATTTTCTGTCAATAGAGTCAACTCGCGAACCTCAAATATTTTTTATCTGACCTATCCTCAAACATGTACAAACATTTTCCAACTTACAAAATGTGCTACTTTTTTAATCTGTATGCATCTAATATTGATGTAGATACAACTAGTCTTGGTCAGTCAGGTCAGGATTTGGTCGAGAGAAAATTGAGAACAACCAATTAAAAGACTAAAGATTTAATTGCAGTAGCTTGTAAGGATCATAGTATAGTTTTATCAAGTATTTGATTAGTATATACACTACGCTCATTAATTATCGAATATTAAAAAAAGCACCCTCAAATTAATAAGCTGTAATTTCGTTAATAATAAACCAATTTTGAACTTTTTTTTTTAAATTATAGATATAAGATTCTAGTGTTTGGCGCAGAATAGTTTGCGTCCTGACACGTCTTATTGTACGGGGTAGCGCATAAACTGTAGATATATAGAATATATAATAGAATAGAATGGAAATATATTACATACTGGGTTATAAATTATAACACTGTATTTTTGTACTAAAAGTACCTAATCTAATACAAGGTTAACATTTTCTGTAGGGTTTTACATTTGCACCTAGAGAACTAAATCCCTGTATGCGCAAAATAAAAAATATTCTATAATATTTAAATTATTAGTTACATTTTGATTTTTTTTAGGAACTAGTTTATTAAGTAAATACACTTAACCTAAAATAATTGCACTATATTAGTGTGCATAAACAAGAAAAATATTTGTAAACAGCTATCTGTCAGAGAAAAGAAAATTAAGACTTTAGAATATGTCAGTGAATTTATGATTGTCTGTATATATAAATGTTTTGCAACACTTCCTGAATTTTTTAATATTGTTGATATTTTTAATTTCTACGGGTAATATGTTATAATATAGTTTTGGAGCTAGGTAGCTAAAGAAGCGCAAATTAATATTTGTATTACTGTGAGGTATTCTGACGTGTTTTTCAGTTTTGCTTCGTGTTGTATATCTATGATTAATCGGTTTTTTTAGTTCGGGTTTTTATGATGCATGTAAATTTCCTTAAATTTAAAACTGACATATCTTACATAAAAATTGAATTTAATTTATTTTTTAAACAAAAGCAATTAGACATCTATCTGCGCTAGAAACTGGCCAAAAAGTTTCGCCATGCCACTAGAGGCAAAGAAAAAAATACCGTTTCTTCGAAATAAATTCTGTTGCCGAAAAAATGTTTCGTAAATAATCAATGAGTCATTTTATCACTTTTGGCTTTTAAATTTAGAATAAAAAACATGTCAACAAATAAAGTCTATAAAACAGGGTGGCACGCAAAAACTTATCCATTTAATTCGTTCACAGAATATATCCCTGAATTTGTATTTGTATTATTATTATTGTATTTTTAATTTTAAGCAATTTAATTAAATGGTTAGATATTTCCGTAGCACTCTGTATTATAGACCTTATTTGTTGACATGTTTTTTATTCTAAATTTAAAAGCCAAAAGTGATAAAATGGCTCATTGATTATTTACGAAACATTTTTTCGGCAACAGAATTTATTTCGAATAAATGGTATTTTTTTCTTTGCCTTTAGTGGCATGGCGAAACTTCTTGGCCAGTTTCTAGCGCAGATAGATGTCTAATTGCTTTTGTTTAAAAAATAAATTAAATTCAATTTTTATGTAAGATATGTCAGTTTTAAATTTAAGGAAATTTACATGCATCTAGAGTTTATGCGCTACCCCGTACAATAAGACGTGTCAGGACGCAAACTATTCTGCGCTAAACACTAGAATCTTATATCTATAATTTAAAAAAAAAAAGTTCAAAATTGGTTTATTATTAACGAAATTACAGCTTATTAATTTGAGGGTGCATTTTTTAATATTCGATAATTAATGGGCGTAGTGTATTTGGCTCAGGTTGCAGAGGACATAATATTATGATGCTTAGTTGAGTACAAACTCTTATGGTATTTTGATACTTGTTCACCTCATTGGCGTTTCTTTTGTTTTGTTTTTCTAGTTATGCTTACTAGCTTTAAGATGTATCTGTAATTGGCACCAGTTCTGTTGATATACTTATGAATAAATAAATAAAATAAATTTAAAAAATTACCTTCATAAAGAGAATTACGTATTTGGTCCAAAATAGTATTAAAAGAAATTCCAGATGCAATTTTTCTAGCTATTTAAGACCTTTCCTCTGTAGTTAACCTTAGATGCTCCAATTCCAGTTTATGTGTGTGAGTTTTAACATACTTTGCACAGTAGATCCCATTATTTTCCTAAAACAATTTCGTGTTTTAAATAAATACCTAGCTACTTATAATAAGTTTTTTTAATTGCATCACTAGAATCGTACACTGCGCATCATATAAAACTGGTACAACTCTTCTAGGCTAAAAATTAGCTTTTTTAAGCTTTGTAAATTGGTCGTTGATGACGTTTGTATAACAATGAATTTTGTTGGTTATGGCTTTAAGAAACAGTACTGTCAGCTATTCGAAAATTCCTTTAACCTTCTGAGTAAATAAATAAACTTCACTATAGAAAAGATAATTAAATCGGTTTAATTTTAAAAAAATTCATCTGCTAAGTAAAATTATACATTATTTTAAGTTAATAACTATAGTCATAGCTCCATTATTATCTAACACTTTTTGTAACCTTATTGGCACAGAATTTATTAAATTTAATGCTAAATTTGGATCTTCGGACAGGTTTTCCCAAACATCCTCAATAAGAGTTCACAGCTGTTGCCTATTTTGCGGAACGATATTTAATTTTCGAATTTTTTTTAACATAATTCCCCAAATATTTTCTATAGGATTAAGATCCGGACTCTTTGATTGCCAAGAAAGAACTTGAATATTGTGTTGATCAAAATAATTACTCACACAGTTAGCAGTGTGAACTGAATCTTGTTGAAAAATAAAATTGTTGTTCGGAAAAACCGCCCTGACTGAATGCAACATTACATTATCTAAAATATCTATATACTTCCTCGCATTCAATCTTCCGTCAATGTCCCAACATACTCCTAATCCCCCTCTGTACAGGGTTATCCAACCAAGACTAGACAAGGCGATTTTTTGACTTTTCCTGCACTTTTATAAAAAAACTGAAATAGCCATCTTAAGTCATTTTCTCCCGCGAATTCGAATATCTTCAGCAAAAAACAATTGAACATCAAACAAAAGTACTAGGGGTCACTTTGATATTTTTTTAAATGGAACACCCTGTATATTTTTACATTTTTAAATTCCACATAAAATTATAATTATTTTTTATTAAATGCACTATTAGTCTATACTTCATAGTTTCCGAGATATTGACTCTCAAAAAGTGACATTTTTGAACTTTGACAGCTTATAACTTTCTAACAGTACGTCTTAGAGCAAAACGGCTTACATGTCCCTATCTTCAATTTTTATTATCTTCCCAAAAAAATCAACTTCCAGTTAAACCGGAACAACTATATTTCCTTCTTTCGAGTTACATCCGGTTTAACCGGAAGTTGCTTTTTTTTGGGAAGATAATAAAATTTAATGATAGGGACATGTAAGCCGTTTTGCTCTAAGACGTACTGTTAGAAAGTTATAGGCTGTCAAAGTTCAAAAATGTCACTTTTCGAGAGTCAATATCTCGGAAACTATAAAGTATAGACTAATAGTGCATTTAATAAAAAATAATTATAATTTTATGTGGAATTTAAAAATGTAAAAATATACAGGGTGTTCCATTTAAAAAAATATCAAAGTGACCCCTAGTACTTTTGTTTGATGTTCAATTGTTTTTTGCTGAAGATATTCGAATTCGCGGGAGAAAATGACTTAAGATGGCTATTTCAGTTTTTTTTTATAAAAGTACAGGAAAAGTCAAAAAATCGCATTGTCTAGTCTTGGTTGGATAACCCTGTACATCCAAGCCCAAACGTTCACTGAAAATCTTCCCGAGTTATCGCTTGGAGAAATATACGTTTCTTCGTATCTGGACCGAGGCGGTCTATATACTCGAATATGACCATCATGATACGATTGAAACACTTTCTCGTCAGAGAATATAACTCTCCCCCAAAAATTTACTACATCATTTAACAGGTAATTAAGAGCAAAAATAATTCTACCTTGTTTTTTTTCTTGGAAAAGTTTATATTTTTTTGCCGCTGCACAATTTTTTAATTCCGTTTTTCGAATCCTTCTTAACGCAGTTGTGACAGAAGCGGGGAAATTTGTTTCAACTTTAGCTTTTCTTGCACAATCAAAAGGATGGTCTCTTACAAAATTAACTAAATTTGCATCTTGCTGTTCGTTAGTTATACACGATCTTCCTGTCCCTCTTCTTCTTTCAACAGTTTGTTCATTATCCCATCTTTTTTTTAAATTCTGGATAGTAGTTTTGCTTCTATTATATTCTTCGGCTAGTATTCTTACAGACCAGCAAGCCCCTATTTTGGAAATTATTTGCAACTTTTAGAAATTACTCAACTGCCTTGGCATCGCTATAACGTAAAATGGAAATTTTTGACATAAATATCCTATTATTTGTCATAGTGACAGGTGTATTAGGTGTCATTCTTATGCAAAGCATGATTGATAGCGAATATTATAAAACCCGATTTACATTGATAAAATCAAAGTGTACCAGTTTTATATGACGCGCAGTGTACTATAGACTAATGGCCGTATGCACCGTTAGCATAATTTCTTACTTAGTGGAACTTTTCGACTTAAGTCACAAAATTCTTATGCACGAACAATAAAACAAGCAAAAGTCGTTCTTAATTTTAAGTTATTAAAATCCTGGACTTAAGAAAATAAGTTGTTCTTATTGTATGACTTATGTTATTACTGTCATTATCTGACAATAAATAACATTAACATTTAAGAATTTTTATATTTCTGCAAAAGATTGTGCTTGAATAAAAATGCTAAACTGTTTTGCTTCAACTTTAAAAAAAAAATATGGAAGTGGAAGACGCTATCTTCTCGGAAGACGATTTTGATATTATTAATATAATTGAAATGGGTTTCTCACGCAGACAATACGATAGAGAAGTATTTTGATACTCTGGACAATTTATCGTTTTTCCGTCGATTTCGCTTACGAAAGAGCACGGTTTTACAAGTGCAATATGTTACAAGAAATTGAACATTTATAAGAATTTAATAATGATTTGTAAGTAAAGCGATAATTCTTTAGGCATACTTTTACATAATAATATCTTAAATAGCTAATTTCCGTTTGTGTTTTTTTTTCGTAATTTTCACCCATTTTGTTGAAATAAAAAGGAATAACAACAATAAACTTTTGATTTTAATCAAATTTGCCGGTTCAAATCGCAAGGGCGCGGTAAATGTGAGGTTAGGAGAAAAATAAAGGGTATAAGCACAGAAAAGCATCGTGACATATCAGTGCAGAAAACAGTAAAATAAAGAAAATCACTAAATTTCTCAACGTTGCCAAATGTATTGTTTCCTTTAAAAAGACAACTTAATCTAGATGCGATGCATAAAAAAGATTATCTTAACTTTAAGTATGACTTTATAAAGCTGAACTTAACGTTAAAACGGAGCATACAGGCATAAGGGACTAATGTGGTATGTTTAATCATGTAAGTGGTTGTTACCGCACTGTATCCTGGAGATATATTTACATCAGTCTCCCCCAATGTCCTTGGTTTATAACAATGAACTTGGTTCAGGACAAATAAAATATAAAGTAAATAGTTACCTCTGGATAATTTGAGAGTAGGTTATTCCAGAGTTTAACAATTAATTTTGCTTGTTAATAATAGGTTAAACAAATATTACAGATGGCTGTTAAATCAAAACCTTAAAATAAATTTAGATAAGACTAAAACAATAATCTTTCAACAAAAAAAAATTAATGATGTTATTATAAAAATAAACAATATTGCTATAGAAAGAGTTGAGACGATAAAATATTACTCTGGACGAGAACTTGAATTGGAATGCCCATATTGATGGTTTATTTATAAAGTTAAGCTCATTGGGGCTATTTTTAGATGGACAATTTTTATCTATTAATGCTAAATATTAAATCTATACTGCATAATATGTCCTATCAAGACTAAGATACCATGTTCCAATATGGGGGACCAATTTTCATAAAATACAAATAGGTACTCCAGAATCGGCGGGTCACTTCTCGACACCAAATTTGTCTTGTACCTAACTCTGTAGAAAGGGCCCTTTAAGCCGATAGGCTTTCTCGACACCATGAATATTAAAATCGATATTCTAATAAACAAAAGTAATTAGGTAGGTAACAATAAAATAAAGGTAAACTTTTGGCTTAGGTACCTGTCCCTATTCATTAATGATAATTTTTGCTTATTTAACAGTTAGTATTAGTTTATTAGTTAGTAGGTATAATAGTAATTGCTATTTTTGGTCAGTCCTTCTTGTGCTGTTAAGAAAGAAAGTAAATTATATAATATGAAACCTTATCTTACTGAAAGTATTCGTGGCGGAGAAGTTCTTGTTTTAGAAAACTTTACGTTTTCTAAACAAAAAATATTAAAAAGTGGTGAAACATTTTGGAGATGTTGTAAGCGGAATTCGAAGTGCAGTGCCAAACTATTCACTGTAGGTGAAGAGTTGACAGTTTCTCGGAGCGAACTCAATCATAATCATGATTCAGACGAAAACAAAGTCATCCGAAAAAATATCTCAAATTCATGCAAAAGGAAAGCACAAGAAGATTTGTCAGAGCAACCATCCAAAATTATCCGGAAAGTGTTGAGTGTTGATCTACCCAAGAATATTTCCTCAGACGACGTGGGCCTCATTCGAAAAAGTATGTATCATGCCAGAAGAAAAAGTTTTCCAAGTGTCCTTCCAAAAAACATCGATGAAGTACATAATGTGATAAAGCTTTATGCTCCAACAACCAGCAGGCAAGAAAACTTCATTTTTATAAACGATCCAGATAGTCACATAATTGTTTTTACTTGTAAAACAAACATTGATTTAATGTTAACTATGGATACATTTTATATGGATGGTACATTTTCGTTTTGTACCAAGTTTTTTTTGCAACTGTTCACAATTCACGGCCAAAAGAACGGACATTACGTACCTTTAATATTTTGCTTGTTGCCAGATAAAAACAAAATCACGTACAGTAAATTGTTTCTTGGACTAATAAATCAGATTACTACTAATTTTGGGTTGAATTGGAATCCCAAAGAAGTGTATGCTGATTTTGAAATAGGGATTCATTTGGCTTTGAAAAATGTTTGGCCAGATGTGAAAATTAGTGGCTGCCGTTTTCATCTTCATCAAGCATGGTACCGGAAAGTACAATCTTTAGGATTAGTTGCTGAATATAAAAATCAGTCAGAAATTGGCAAATGGATCAAAGACACTCTTGGACTGACTTATCTTAAACCAGAGGATGTCGAAGAGTGTTTTGTTTTCGATATAATGTCCTATAAACCATTAGACTCTAAATTAGACATGTACGCAGATTATCTTCTGGATAATTATATCGGTGAAACTGCAAGTTTTAGGCCTCATATTTGGGCAGATCAAACACCGTCAATATCAAGAACGACTAATTGTTGCGAATCATTCCATTCAAAATTCAATTCTTCTTTTTATAACACTCATCCTTCTATTTATATTTTTATCGAAAAACTCAAAGAAATTCAAATTGACTCATACATTAAATTGCAAAGTTTACAAAAGCCAGCAAAAATCAAAGATCGATCTGTTAAGTCAAAACTCACAGCGCTAGAAAATCTAGTAGGGAAATTTGAAGCTTTGCAAATTAGTAGACTAGAATACGTTAAAGCAGTCTCTTATTACTCTAAATTAGGTTAGTTTTAGTTTAAATTGAATGAAATTTTTGTTTGAAAATATTTTAGTATGTAAGAACATAAACTTGATTAAATATTCAATCATGTTTGAAAATATTTGTACTATGTAAGAATATATGCACAATATGCACATACACCTGAATAAATATTCATTCTGGAACTCTGATTTTCATTGACCTAAAAATATATCCATCCAAGATAATTACATATTTATAGGTTAAGTACCTGGCTGTTAGTGTCGAGAAAGGCTATTAGTTTACCTAAAACCTTAACGTTTGGTGTCGAGATCGGCTATAGGATTAAAAATGGCAGGTATTTGGTGTCGAGATTGGCTACGCCCTCCAGAATAGGACCTTAAAGACACTCTTTAAACTAGAATATCGGACTAACACTTATGAAATCTACAACGTGCTAAAAATACAACCTATCTCTCAAATCTTAAAACTCAAACAGTGTACAATATACAAAATAACACACAACATGCAGAAAACAAACACCCAAATTATATACACTTATGAAACTCATCCTTATGACACAAGAAATGCAAACAATATCTACCTATATACAGTCAGAACTAACATTACACTCAGTGGCGGCTCGTGACTAGTGAGTCAGGGGGGGGGGGCGCTGGCTTTAAATTAAAAAAAATTAACATGTCTATTATTTTCGAAAGTACGTGTTTGTTTTTTCTAACTTTCTCGTTGTGAATTTTAATTTCATTAACATAAGCACTACTTAAACAAGTTAAAATATTACTTTGTCCTAACATCTCCAAACTTATCACATTATAACGATGTTCTGCACTAGGATTTTTTATTATATATTTATTTGTCAACCTTACGCGTAAACTGTGCCTTAATTTTACATTTTGATTGCACTTGTAGGTACTATAGGTATTCAATATTGGTAGTGGAGTGGCCGCACTGTATTTTTTAAATCAAGTTTTTCAATTAAGCTCAGAGAACTACCAAACACAAGCTTCTGTAAATCAATGACCTTCATATAAGACGAAATTTTCCAACTATATAATGTAACTAATAAATAACTCAAAACAAATAAACAAAACGTTAACGGCATCGACAGGTCGCATCGCGAACAGCTGTTGGGCGCGGAAAATTGGAGCTCGTCCGTGGCCGCTCGTTGTGCGATGTGTAGGTGACGTCAGGCCTTCGTAGTCGCATTGGATCGGGACGGGATAATCGATAGCCCGCGCTTAGTAACCTTGAGAGCGCGCAACTCGCTTGTCTATAAGTATAACCTGCCCGTTGGAATAGGGCTATGTTTGGTTTGAATTATTATGCCCGCGCTTAGTATAACCTACCCGCTGGAATAG
This sequence comes from Polydrusus pterygomalis, assembly GCA_963969555.1. NCBI lineage: Eukaryota > Metazoa > Arthropoda > Insecta > Coleoptera > Curculionidae > Polydrusus > Polydrusus pterygomalis. The sequence continues at coordinate 7,279,990 of OZ018385.1, forward strand.
GGCTATGTTTGGTTTGAATTATTTTAATTGATTGCTTAAATACATTGCGTTATTGGTTTTTTAAGTAAAGTATTTTTTGATTCTGTTTGAAATAATTGCAGGGAGGGCGGCGCCCCAGAGCCCTTCATTAACCAGCCGCCACTGATTACACTTCATAGCAAATCTTTTGACTGATCTGATGGTATCTATTAAACAGAAAATTAATTAATGAAAATGACACAATGAATATCAAATATGCTCATAAGTCAAAAAGGTAAAAAAAAATGGACCATACATGTTCAAACATCAGGTACGACATATGCAAGACTACGCAATTCTAAACTAGATATGGGATGGACCGCATGTCATGTCTTTGAAGATTTAAGAATATTAAGGTGCTATAAATGTGGTGCATTTGGCCATAAAGCCATGGATTGCAATCATGATAGAAAATGTACATATTGTGCGGGACCTCATGACAGGTCACAGTGCAACAGGGAAGTGAAAAAATGTGTGAACTGTTTTTATGTTCACCAAATCTACAATGCAGCACATACATTTGAACATGATAGTGATGAGAAAGCGGAATATCCTATCCTTGCCAAAAAATGTCGCTTAGCCAGAGAAAAAATAAACTACGAAGCAAATAGTGGATTTAATTATTGAAGACACGCATCGTGACAAAAATCCATGTATAGTTGATAGTGAAAACTATAAGGGCATAACCAATAAATATAAACAAAGTCAAAGTCAAATAATCTATATTTCAAAAAATATTTAAAAGTATTTAACAAATGGCGTCAAAAGTATAATAATAATATTAGTATTAAAATGAATAGTAATAATAAATATTTAAATAAACATTTAATTTGTGGGTTATGTTAAAATTCCTAGGAGGGGCGCGCGGCCACGCGGCCTTATAGAGCAACCGCCACTGCTGTACTAACAATCTAAAGGCACAAACTGAGATGTTCATTGGTGACATTAATATGGACCTTAAATGCAATTCTAACCGCCTTATTGAGCCTTTTTGGCTTTTGTTCATATATTAATGAAACCACCCGATGTGTGAACGAGGCGCAAAGTTGTATCGACCATATTTTTCTAAGAATTAAGCAAAAAACCCAAATCTACAATATGAACCTTGTATAGTTTTATCGCCGGTAACGGATCACCTGCCAATCTTGCTTAATATACTAAATAGTAAGCCTTGCCAAAATAAAAATTTCGGTACTGCGGAAACTTTACCATAAAACAAATTGACTACAATAAATAAAAAAACCTATTAAAAAATGAACATTGGGACAGTGTCCTATCGTATAACCATCCAGAATCTGCTAAAAATGAATTTATTGATAGAGTACAGACCTTTGTTGATGACTCAACAACAATAAGAAATGTCAAAAAAATTAAACCATGGATAACCTTGGGTATAATCGAGGTTATAATTAATAATTAATTCCATAAAATTTATGGACAATTAAAAAGATATAACATTCTTACAGAAGAAAAATATAGAAATACACTTAAATTATAACTAAAAATAGATATTACAAGGACATGGTTAATATAATAACATAAACAACATTAAAAAAATATACCAAATAGTGAAAGATGCCACCAATATACATCCCAGTAATAAGAATGAAAAGTTGGTTATTGTAAATAACAATGAGTCTTTGTGAATGACAGGGAAACTGCTAAACTTTTGTAATGATTTCTTGGCAAATATAGGCTGTAAAATGGCGGAGGATATTCGGAAGCCGGATAATCCTGTAAAATTATTGGAGGCATAGTAACAAATGTTCCATGTTTCTATTCTACCAATGAAAAAGAAATTATTAACTATATTTCCCTCCTTAAAAATAACTGTGCCCCTGGCTTGGATAGTATATCTACCAAAATAATAAAAACATATAAATACTTTTTAAAACCCCTTGTACATATTTTTAACCTTATATATTATATATTTAAGACTAACACAATACCACCATATTTTAAAACATCTGTTTTTTAAGGCCGGCGACAAAACTAATATAACAAACTATCGTCCAATTAGTCTAATTAACAATTTCAGCAAAATCTTGGAAAGGGCCATAAAAGAACGACTAACTAAATTCCTTATGAGTAACAAAATCTTATCACCAAATCAAATTGCTTTTACAGAAGGTGCTTGCACCAATGATGCAATATACAACATGGTGGTTGAGGTAACAGGGAACATGAATAGTAATAAGAAAACCTTATTTTATATACTTAGACCTTGCCAAGGCACACGGTCCCTCACCCTGCCTTAATGGAGGTTCTCTCAGGGTATGGGGTAAGGGACCTGTGTTGGGCCTTTTTGAATTGTATCTCAGCCATCATAGTCAAATTGAAAAAGTCAACAATGTTTTGAGTGATCCAATGAAGATAAAAATGGGCATACAGGGCACAGTCCTGGGCCCAATTTTGTTTATAATCTACATAAACTCGCTCCTTAAAGAGACTACCTACTACAGACTACAGGTGGAACAATTTTGTCATATGCCTATGACACCGTAGTAATTTTCATGGCTGAAGACTGGGATACACTACAAACAAGGCATTGCTGAAAATGGCTTGAGAATAATTAAAAAATGGCTTGATTCATTTTAACTTGCTTTAAATATAAAAAAAAACTAATTAAGTACATTGCTTTTTCGCCAACAACTAAAAATCGGCGCGACTTTAACAGAATAACCTTAGATAATAATAATACAATTACTGAAGTAGAAGAGACTAAGTACCTACTTAGGAATTATATTAGACTGGCATTTAAAGTGGGACAGACAAATAAAGAAAATTGTAAAAAGTGTTAGAAATTTGATCCATAAATTTTACTTATTGAGAGAATTCATGAGTGAAAAGCTGTTGATTATGATTTACAGGTCATTAGTGGAGTCTATCATATGCTATGGAATCGTAGTTTGGGGGGCATTATATAAGGCAACATTAAAACCACTAAACACTGTTCAAAACTGTATACTAAAAGCGGGACTAAAAGTAATTTATAAAAAAATCTAGACTACCTATATCACATCGCTTTTCTTTACTCATCTGAAGTGTTAAATGTGAGATGTCTTTATGTTTTAAATATATGTAAGTTTATGAAAAGACAAAGAAATGTGGATAGAATATCTCACAAATTTCAAACCAGAGCTAATAAAGTGCAAGAAAATCTCAAGTGTTCAAAATATACCAAAACCTTGAATTTGAAATCAGTTGTCTACATGGGACCCAAACTGTTTAACCTCTTACCGGTTGAAATACGTCATATTAAAGTAGGTAACTAAAGTTTTTGGTAAAGAATGTGCTCGATACATCTTAAACAATTTCCATTTGATATTTGGGAGATTGTTTTGAGTGTTTGGATTGGAGGGTTTTCGGTCTTGGAGTTGACTCTTGTGTTATGTTGCAGACTAGTCTTCTGTTGTTATTAAATGGGCCTTACTAGGTCCTGTTTATGCAAATGTATTAGGTAGTAAGTAAAAGTCTAAGAACTAAGAACCTACAATATCCGCTACAATCTACAATACTTATGAATGACATCACAGAAACACATACAGATATTATACTTATATCTAGGTGTTTTTGTTAGTAATAAGTTTACTTTTGTTTTAATGACTTTATAAAGTTTATTGATTTGTAATTTATAAATTGTAATAATAATAAATTGTAATTGTAATAAAAGTGACCTAATAATAATAATAAATTTTAAATAAATTAAATAATCCAATAAGTGAAGCTTCAAAAGCATTCAACGATCTCCCTTCCTATTAAAAAAATTAAGTATCACTAACCACTAGCTAGATTTCTTAGATTACTAAAATTACATTTCCAATAGTGAATTAATTATACTTAATCTTACACTGATTGTCATTAGAAAAGTATTGCCTCTGATACCAGTAGGTACTAGATGTATTGCCTAGGAGCTCACAGGTTGTCATTGTCAAGTGTTAATTATTATAGATTTATAAGATTTTAGACATTTATTACCATGGTGATAGATAAACAGATTATGTGTAGGATGTGTTAAAGTAAAGAAAAAAAAATACTTGAATAAACCATTTAAAAAAAAAAACTATTTGATTTCTGTGTGTCAGCCTGAATGAAGCTCATATAGACGACCTCGTTAATAACATACTTGAGAATAATGTAGCAGCTAGCAGAGCAGAATTAAGCAACTTTTTAATTATGTAGGTACTGAATTTTACTTACTGTGTATTTGATTTCAGCAGGACAAAATGACCTTAATTTACAGCTTCCTTTTTTTAATGACCTCTTGGAATTTTTGTTAGAAACAAAGTATTGGGATCGGTGACATACAAAGGTTTGACTTCGTGTATTTTGATTTTTGTGACTTCCCCCTGTTGCTACAAATCTACAATCGCTTGACGTTTCTTCATTTTGTTTCCAGCATAAAAAATCTTGTTCTGTTTGAAACTGTTTATCTTCTGGGGTTAAATTTAAATTATGACATATTTTTAAATGGTCAAGTATTGTATTTATTCTGTAATGTTGATACTTGCAGTATGTACACTTGTAAATCCGATTATTCCTAAGATATAAAATATTATGTTGCTTTCTTTCATGCCTTGAAAGACACTGTTTATTGTTGAATTGTTTATTGCATGCACAACACTTGTAATTTTTTTGTGTGATGAACTTTTGAGAGTGTTCAGGAGAGTGTCTTTGGCTTACGTGACGTTTTAAAGAACTGTAATTATGATATTTTTTGTCACAGGCGGTACAACTAAACATTCTTATTTATAAAAATACCAAATATTAAATAAATTGCACTTTATTTTTTTAATTTACAAGGATGTTACATCGCTTAACCACAGAAAAATAAAGGGTCACAGAAAAAAAAGGCTTTGTTACACAGAAAAATAAAGTGCTTGTTAGCCTAAAATCACAGAAAATACAAAATTACACAAGCGTCTAGAGTCTGACGAATCAACGTGCGCAATAAAGCGCGGGAAACTTAGAAATAAATGTCAAAGTCAAATATAGCCTTATTATCAAAAGAACATACTCTCACGACAAAGCATTACTTAAAATTTAACGTATAATTATATAAAAAGTCTTAAATTAATTTGGTACAAACATTCTAAAAATCAGAATACAACTATATACAGTTAAAATTCCTAATATATCGCAGCTGGAAGCTGGCCATTTAGTTTCAACCAGCGCCACAGAACACACACAACAGTAAAAGTCGACATAATCCAATTAATAACACCGTACAAATACAACAGAACATACACCTACTTTAAGTTAATGATATCTCAAAATATTCATTCATCGAATAGAATGCTTTCTCAATTAACAACTTTTTTAACTCTCTCCGAAACTTCCTGCCACAAACAATATTCCGTATAGGAGGGGGCAGATGATTAAATAGTTTCTTGCTGTTATATAAGAGAGAATTCTTTGTTAAGGCAGAAGAAGGAATGGGTATAGAGCTATATGGTACCTATGCTTGCTTCTTGTGGCAGTTGCTGCAGAGAGTCTGCATTTCAGCCTTAACCTTTCTGTGCATAAGACACGCTGTTTCAAGAATAAAAAGAGAAGCCAAGGTTAAAATCTTTAAATTTATAAAATGCGGTCTACAGGATGTTCTGCGACCCACATGACAAATGCACCGTATTGCTCTTTTCTGCAAAACAAATACCGATCTAAAAAGGTGCTGAGAGCAAGATCCCCAGAAACACAACCCGTATCGAAGGTGGCTCTCTATAAGTTCAAAATACACATTCCTCGCAATAAACTCTCCCAACTCTCGAGATAAATCCCTTAAAGCGAAGCATCCACTAGATATTCTGGCATATAGATTTAATTATGTGATGTTCACACTTTAATTTATCGTCGATATAAAGCCCCAGAAATTTGCTTATTGACGAATTATCCACCGTATAAGACTCCGGTCCAACACTATGAATGTGACACCTTAAAGAAAGCAAGTTCGTTTTAAAAACATTGAGCGACAGAAAATTCGAGTCACACCATTCTTTAATCTTTATAATGTCGAGATTAATAGTTTCCTCCAACTGAGTCACGTCAGAGTCCTGCCAGGGAATAGTTGTACCATCCGCAAATATTGTCAGTCTACCAGATATATCCAGTCTCGGTATAAATCGTTAACATATAATAAAAACAGTAACGGACCCAGAACAGAACACTGCGGCACGCCTGATGAAATCCTCATTCTTCCTGATTCCTTATCCTTGAAATAAACTCTTTGGTATCTGTCTGAAACGTAAGATCTAAACCAAGCTAGAGCAGTACCATAGCGAACTCTATGCAGTACCCCCGAATCCATAGACTTCAAGTTTGCCCAGTAGCACCTCGTGATTCACACAATCAAAAGCTTTTGACAGATCACAGAACACCGCTGCGGCGACGTCTCCATCATTCAGTCTCTGATACAGCTCTGTTCCAAAAAAGAGAAAATATCATCACTTGTACCCTTCCATGCCTGAAACCCGAACTGCACTGCAAGCAGTATACTGTACTTAGATAAAAAAAAAATTTAACATGCGCCTCTTGACAATCTTCTCAATGATCTTAGCTATGGTGGGCAATACCGATACTGGTCTATAATTGGTGGGTGATTCATTATCTCCACCTTTAAATAGTGGAATAACTTTTGCAATTTTTACATTGTGAAAATATTCCTGTTTCGAATGATCGGTTTATAACTTCTGCTAGGTTCTGCAGTGCGGAATCCTGAAGCATAAAAAGTGCTTTTAAAGAAATACAAATACAACTAGACGTTGTTTTATTTTCTATTTCCGAGAATATCTCTTTTATTTCGTCCGTGCTTGTAGGCTAAAAATAGAAAGTACCTATCACTTATAGAAACAGTAAGAATTCTAAAGCACTTTTCGGAGGACTAACACCATTCGACAGGTTGGAAGCAAGAAGCAACTGTACAGTAAAAATAGTTAAGTGCATTCAAGCTGAGTCCTGAGTCCACGGGGCTATATACTCTTCCTCCACTTACCTCATTGACAATGTTCCATGTTTCTTTTTGTTTGTTGTTAGAGTTATTTATTCGATTATTAAAATATAAGCGTTTAGCATTATTAATGCAGTTGCGGTATGTGCTGCGATATTTTCTGTAATATTCCATGAAGTTAGGCCGATCAATAGAGTATTTGCGAATATAGTGCAAGGAACGCATATTTTGAGAAGAAGTTCTCAATCCCTTAGCTTACTCCTTTTTTGTTTTATTAACTTATACACGGAAAAGCATTATTGAAATGTTTTAATAAAACGTCGTTATGAAAACTCGTGATTGGGTCTGTAGAAAGAATAATTTTATTCCAACTTTCAGCAACGCATAACTGAGAAAACCTTCCATCATTTTGTCTACTGTAAATTTTACCACGTCGTTTCGTTTCAAATCTAGACCTGGAACACCCTATTTTAATTTTGCCCAGAATGGCCTCATGATCGGATAGACCGGCACTTATCACCGTGCGTTCAACGTTGTCTCCAATGTTCGAACAAAAATAATAAATCATAGTTGATTAGTGCCCCGTAATTCTAGTGTGCCGGTTTATATGCATGCGCAAATCAAATGACTTAAATAAGTTAGACAGAGAATGAAAAGAAGCATTTAATTTATCAGCATAATTGATGTTAAAATCTCCAGCCAAAATAATGTGCGCACGCACTGGAAGAAAGCAAGAAATAAGTCCCTCTATCTAGCCTAGTTATAAAAAGGTTTACATCACTGTTGGGGGGTCGGTATACAAACAAATAATAAAAACATTTAATTTCGGTACATGCTCGTTAATAAATAAATAAATAAATACATTAATCACAGAAACTCTTTTTCGACCAGTATATGATTAAAATTTTTATAGTCAACAAACCGATGAAGCTTTAAAAAACTTTCGTGAACCAAAATCATAGTGCCACCGTGAATAGCATTTTGTCTATCATATGCTGAAATCATAGAATAGTTCGGTACAGAAATCGGTTCATCTCTGCACAGCCAATGTTCCGTCATGTAAGATGCTCGGAAATTCCAGACCATCAAGGAAGAGAGACAATTCGTCAATTTTTTTCCTTATAGATTGAATGTTCAGTAATAGAACTGTGACGACGGAGCTATTCCCTTTGCTAAAAAATCACACCTCTCCACACTATTACTAGATGCATTATTTATGCTATTCATGTTTGTTGAATTATTACTTATAATCTCCCTAGCAGCAGAATTATTACCGATAATTTTTTTCAAGGTCACGAATGGTTTTGTTGATAGAAAATATTCCGAGTCGAAGACCAGGAAAATTTTCTATCAACAAAAACATGAGTGAAACCGAGAAAAAAATTATCGGGAATTAATTCTGCTGCGTGGGAGATTCGGTAAGAAAATTTCATAAATTGGAGTTTCTTTTAATATGATGAGATGATGAGACCTACGACCTATTCTCAATAAAAATTATAAGTTAGCAACAAAATGTATTTTGATTTTATTCTGAGTGACGTTTGCCATAAAAAATAAAGCACTTCATTTTTGACAGAAAAATTATCACTTATTAATTTTATTAGGTTAATAGAGACTATCTCGATAGTCTCCCGTTGCTATAAGCAACGCAAACAAAAAGGAGCCTTCTAATTGGTTGAAAATAAATTTATGAAATTTTCAGCGTTATTAGTGTCTCAATAAGCGACAGTAGTCAAACTTGAGTAAATTGAGTGATTGACACGGAGAAGTTGATTGCATAAAAATTTACATGAAAGTCTTTTAGCATTGAAGTAAGGATGGCTGAGTTAATTGAGATCGCTCATAAACATGCGTAAAATTTTTCAGACTCAAAAATATAGAGTTTTTAAAATTATTAAGAAAATTATTTTGTAGCAATATGTTGTGTTCGTAAATAAAACCATTTAATACTTTTCTGTTGGCCGCCTAGGGTGGGCCAACAACGATTAAATTAGAAATTAAGGACAAGGAGAGCAATTTATTAATATCGTCCTGATGGTGTATTGCTTTCCCCTTAAGGGCATGCTCACAGCCCGTAAATACGATAACATGATCCTCTTTGTGACTGTTTGAAGGTTGGAGACAATGATGTTTCTTGGTCGATGAAAGAGTTTTGGACATTGTCTTTATTTGTTTTAAATCACAACCTTTCAACTGGTAAGTATCTCCAGTCGTCTTCAGGTGAATACTAAATAAGTAAAGTAAATACAAGACTATTTATACTAGCTAGGTGCACCGAAGCACAACTGAGGTGGGTGCAGTCATGCGTTCAGTTGGCACGCGATCTTATCCTAAGATTACATCTATTTAACAAAGGTTTCCAGATATTTCTTAAGTCTAATGATGGTTTACTAAAGCAGCCTGGATTCTGGTGAATAGCAGCAGTTTCCTTAAACTTTCTTTTCCTCCAGTGTGGTTCCTTATGTAAGATTTCAGCTTCTGACCACATAATATGGTGGCCATGTTTCCAGGCATGGTCAGCTGCACCTGATTTTTCGGTCTCTCCTTTTAACGTATTATTTTTGTGTTCTTTAATCCTTGTCTCGAGTGGTCTTAATGTCTCACCTATATAAGATTGGCCGCACTCGCAGGGGATCTGGTAGACGCAGTTTTTCCTATCTTTTTGACTTATAGGTTTTGTCTTCGTCAGGTGGGTTCTTAGGGTGTCTCTCGAGTTAAATACGGTGTTGATGTTATATCGTTGTCCTAGTCTTCTTATTTTCTCAGCTACTCCCTTGACATACGGAATATTGAGTGTTGGTTGTGCCTCTCTTTCTGCTTCTTGCGCATTGGGTCGATTCTTACGATTTTCCAATATTTTGTCAACTAATTTTGTGGGGTAGCCATTTTTGTTGAGGTCGGTCTTGATGTGGTGAGCTTCCTTTTTAAGTGCTTCTTCCGAGTTACAGATTGTAATTGCTCTATCCACGAGGGCTTTAACTATGCCATGTTTCGTGCTGTTTGAGTGATTTGATGTAAAATTGAGATACTGACCTGTATGCGTAGGTTTTCTGTATACTGAAGTTTGGATGCTGTTGCCATTTTTCTTCACGTTGACATCTAGAAACGGTAATTCGTTGTTTTCTTCTTTCTCCAACTGAGGTGGGTGCAGTCATGCGTTCAGTTGGCACGCGATCTTATCCTAAGATTACATCTATTTAACAAAGGTTTCCAGATATTTCTTAAGTCTAATGATGGTTTACTAAAGCAGCCTGGATTCTGGTGAATAGCAGCAGCTTCCTTAAACTTTCTTTTCCTCCAGTGTGGTTCCTTATGTAAGATTTCCGCTTCTGACCACATGATATGGTGGCCATGTTTCCAGGCATGGCTTTAAGATCAAGTCATCAATCCCAGGACATCAAGCCATAAAGATTCTAAATAATGCCAGCAAAGCCCTCATACGTTCCCAGATCAACTACCACCGTTTCAAGAAGCTGCGCTACTCACGGATATCCAACAGAGATTCGAGGAAATCAAAGAATACACATTAGAAGAGGATCATGGACCTATTTTTCGGAAGATTGACGCCACCTGTGACAAAGTAAGAACAACTCAACAAAATAATCATAAGAAGAAATTGGGAAAACATGTTAGTCAAGAAACACCAATAACGCAGAATCAAAGGACAATTATTAATATTTCATCTAAAGAATTAACAAGCAATGAAGAAAACTTATTGGCAAAGGGTTTAAACTTTACTATCGCTCCAAAAGAGATACCAATACTGGACATTATTAGCGCCGTCGACTCAACAACCATAGGAGAGACACAAGGTGAGGAATTTAGATGGAAAGTTAGGGAAGTTCTAGAAAAATCAAAGCCTCCAAAACAAAATATCAGTAAGAATGAAAAAATCTCCCTTGCAAACCTTCGCAAATACTCCACTATCAAGATTCTACCAGCCGACAAGGGAAAATCGACCGTCATTATGGATGTTCAGACCTACGATCAGAAAATCGAAGAAGTCTTGCAGAAAGGAAACTACTCTCTTACTGCCAAAGATCCGACCTCTACCATCGAGAGAAGAATCTACCGAACACTTAAGAAATATGAACGATATATACCAGAAAAGACACGGACACGCCTGACACCACACCACAGTAAGCCTCCACATCTCTATGGCCTGCCAAAGATACACAAACAAAACATGCCTCTAAGACCCATTACGAGCTCCCGCAATTCTCCAACATACGAGCTAGCTAGATTTCTACTCCCTCTACTCAAACCTCTCCAAGGAAACAGCACATCATTTGTTAAGAACTCACAACACTTTGTTCAAATAATAGGAGGAAAGGAAGTACAGCCAGGAGATCAGCTGGTGAGCTTTGACGTCGAAAGTTTTTACACCAACGTTCCCGTAAAAGACGCCCTAAAGGTTATCAAAAACATACTTGAGGAAGACCATACTCTACAGGAAAGAACAACGCTCCCTATTATTGCCATCTTGGAACTGTTAGAATGCTGCCTCAACAATTCCTACTTTCAAGAAAAGGATAGATTCTTCAACCAAGTAGACGGACTACCGATGGGCTCATCTCTCTCGCCAATAATCGCTAACATTTACATGGAATGGTTTGAATCCAAAGCAATGGAACAGGCAAAGAAGAAACCAAAAATGTGGCTGAGATATGTGGATGACACCTTCATTATTTGGAATGGAACCGATGACGAACTAAGAGATTTTCTAGATCACCTCAATAGCTTAACACCAACAATCAAATTCACCATAGAGAAAGAAGAAAACAACCAATTACCGTTTCTAGATGTTAACGTGAAGAAAAATGGCAACAGCATCCAAACTTCAGTATACAGAAAACCTACGCATACAGGTCAGTATCTTAATTTTACATCAAATCACTCAAACAGCACGAAACATGGCATAGTTAAAACCCTCGTGGATAGAGCAATTACAATCTGTAACTAGGAAGAAGCACTTAAAAAGGAAGCTCACCACATCAAGACCGACCTCAACAAAAATGGCTACCCCACAAAATTAGTTGACAAAATATTGGAAAATCGTAAGAATCGACCCAACGCGCAAGAAGCAGAAAGAGAGGCACAACCAACACTCAATATTCCGTATGTCAAGGGAGTATCTGAGAAAATAAGAAAACTAGGACAACGATATAACATCAACACCGTATTCAACTCGAGAGGCACCCTAAGAAGCCACCTGACGAAGACAAAACCTATAAGTCAAAAAGATAGGAAAAACTGCGTCTACCAGATCCCCTGCGATTGCGGCCAATCTTATATAGGTAAGGATTAAAGAACACAAAAATAATACGTTAAAAGGAGAGACCGAAAAATCAGGTGCAGCTGACCATGCCTGGAAACATGGCCACCATATCATGTGGTCAGAAGCTGAAATCTTACATAAGGAACCACACTGGAGGAAAAGAAAGTTTAAGGAAGCTGCTGCTATTCACCAGAATCCAGGCTGCTTTAGTAAACCGTCATTAGACTTAAGAAATATCTGGAAACCTTTGTTAAATAGATGTAATCTTAGGATAAGATCGCGTGCCAACTGAACGCATGACTGCACCCACCTCAGTTGTGCTTCGGTGCACCTAGCTAGTATAAATAGTCTTGTATTTACTTTACTTATTTAGTATTCACCACGGGGATGAATGTGGGATTGGGCAACCCGCAACATCTTGCCACCGGATATGTCAGCCACCTGGCTATATTTGAACGTATGTGCAAAAGCAATTAAGACGTACGTGCGATTAAAATTTGACGTTTCGTTTTTCGTTTTCCTAACCTTTCTTTTTTTAGACCGCCTTGTGGAAATGTTTTATTTTTTTGTGATTTTTATCGCACCGGCATTATTATTTATGTTAAAAATGTCACTGAAGTTCTTGGTATTTCTCTGAGTAAGTACTAAATATTGTAATATTAGGTATACCTAATATTATTATTAAGCTAAAAATATTGCAGCCGAGAATATTCCTAGGTACTTCCAAATAATATTTCTTGGAGGGATGATTTTTTATAACCTTTGCAATTGAAAGTCTGTACCTGACTGTGAAACTTGCTAATTTGTATTCTAGCGACGCAACTAATCAGTATTTATTTGTTTCATTTAAAGAATATGATGAAAATACTAGACTTACTTATGCCGGTGACAAACTAGTTCGCTTACTCGATGTAATTCCACGAGAAATTGTATCGTTTCGTTAATAATAGTGGCCACATTGCTTACTTAGAAGATACATTTTTGAATATTTATGGAAATGAATTTCAAAAATTTAACTTCTGTAAGCAACACGACATACCTATTATGTAACGAAATTGTTAAATTATATGTTCGATTAACAGTTTACAAATATTTAAGAGATAAAAATAATCAAAATCAAACTTTAAGTGCTGGACACTATAAAAAGCATAATATTTTTAATAAAAGTAAAGTTAATGACCCCAGTAATAAAAGATTTAAAACCAATTAAACAATTTTCTCAGTTTCTATTTAAAAATAATTCTTGTATTAAAACATTTTACTAATGCATGAGATGATTCTGCCCAATTTCTTTTTGTTTCATGTTAATGCATACCTATATACAAGCCTAGCCCAATGTTGACCTCCACCGGATTAAGACTTGCCCCACATGATGACCTAATTATAATAACGACCAGCCCTATATTGCAAAATTGAAAAGAATAGGCAAGGAAGCCGTTGAACGACACCACTGTGACTCTAAACTTGTACCGCCTAGGGGTGTTATAAGAATCACTGGTGGACACCTTGGATGCTTTCTTTGCTTATATTTTTGTACAGGCCCAGGAAGTTAGTCGACTCTGAATACCACCTTTAATCCCTTAAGAAACTTTTATTTTTGATAGTACAATGTGCCGTAACTAGTTCGTACCAGAAGTTCATATAGTTATCAGAAATTCGTCTTGTGTTAGACTCATTGGAAGTTATGCCTTCTGCATTAATATCTTTTTTGATCTAAAATTGAAATAAATTATAAACAAAATATGTTCGTTTTTTTTTTCTAGAAAAGTCTTATTGTTTTTTATAGTAAATTAATTGTTTTAATGTTGTTTGCTTTGCTGTTTTTAATCGTGTAGAATAAACATAAGTTTTCTCAGAAAATTAAAAAGCAAAGTAAACAAACATTAAAAAATTAATTTACTAACCTGCAATTAAAATTCAGCATTCCCCTGCCTTCCTCACCCCCTGCCACCTAAGATGGCGATCGGTTAAACGTCATTCCCGTTTCGTTCAATTAACATGCAAATAACGTTTCTCTTAGTTGGTGTTTTGTGGTATTCACCTGAAGACGACTGGAGATACTTACCAGTTGAAATGTTGTGATTTAAAACAAATAAAGACAATGGAAGTCCAAAACTCTTTCATCGATCATGATCCTCTTTAGTAAAGTTCTTGCTGTAACGCACTGCCTCCGCTACCATATTACGAAACAGCATACCTCTGTTGAATTGAGAGTTAATGTCACATTTAAAGTTTATGTACTCTCTTATAAGATCACCTAAAACCGTTATAGCACTCTCCGTGTCTCCTATTATTAGTATTTGCGGAATTCTCGCTTTTTAAACTACCGCTCCATGTCTTTCAGTTGCACTCCTACGCGCCCTGCATTCACCGAAACAATCCCTTAGCGCTCCATCTTTTTCTGATACCATTTGTTTTAAATCAAGTATTTCAGTTTCAAAGCGTTCGTGGTCTTTCTCCAACATCCTTATTAATTCCACCATACTTTTGTTAGTTGCGAGCATATATTATTGAACTCCTCTTGCTTAGTTTCAAGTTCCATTTTTATATTAGCTAACTTATTTGTCGCCGATTTATCATTTTTGGTCTTTAAAACAACTATTTTATTATTTAATTTCGTAATATGCTCGCTTTTTTCCTTTAGTTGTTTAATAAAATTATTTTCTGCATCGAAAACTTTATATGTGAATTCCTGTGTACGTCTTTTTTCTCGAATTAAAAGCGCTTCCTTCTCTTTAACTTCCTTCCTTGTTTTATCCAAGGCTTGCTTCAAGCTTAGTAACGTGGACTCATGTTCTGTCTTATTGTTGTCAAGTTCAATCTCATGATCGTGATTCGTGATTTAATTTACTGATCCTATTCTTTAAAATATACTAAGTGACATAGAAACCCGAACACCCATAAAAATGATTTACCTTCAATAATATTTTACATAAACATCCGGAGGGTCATAGTAAGGAAATGATTCAAATTTCAATCCATCTTTAAAGACAGACTAAGTCTCGGACTAAGTGTATTCGGTTTGTTCGGGTTTGTGGAATGTGAAACTGATAAGGCTAAAAATTTAATCATACCTTCCTTTTGTGATGATAAACTTGTATACTTACAAAATATTATTAAAATTAAATCATTTTTACTGGGTGTTCGGGTTTCTATGTCATTTAGTATAATAATTGTCGAGGACTTATCTGTATTATACAATTCGCTGCATTTACTGGAGCACAAAATTTTATGACGATCTATAAATTCAAATGATGTTCTTTCTGTGCAGCTTTTGTGAAATATATTATATACGACACAAAAGTAATTGTCTGTTTTCTTAGTTTTTGAGCAGCACTTAAATACTGTTTCAGAATCAGACATTTTGCGAATCAATGTTTTTAAATAACAAATAGTCCTGTCCTGGTATTACCTTTAAAATAAATTATCACCCATGATCTCATACTCAGTAAGTTCATTTTTATTCTTTATAATAGACTGATAATGTTCTGCACTATACAGGGTGACGCAGATCTAAATGAACATACTTCAACACAAGACAAAGAATACCTTGGGGGTTCTTAATCACCCATCTTTGATATTTCAATTGTCGATAGTTAATAAGATACAGGGTCTTTTATGAACTTCAGCAATTTTTTGTTCTTGTCATATTTTTTAATGCACTCCGTATAAAATTTTCATATTGGGTCAACATCTGTAACCTATCTGTCGCTTAAAATTGCAGTATCAGAAAATTTTAAATTCCAGGCCCGTATTAAAAAAAGTTGACATTTTCAATTTTTACATTTTTAACACCCTGTAGATCAATTTTTTCAAAATATTATTTTTTTATTGGAAAGAGCATAAAGAATTGACCCTAACGGCATAATTTTCAAAGTTCCCGCACCCATCACTTGATTAGAATAAATGGTTGTTTTGTAAAAAATTTCAAAATGGTGCATATTTGGAAATTAGAAATTAAGAAAATAACAATAAAAAAGCAAAAACTGCTTCCGAAGTAAAAAAATAAATGTACTAAACGTTTAATAGTTTTAACGAGACTAAATTTTAGGGAACAACACAACAACAAATAACAAAGTAATAATAATAACAAAACTGCAAGATAATGATTGCTTTTTAGACATCGACAAAAAATCGTACATTACAGTCAGAAATTTCAAACTTTGTAAAGTAGGCTTTGCCTCATTTAAAAACAAACCAAAGACTATCGAGTTACTGTTCCATAGCAACAATTCAAGTCACTATCAGATATGTGACAGTTGTCTGACCTTTGTTAGTATTCGGTTAACAATTATTGCAATTTTCTGTTGAAGATGCCTTACCAATTTTCAAATGCCGAATATGCCGACATTATTTTTGTATACGGTTTTTGTAACGGTAATGGAAGAGCTGCTGTTCGGGAATATCGTAGGCGATTTCCGGGTAGAAGATGTCCATATCACAAAACATTTGCAAATGTATTTTTATTTGCTGGAGAACATGGACATTTTCCCACTGACAATAATATTGATCAACCAATACAACATCCAGTTCAGGAGGAAGAATATATCTTAAATCTTGTTGAAGATAATCCCAAAACATCTACTCGAAAAATTGCGACACGTCTAGGAATCCCGCAAAAAAGAGTTAATGTAACACTGCAAAAGGAAGGCTTGCATCCGTTTCATGTTCAAGAAGTTCAAAGATTGGAACCTGGCGATTATGCAAACCGGTTACTCTTTTGCCAGTGGCTCAGTAGACACCAAAGGAGTCTTTATCGAATCCTCTGGACCGATGAAACACAATTTACCAGAGATGGTGTAAATAATTCAAGGAATTCCCATGTATGGTCGTTAGAAAATCCACATGCCATCAGACAATCGCATTCGCAGCACAAATTTTCCATAAACGTTTGGGCGGGTATAATAAATAATAAATTAATTGGGCCGCACTTTTTTGCTGAAAGATTAGATGGAAATCAATATTTAAATTTTTTACAAAACATTTTGCCAGGACTTATGCAGAATGAAAATGCTAACGTGAGAGGGCTCTTTTTTTAACATGATGGGGCCCCACCACATTTTGCAAGGGTTGTATCTGAATTTTTAAATATTACGTTTCCTAACAGATGGATAGGCCGTGGAGGGCCCCATTTATGGCCAGCCAGGTCGCCGGACTTTAATCCTTTGGATTTTTTTTCTGGGGGAATTTGAAAAATTTGGTTTATTTAGAAGAAATCAACACGAGGGAGCAGCTTTTGCAACGAATTATTAATGCTTTTCAGGAAATAAAAAATGACCCAGACGCAATTAGAAAAGCAGTGTCAAATTTAAACATCAGAAGACGAAGATGTGAACAAGCCAATGGAGGGCATTTTGAACTTCTTCTTTATGCTCTTTCCAATAAAAAAATAATATTTTGAAAAAATTGATCTACAGGGTGTTAAAAATGTAAAAATTGAAAATGTCAACTTTTTTTAATACGGGCCTGGAATTTAAAATTTTCTGATACTGCAATTTTAAGCGACAGATAGGTTACAGATGTTGACCCAATATGAAAATTTTATACGGAGTGCATTAAAAAATATGACAAGAACAAAAAATTGCTGAAGTTCATAAAAGACCCTGTATCTTATTAACTATCGATAATTGAACTATCAAAGATGGGTGATTAAGAACCCCCAAGGTATTCTTTGTCTTGTGTTGAAGTATGTTCATTTAGATCCGCGTCACCCTGTATAGCATAGCTGCCTGGTAATTTCCGCTACACTAAAATTGGAATTCCAAACAAATCAACAAAAAAGTCAATGGTTCTTGGGTATATAGAGACAATAAATTTATGGATGTTTAAGATATTAGAAAATCACCTTTATATTACCAATTATAAGCTATCGTAAGTGGTTCAGCCACGATGTTATATCATAAGAATTTGTGCCTTTTTGTCACCAAAACGATACCAAACTCGACCTTTATTTATCACCAATTAGGTACCAATATAAAGACACATTTAACGGAAGCAAAAACTTAACGATGCATGTGCAGTGTGTACTGAAACTGAAATGTGTTAGATTAGATTTAGATTAAGACGGCGGTCGGCGGACTATGATTGGCCGGTTGAAAAGTCCATAGTCAGACTCGAGACGCTTGTCAAAATTACTTTCTTTAAGACGACAGACGGCGGCGGCAGGCTTGCCAGATTTTCAGAGTTCAGTAACGCCAATATTGTTATTTAAAATCGCCAAAATCGCCAAAAATCCTGTATATTATTATGATATGACTTAAATGCTTAATATATTGGCAATAGGAGATAGGTATGCAAGAGTTGTTTATTTATTTTTACAAAAAACGAAAAATTTTCCGGCATTATAACATATATGGTACTATGGTATTATTATGGTTTGGTAATTGGTATTATTGGTAACATTGGTTTTTGGAATTTCGGGGAAATACTTCTATCGCCATCAAATCAATCTATTCTAATCAATCAATCATCTATCTCTCATTCTCGCATCATTATACCAATCATTAAATAATATTTTATCTCTTTCTAATTTCTTGTACATCCGTTATTCGTTTAAGTGTGTCGTGTGTCATAGTGTTTGTTGTACTTGTTGCAAACTTCATAAAGTTCGTATTCATCGTAGGCAACATACATTACACCCGTGAAATAAGGGTTATCGAAATATTAGTAAATAAAAGTCATTGGTGTAGAATTAATAATTGAGCTAGTGATATCGCCAAAAATAAACAAGAACAATTTTTGTACCGCCAAATATTGGAGCCAATAGCCAAATAGGAAAAGTACGCGCCAAATGCCCTATAGAAAACGCCAAAATGGCGATTTATCGCCACATCTGGCAAGCCTGGGCGGCGGGCGGCCTATGATTGACCGGTTGAAAAGTTCATGGTCAAGGTGCGCATGGTACGTACGCACACAAAGAAAGCAGGTTAATCAGCGCCTACAAGTCATCTCATTAGTACACAATGAACGCCGGTTTTCGGACAGTTTAAGAGCAACTTCCATTTCCATATTACAAAGATGCCTAGTTCATATTCAGATGAAGACTTTTTATTGACGGAAAATACATTTCTAAGGATGGAACGCACGAAGCAAGGTACACATCCAGTAAATTGTGAACGAAAACTTTATGGTGAATATCACCATTTATTCCAATCCTGTTGCTGTGGGACTTAAGTCGTTTGTCCCACAATGCATTTCTTTGAAAAATCGTAAAAATCAGTAATTCGACATCCATCATAATATATGCACGTCCAGCTCCGACCAGCGACCAAGAACTATATAGAGGTGTGACGATATAACTGTCACGGTTAAAAGTAACCGGTTATTAAGAAATAACAGTCGCTATCGGAGATTAAATATGATCTGAATAAGCAGTTACCAGTTATTCAATATACCAAGCGCTCGCACATCGCACTGCCGACTGAGTTCGCCGGCTCATGGCAGCCTTCTTTCGCTGCACGCTGTTATTTTCTAAATAACTGGATAAAGAATAACATGGTTATTTTAGTAATAGGATGATAAGGACTTAACTTTCGTTCGATAACGCTAGTTAACAAACTTTAGTTAATTACAAAAACCGCGCATACGGCTGTAAAAAGTCGTGTTCGATTGGCACAGAGATTTGGATCGATATGATTTCAAAAATCAGTTCTGATCCCTTTGACCGTGCGATCATTTCTATGGATCATTTACCAATTGAACACAAATCAGATCAGTTGGAATAGATGAAATAGATCAATCCGGATCGATCTGAACACGCGAATCGAACTCGCCTCTGATAAGCGCTTGTTACCAGCAGGCAGGCAACCTGCGTTCTTTGTGTGCTAACTAGACGCTTTTATCGTCTGTGAGCTTGTTGAAGAGTTGAGGTTATGCAATCGGATAAATGAACAATTTTTATTCTGTGGTAGTGGATACTTTTTGTTGATTCTTTTTATCCAGTTTTAAGTTTACTAGTTTACTATTCTTAATTTTAATATGAGTAAAGTTAACGCACAAACGTTTATTTTAAGTGTGAATGATTTTGGACAAAAGATCTGCACCTCACAATCGGATCCAAGCAAGAAGTAAGATCATGATACCCTGTAATTTACCTACTTTTTTTAATTCCATGTTTTGTTTGGGTACCTACTTTTTGTTATAATAAGACTTTTGTTTTGCGTATTGATATTCTACGTTAGGTTTATTTATCAGGTAACTGCTGTACAACAAACCCAAACATATGATTCAGAAGGAGTCTTATTGTTTTCATTTGGCGGTCAACCTGCCAGTGGGTCACACGAGAATATTTCCTAAATTATAATGATTAGAAAAATGAAATTTGGCATGAATTATCATTCATGCTATGGCCTCCACACAGATATATCGTAATTAGTGTGGGGGCTAAAAGTTGTCTTCCACAACTTTATTAGAATAAGTGAATAGGTATTCTCGAGGGTATTCTTTTAAAGCTCACAACATGTTCACAGCTATAAACGTTCATTGTCAGGAGACAGAAAAGAAGATATATTGCTGTTGCTAGTAGCAAAAGAGAAAATATTTGAAGGAACTTTAAGGGAGCTTTATAAATAGGTGAAATAGTGTAATAAATGAACAGTTAAGAAAAAATTGTAAACAACTCGATAAGTAAGTACTGAATAATTGTTTGCAAAGAAAATTTAAAAATTTTAATAACAAAAGTCATGACAAACCCAGTAAGAGGGAAAAGAAAATATATCCTTAGAAAGAAGATTTTAAGATGGAAAGTCTAAGAAACTATAGTAGGTACCTAGCTACTTACTCGAGTACTTACTGAAATCATTTTGAATTTTAAAAAAATTTAAAGAAAGAAAATATTGTGGCATATCGGACAAGTGTGTAACTATTTTTTATATTGGAATACACAGGGATCCAAGTTTAATAAATACCCTGGGGCAGGTAGACCACGACGGCCGTTTTGTCCTTGTTAAGACTCGACGGGCAGCCATAACCCGCCCCAGGGTATCCATTAAACTTGGATCCCTGTGTATTCCAATATAAAAAATAGTTACACACTTGTCCGATAGGCAACAATATTTTCTTTCTTTTAATTATTTTCGCGGACATTAAGTACCTATACTTATACAGTGACCGGCAAAGAGTTCGCAACATATGGGAAAAATTTTTATTAGCGGAATATTGAAAAATCTTTTTTGGGGGATTGGATGTGCATGTCCCATAACCTTAAAATCGATTTTGACATACGTCAAGTGACCAATCGTATGGCGGGAAAGTTGAAAAAACCAATATGAAATCATCATAAATCAGATAAGTTGATGAGATATCGAAAAAATTCCAAGAATAAAAAGTGTTTAGAATTCCATTAGAACCTTAAATACAATGTTTGGGATATCTACCTAAAAAAACATGAAATCGAATATTTTTGTAAATATTTTTTTACCGAATTAAAAATTTCCATATTTTTCCTTTCTTAAAGCTTCATTAAAGTAAAACTGACATCTGGTGACCACAACTAGAAATATTCTTTTGTTTTTCTGCCAATTTGGAGCAATAATTTAAAAAATTCGTTTACACTTGGATACCAGCTGAATTTTGAATTTCGCAGAAATCTTTAAAAAAATCTAACAATTAATAAAAATTTTAATTATTTTTTACGGTTATAAATAAAATTTGCTTTGGATTAATGAATTTAAGGATTTCTTAACATAATAGAATATTTCAATATAAAAAATATCGATAAGGTTATTAGAAATAGACTATTGCAACAGCTGGTATCCAAGTGTAAACGAATTTTTTGAATTATTGCTCCAAATTGTCAGAAAAACAAAAGAATATTTCTAGTTGTGGTCACCAGATGTCGGTTTTACTTTAATGAAACAAGAAAGGAAAAATATGGAAATTTTTAATTCGGTAAAAAAATATTTACAAAAATATTCGATTTTATATTTTTTAAGTAGATATCCCAAACATTGTATTTAAGGTTCTAATGGAATTCTAAACACTTTTTATTCTTGGAATTTTTTCGATATCTCATCAACTTATCTGATTTATGATGATTTCATATTGGTTTTTTCAACTTTCCCGCCATACCATTGGTCATGTGACGTATGTCAAACTCGATTTTAAGGTTATGGGACATGCACATCCAATCCCCCAAAAAAGATTTTTCAATATTCCGCTAATAAAAATTTTTCCCATATGTTGCGAACTCATTGCCGGTCACTGTATAATCTTTTAAAAAAATTTTTAATTTATGCTTGTTGAGTGGGAGATGGAAAATAATATATTTGTAGTCTGAATGAAATCTGTTTCTTCTCCCACCCAACAATTTTTTTTTTCAAAATTATTTCTTAGACATTGCCATCTTAAGTAAAATATTCTCTCTGAGAATATTGTTTCTTCTCCCCCTCACTCGGTTAGTCATGACTAAGTATTCTTATTAAAATAATATTAAATTTTCTTTTTAAACAACTATTCTGGACTTAAAATGGAACATACAGTAGTGACGCATCTGCCATTTCAGTTTCTTATCAATATTTCGTTTCATCCAAAAAGCGGCCAAATACCCGTGTTTGGGTAGCAGTTACCTACAGTTTTAAGTTAAAAAAAAATTAATTGATAAATTAATAAAAGCATGAAATGAAATTTTGTCAAATTTGTCATATTTCTTTTTCTGCTTTTCTTAATCCAACCCTTTTTAACGTAAAATAAAATTTTTGTAAAATATTTAGTATTAAAAACTCGATTAAAAATAAACATTTATTTCTTGTTTATTTACTTTCGCATTGTGTTTTGCATCTAAAATATATTTTTTTAAAATTATTTTGGACACCAAAATAAATTTAGGAACTTAAGATTGAAATACCCATAGTCTAGTAATCTTCAAGTTCCAAATCATCCGACAAATTGACTTTGTTTAAAGGTCCATTGCTGCATGTGTCATATTCACATTCGCTGCATGTTAATGATAAACATAATAAATTATTGCATGATTTAAAATATATATTGTGTTTAAAAATTAAATGTTACGTAGGTACCTGTTTGAACAGATATTAATTTCTGCTTTTTCCCTTTTTGGCCGGTTTTGTTGCAGATTAGACACATTGTGCGAATATTAAACCCCCCGGTATTGCATCTGGTTCTAGAATTTGAGGCTTCAATATTTACTTCACTTGTACTCATTTGATCGATAGGCTCAAGATTTTGCAAACTAGTATAAGATTTTCTACAACCTACATAAAATTTAACTAACATTTTTCTACTTAAAATGTCAATTTTTCGTCTCAATATATTTTTAGCATAACTATCTTTTCTCCGCAGCACATAAAATTGTTTTTAACCCTTGTATCCTGGGAGTTTGTACAATATTTTTGTCAGTTTTATTTATTGTTTGTCCACAAATTAAGCACTCCATTATTAATTTAAACTATAAACTTGTTCACTATATCACACACAGTAGTCAGAAGTCAATAATCCCTTACTTTAACTTTTAACAATAATGGACCTGTCAAATAGAGGTGCCAGCCGCGGCCGCGAGGCCCGAGAAGCTCGCGCTCGCTACGGTGGTATTCCGATTTTAATAAGCGCGCCAATTACATCTTTAATCAAATATAACTTAAAAACTATTTGTCATAGGATAATAATCTTTTAATAAAAAAGTTTCTCTGATATGTTTTCTTCATTTCATACGCAGATACCATGTCAAAATTCCTTAACACCAAAAAGTTTTTCGCTTACTGAAAAATAAGCTGCCATAAAAGTTAACTCTCAAGTTTAATCCTTTTTACGAAAAAAAGTACACCCACAATGGATACCAAAATGGCACAGTATCCACCGCTAACATTTTTTCCATCGATTAAAAAAAATATATATATTTATATGTGAATTAGTTTCAGAGATATCGCGTGGTATGTGCAAAAAAGTACAAAAATCAAATTTTGAAAATTTTTAACATTTTTTGAAATAAAAAAAATCTGACCCCCGAAAAAATGTCGTAATTATTCATTTCACATGTGCAAGGGCCTAACCCATCATGTTGTCAAGGTTTTATGTGGTTGTACCTTAAAAAAAAAATCAAGAAGGAAGCGACTTTTTCCCATGTTTTTACTCCACTCCTAACCCATCACCCATCATGTTGTCAAGGTTTTATGTGGTTGTACCTTAAAAAAGAAATCAAGAAGGAAGCGACTTTTTCCCATGTTTTTACTCCACTAAATGTTATTATTATGTTTGAGTGACTTCACACCTTTTAACACCTTTATCCTTAAATAAAAATCTTTCATTATGAAGAAAGTGGCATTTAAAGTAAGATCTATACCAGGGATGCTCAAAAAGTAGAAAAAGTATTTAAAAAAAAAATGCAACAACACCTTTATCCACTTATATCTTCAATTGTTAGGTGATGTTTAAAATTCAGTTTGTTTTCAGTTTTAATACAGACCTAATATAAACGTATAACACATACGTACTACCCTCCAAACTACAAATATTTAATACCTAGTTTCCTCATATATAGCCAAGTTCCCTCCGACTTTGGAGGGTACAATGTTTTGCGTTAAATTTAATTTTAAACGTTAACCAACCCCCTCCTAACGATTACAGATATATTGCCCGGAGGGTACTTTATACCGGGTGTGTCTCAAAAGACGTTCACCCATATAACTTTTCTGTATTTATAGATATTAAAATGAAATTTTGATATTATGCATAAGAGATAAGTCTGCATTTATTGGCATAATTTTCATTTTGTTAGCACTCCGGTTTGACCGGAAGTGACCTTAACTTTGGTATTTTAAATGGGACATCTTGTATATTTTTACTTATTGGGATTCAGCATAACATTCTGAGTAAAATGACACCTCACTTGTAATTTTTTGACGTGTTATAACATTTTTATGTTTATTTTTTATTTTCAATCTAGAGTACTACAAATTAATTAAATCTGTTAATTTATAGTCGAGTAGTATATGAAAATTAAAATTATGTCATAATAATTGACTTTTTAAGTTTCACAAGCGTTTAAAAAATGAAATTTTATTGTCTTGACGTTTACTCCATTTTCCCAAATGGAAGGATGGTGGTTCAAGATTGTATGTATTGTATCTATGTTTTATAAACTAATGACATTACAATTTGCGATTGGGATTTAAGGCAAATTTTTCAGTGTCAATTTTAAAATAGCATAGGAGTGTATGGTATCAAATTGTTGGAAAGAAAATGCTCGTTTTAAATTCCCTAGTGAACCACCATCGTTCCATTTGGAAAAATGGGGTAAACGTGAAGAAAACCAAATTTCATTTTTTTTAACGCTTGTGAAACTTAGAAAGTTAATTATTATGACATAATTTTAATTTCCATATACTACTTGACTAGAAATTAACAGATTTTATTAATTTGTAGCACTCTAGATTGAAAATAAAAAATAAACATTAAAATGTTATAACACGACAAAAAATGACAAGTGAGGTGTCATTTCACTCATAATCTTATGCTGAACCCAAATAAGTAAAAAAATACTAGATGTCCTATTTAAAATATTAAAGTGAAGGTCACTTCAGGTCAAACCGGAAGTGCTAACAAATTGAAAATTATGCCAATAAATGCAAACTCATCTCTTAAGCATAATCTGAAAATTTCATTTTAATATCTATAAATATAAAAAAGTTATTGGGGTGAACGTCTTTTGGGAAACACCCGGTATTTGTCTTGAAAATGGGTGTATTTGTATATTAAAATTTTCGTTCTATGTTCCCTCCACGATATTTTTTGTACTGTAAATATAAAATCTCTTTCCCTCCGATATCTGACAACACAGCATTATTTTAATTGTGCAGTATTCTGCAACTGATTAGGTATTAGGCGAGGTTTAGGTGAAAATGAATTTGAAAGGTCTGTTAGAAATTACATTGTTTAACATTGCTCTTTACTGGTATTGTCAGAAGATAATCAAGAAAATATTATTATTTGTAAATATTCGAGCTGTCAATGAAATGTTATTATACAGGATCTCCAGCGGTCTTTATTTTGTACTAAAGAACTGTTTTGATTTAACAGTGGTCCTTCGATTTTTGATGTACTGTTAATAAACCGGGCAAAATTAGGATTGTATTTGATGCTGCTACTAAACTAAATTTATACACTTCCAAAGCATAATTAGAAAAAAAAACATAGAAATGCTGAGTTACACGACTATGCATTTCCTGATGTAGTTAGTGCTATGCAGAGACAACAGCCGAATTCCCTTGTAGTTACTCTAAATAGCAAAGCAAAGATTTTTTCCTCTTTCTTAAAATCAAAATTTAGTGAAAAAGCCCATTGCTACTTGATTGAACATTTCTTTAATATCGCCACTGAATGCTATTCTTTTATGACTAAAACGCCACAAAATAGAAATTAGGAACCACCTAAGTCTCACCTAATCAGTCAAGACTCATCCGATCCCGTCTGCTGAACACTGCATAATTCAAATAATGCTGTGTTGTCAGATATCGGAGGGAACGAGCTCATCTATTTACAGCACAATCTGTTAAAACATCGTGGAGGGAACATAGAACGAAGTTTTTAATATACAAATACGACTGCAGCGCCGCCGAAAGAACGTAGAACTAAACAGTCCATTTTATAGACAAATATAAGGAAGTATCCTCCGGGAAATTTCTCTGTAATCGTTAAGAGGGAGGTTGGTGAGTCGTTTACAATAAAATTTAACGCAAAACGTTGTCCCCTCCAAAATCGGAGGGAGCATGGTTATATATGAGGGAACTAGGTATTTAATATTTGTAGTTTGGAGGGAAGTTCATACGTATGTGTTGATTGTATATATATACAATAATATCAGAGACAAAAATATGCTTGTCGCGCCGAATGTAGAATATTTGAGACTTTGCAAACACTCATTTATTTCTTAAATGCAAATTTCTTGGCAGTCATAGGTCCTAAAAAGAAGACTGACTGCTTACTCCTGAATTAAAATTTCATTGTTGTGTCAGTGGTTTCGGAAAATTTGGTAAAACCCATCTGCAAACATTGTCGATTTATTTTTTCGATATTTGCTCTTATGTCAAACCCCTCCAAAAACTTAAGATTTTAAAAGTTCTAATGCCTGTATGCTCCGTTTTAACGTTAAGTTCAGCTTTATAAAGTCATACTTAAAGTTAAGATAATCTTTTTTATGCATCGCATCTAGATTAAGTTGTCTTTGTAAAGGAAACAATACATTTGGCAACGTTGAGAAATTTAGTGATTTTTTTTATTTTACTGTTTTCTGCACTGATATGTCACGAAGCTTTTCTGTGCTTATACCCTTTATTTTTCTGTGGCTTATCCACCTAACCTCTCATTTACCGCGCCCTTGCGATTTGAACCGGCGAATTTGATTAAAATCAAAAGTTTATTGTTGTTATTCCTTTTTATTTCAACGAAATGGGTGAAAATGACGAAAAAAAACGCAAACGGAAATTAGCTATTTAAGATATTATTATATGTAAAAGTATGCCTAAAGAATTATCATCGCTGTACTTACAAATCATTATTAAATTCTTATAAATGTTCAATTTCTTGTAACATTGCACTTGTAAAACCGTGTTCTTTCGTAAGCGAAATCGACGGAAAAACGATAAATTGTCCAGAGTATCAAAATACTCTTCTATATCGTATTGTCTGCCTGGGAAACCGATTTCAATTATATCGATAACATCAAAATCGTCTTCCAAGAAGATAGCGTCTTCCACTTCCATATTTTTTTTAAAGGTTGAAGCAAAACAGTTTAGTATTTTTATTCAAGCACAATCTATTGCAGAAATACAAAAATTCTTAAATGTTAATGTTATTTCTTGTCAGATAATGACAGTAATAACATAAGTCATACACTAAGAACAACTTAATTTCTTAAGTCCAGGATTTTAATAACTTAAAATTAAGAACGACTTTTGCTTGTTTTGTTGTTCGTGCATAAGAATTTTGTGACTTAAGTCGAAAAGTTCCACTAAGTAAGAAATTATGCTAACGGTGCATACGGCCATAAGAATTTTAAAGAAAAATTAAGAATCTCAAAAAAAGTTTTTTGCACCAAATATTTTATACGGTGGTGATTTAATAGCGGATAAATTCAATACAAATTAAATGGGGACGTGTTTGGAGAAACGCTCGAACCCGTCGATTTTGTTTTTAAATTGCGCATGTTTTGACATAAAATGTAGGTATACCACAAAAGTGTGGCGGAAATTTTTTTTTTCTTAAATGTGTGTTATTGCATTTTCAGATTGTCCGTAAAAATCTAGCCATGTTTGATACATAATGTCCTAAACGTATCTTCAACTGTTCACGAAATATTGAAGTTCAAATATAAAAATAACACTTTATTAAATTGATTTCTAAATTACATTTTTAAAAATCTTAAAAATTACTTTAGCAAATATTGGAAGTGTCCGCCATTAACGGCTCTGCAGTACCCCAGCCGATCAATGAATTTCTGCTGTACATTTTCTACGGTTTCTGGAGAAATATGCCTAATTACGTTACGAATGCGGTCCTTGAGAATTTCTAGCGTGTGTGGCTTATCTTTATACACATTATTTTTAACATAACCCCAAAGATAGTAGTATAGTGGAGTAAGGTCGGGTGACCTTGGTGGCCACTCTATTGACCCACGTCTGCCTATCCACCGGTTTGGGAACACATTGTCTAAGAATCTTCTAACAATCGCAGCATAGTGGGGTGGAGCTCCATCCTATTGAAACCATAACGCTTGATTTGGCATGTCTGGATGATTTTCATCAGGCTATAGTGTCGCTAGTGCTGGAATCAAGTCGTTTTCTAAAAAGTCATGATAGCGTTCTCCCGTCAAATTTCCTTTAAAGAAGTATGGTCCTATTACTCTGTTATTAATAATCCCTGCCCATACATTCACCTTTTCATAATGATGAGAATGACTTTCCCTAAACCAGTGTGGATTTTTTGGCGCCCAGTATCCACAATTATGCCTATTTACTTCTCCGTTTAAGCAAAACGTTGATTCGTCTGAAAAGCATATCTGTTTTATTAGTCTATATAGGCTCATTATCAATTCGCTCGGTCATGGTCTGGCAAAACTCGTTTCTGCGGTCTGGATCATTTTCAAATAGCTCTTGAACTAATTGAATTTTATAATGGTGCCACTTTTCCTTCTTTAAAAATTTTGTTACAGTCGACCTATGAATCGTGTAATCTAAAGCCAGCTGAGTATTTGATGGCCGTTTGCACCGCCTTGCTTAAAGTTAAAGATTAGCTAGGGCGAACCTTATACTTAAGCTCACCTTAAATTAAAATGGAATGCACCGGGTCAATACCCGTAAAACTTAGCTAGGGTTTCAAGAAGTTTGACAACGGCGTCAATCTGGTAATTTTTTTAGTAACTTTTGCACCGAATCTTTTCTCCCCTAATTGTTTTGTCGTTTCATTTTCATTCGTCATCCAAAATCAACCTACATAAAAAACGGTTTTTGGTCAAAACTGTTAAAATAATCAGCCCTGTTATACACTTTTTTAGACAAACCAAAAATAATCAAATTAATTTCGTCGACTTCATCGTCATCAGCAATGAGTTCTAATAAACCATTTTTCCTGTTTATGTTGACTTGGACTTGACTGGCGTTTAGGTTATATTATTTTTTTCAATGGTTTAAGGTTAGCTTTCCAAGATAAGCCGAATAATTCTGGGGCTTAGCTTTGTTCGACTGGAAGCCAAGCTTTAGGCAAAAAGTCAACGCGTGCAAACCAAATTCTGGAGATAAGGTGAACCTTAGATTAAGTAGCATCTGATCCAAGCGATGCAAACGGCCATAAGCGATGGAAACGGCCATGAGAGGTTCGGATTTTCATGTAAGGCAACAAGGATGTCCAGTTTTTTGTCATTAGGAATGCCAGGCCTTCCAGGTTTTCTAAGATCCTTAACAGTGCAGGTCTCTCTCCACTTAGCCTTAATTCTATTGATTGTAGATTGATTTACAGGTTCTCTGTTCGGATATTTATTGTTAAACATTATTCGAACTTCGTTGTGTGTTCTAGTTTTCTCACCACAGCCAAGCATACTTAATATTTCGATTCTTTGAGTCTCGGTTAAACGCATTGTAAATATTTTTTTAAATTTTGTCTCGAAACAGATCTATTTCGAACTCCGAATTTTATTATTTAAAGGTTGGCCCTACATGACATGTTTTTTTTCACCGTTTAGCATTCTAGATAACTAATAATTTTTAGTCCAAATATGCAAAATACTACACGAACCCACGTATGTATGTTTGGTTGCCTAGATCTACAAATCTGTATGTATTGTTTTAGTTCATTAAAAAACACATATTAAATAATAACTTTATTGACGGAGAACTATTTTGCTTTTGTAGATGCTTCAAGCTATCATTTTCTGCCAAATCCTATTCAAAATTCAATCTACTAACCTTCCAATGTCTATTTTAACTACAACTTTATTTGAATTTTCCATCTTCTCTATACTAAATTGCAATGCCGTGACGTAAAATCACGTCTTTTGAAATTCGAAAAAAAGTAGCAAAATCGCCCGAATTTCCGAACGCTCTGTATATGTACCGAATGTACAAGGATCACACAACGTATTCCGTCCAATTTCAAATCTCATATCGCTAAAATAACTTAAGAATCTCGTGGTGAAAATGGGTCAATAAATCAAAAAATTACGGTTTGCAAAATAATTTTTGTTGTCCAGAGGCTACTATGATAAAAAATAGTATTACCAACATAAAATTTAGACATAAAAATTTACAAAATTTGAAGGATTTATTTCCTTTTTAAATATGTGTTTTTTATTGAAAAAACTACAAATTAGAAAAAATAGTATAACGTACGTGTTATATAAAGCAGTTTTAAGCACTTACCCCGTTATAAAACTCGCCGCAAGCGGCTCGTTTTTTAACATGGACGCGTGCTATAAAATGATGCTTTATAAAACGTGTACGTTAATATACTATTAAATCAACAATACAGTGACAATTTGTTAAAATTTGACAGGTTGTCAAATATTTACAAACAGAGGTGAACTTCAATATTTCGTGAACAGTTGAAGATGTGTTTAGGATATTATGCATCAAACATGGCTAGATTTTTACGGACAATCTGAAAATGCAATAACATACAGGGGTTTCCATTTAAGACAATTTTTTTTTCTGCCACACTTTCTGCCCATATAATTTGTATTGAATTTATCCGTTATTAAATCGCCACCCTGTATAAAGCCCTAGTGACACCTCAGTGACATAATATAGTAAATATAATTGTTAATGGATTATTATTTACTTTTTTATTACCAGGTACATTTTGGACGATGATGGTAATATGAGGGAATACGAACCTCCAACCACATTATCTGCAATGTCCATAGAAGCTGAGTCTGAGGAAAATAGCATGAGCAATGATTCAGAGACTGATGAGATTACTCAGTTGCCAGATCCAACGCAATTAGGTAAGGCTTCATAATTCATATCTTGTAAACTGTGATCAGGAAAAGTTGACTGAACAAGACTTGAGATTTAAAGTCATCCTATACTTATATAGTTTTATTTTTTTTTACATTACAGGTCTTATGCTCACTGCTTTCTGTAATAATATTCAGAAACTGCAGCAAAGTATAATCAATGCCTTTCAATACAATTTTCAACAGTTATCTATATTCAACATGGTGAGACTGACTATTAAACAAAGAACCAACTGAAAATTAAAGATATATTACTAAGTAAAATATTTTTTTATATTTTATTTGCTTAAATTAAATTTTTAAGCGGTATACAGGGTGATTCACGTTGAGCGGCCTATTAGAAGATCTCGGAAATGAGTAAAGTTATATTTCTAAAAATTTGGTAGCAGGCATGATTGGCTTTGAACTTTTAAAATATTATATTTGGACGTTTGTATCACTTCCGGTTATACCGGAAGTTATGGCCAACTTTGGTATTTTAAATGGAATACCCTGTATATTTTAGCATTTTTGTTAGTAACTTTTATTAACAATGATCTATACCTATTTCTAACCGTTTTTGAGATATGAATTATAAAATGCATTTTTTATCTAAAACCCTTACCGAGAAGAAAGTTCAGTAATTTTGAAATTAATAAAGCTATACATTTAAAATTTTGTAGGCTTTTAACTAAAACATAGATCTTAAGACTACATTTCTTAAGTTTGATGTTTTGCATACAGGGGTTTTTTAAAAGTGTGCCAATGTGGCCATTTAGATAAATGTGCATTAGTCAATTTTTGCAAATGGAACACCATACTTTAGTAACGCGTAGAGAATTAAATTTCCCATCTAAATGTTTAATAATGTCAGTATCAATATTTTTAGTCGTTTTGGAATTATGAGCAATTTAAAAAAAAATATCCTAAAATATGTGTTTGTGTTAAGTTCATAAGACATTATATTTGTAAAAAAGGCTTTAATTCCGATTTTTGTTTAACTTTGAGCTTTGTTACCAATTTGACAAAATAGGTTTTAATGGCAGCATTTTATTAATATAAGTGCCTACGTTATTTGTTGCTTAACTATTTCTGCTTATTTCTTAAATAAAATTATCATAATATTTGATGATAGCATTACCTAAGTCACCTGACAAAATATTCTTAAAGTTTTTATACAGAAAAACAAAAACAAATATCCTAAAACAGTAATTTCCTTTTCTTCAGAGTTCAGAACAGGCATAGGAAATTTCCTTTTGGCTTTTGTATGACCAAACTTATAAAAATTGGACTCAATTCTTCTAAATAGTTGATCACTTATTGGTAGTAAATGTGGATATCGTTCATTAAACACTCTGCATGTTCTGCTTATGATTCGTAGACACTCTCCATGAATATAAAATAAATTTAAAATATCGTTATTAAAATAATAATTATTATTTGCCATTCTCAGATTATAAAGAATGAAAGTAGTTTTCAATACCTAAGTAAACTAGGATATATGACAACAGGCCTAAGGTGAGTGTCAACTTTAAAACAATTGCAGTCAAAGCCTACTTTACTAATTGGTAACAAAGCTCAAAGTCAAACAAAAATCGGAGTCAAAGCCGTCTTTAAAAAATAATGTCTTATGAACTTAACACAAACACATATTTTAAGATATTTTTTTTTAAATTGCTCATAATTCCAAAATGACTAAAAATATTGATACTGACATATTAAACATTTAGATGGGAAATTTCATCCTCTACACGTTACTAAAATAAAAAATATGGTGTTCCATTTGCAAAAATTGACTTATGCACATTTATCTAAATGGCTACATTGGCACACTTTTAAAAAACCCCTGTATGCAAAACATGAAACTTAAGAAAGTCTAAAGATCTATGTTTTAGTTAAAAGCCTACAAAATTTTAAATGTTTAGCTTTATTAATTTCAAAATTACTGAACTTTCTTCTCGATAAGGTTTTTACAGAAAAAATGCATTTTATAATTCATATCTCAAAAACGGTTAGATATAGGTATACAGTGTCACCAGTAAAGTCCGCATCATATGGGATTTTTTTTTATTAATAGCTTTATTCAAAATTTGACTTGGGCATCAAGCTCTGCTTCGATCGAGATGAAAATTAAGCAAAAAAAATAGTAGTCACGTGATTCGCATTATCTGTCAAATTTTAATTTTTTCAAAAAAATAATTTAAAAGTGGGGTTATTTTTTAAATGCAATTTTTAGCCCACATGCAAAATTTCAGCCGCATAAGATAATTTTCATTTTTTACTTATATTTTGTAATTTGCAAAATAACACTCAACGCAACTTACATAAAACTTCTTAGTTTTGACAATGCTTTATTTCAGATACATTTTCTTTAAGGAAGCGCCACATTAAATGTGTGTTTTTCTACAAAATCAAAATTGGGGTATTAAAATTTGGTCGTTTGTGATGCAAAGTTTATTTGTTTTGGACCCTGTATAAGGTAACTTCATAAAATAAGTATTTTTGAAAACGTAGTTTGTGGTTGAAAGTAATACATGTTAACGTTATTATGACATAGCTTAATAATAAATTATAATATAGGGGTTTTAAATTAAATCGTTGAAAATAGATAAACTTTACATTGTTAAACTAAAATTTATTTTCCACTTAAAAAACACTTTACTGAAGACAGTGTGTTCTTTTTTGTCTTAATATTAAGGTGTATTACTTTCAGACACAAACTACCTTTTCAAAAATACTTATTTTATGTAGTTACCTTATCCAGGGTCAAAAACAAATAAACTTTGCATCACATACGACCAAATTTTAATAGCCCAATTTTGATTTTGTAGAAAAACACTCATTTAATATGGCGCTACTTTAAAGAAAATTTATCTGAAATAAAGCATTGTCAAACTGAGAAGTTTTATTTAGGCTTCGTTGAGTCTTATTTTATTTTGCAAAAGTGGTGAAATTTACAAAATATAGGTAAAAAATGAAAATTATCTTATGCGGCTGAAATTTTGCAAGTGGCCTAAAAACTGCATTAAAAAAAAACTTTTTCTAATAACCTTTTGCGATATTTTCAAAAATAACCCCACTTTTAAATTATTTTTTTGAAAAAAATAAAATTTGACAGATAATGCGAATCACGTGACTACCATTTTTATGATTAATTTTCATCTCGATCGAAGCAGAGCTTGATGCCAAAGTCAAATTTCGAATAAAGCTATTAATAAAAAAAAATCCCATATGATGCGGACTTTACTGGTGACACTGTAGATCATTTTTAATAAAAGTTACTTAGGTTTCAATAAGGTATCCAAAAATACCAAAATATACAGGGTATTCCATTTGAAATACCAAAGTTGGCCATAACTTCCGGTATAACCGGAAGTGATACAAACGTCGAGATATAATATTTCAAAAGTTCAAAGCCAATCATGCCCGCTACCAAATTTTTAGAAATATAACTTTACTCGTTTCCGAGATCGTCTAATAGGCCACTCAACGTGAATCACCCTGTATACCTTAGTATATGTTATATATTTTTTTACTGTAATATTTTATTTTAATTCTAGTCGAGATTCTAGCTAAAACTAACAATATTTTCAAAAATTTCCTGATTATGTAAGTAAATGGGGTTAATATACATGGTTAGGAGAAAGGACCAGAACGGTCGATTATTTTAAAAGATACAGGAGTTAGCAAAAAATGTCATATAAAAGTTGTAAGGCTTTCAAAAATCTACA
This sequence comes from Polydrusus pterygomalis, assembly GCA_963969555.1. Lineage (NCBI taxonomy): Eukaryota > Metazoa > Arthropoda > Insecta > Coleoptera > Curculionidae > Polydrusus > Polydrusus pterygomalis. Next base: position 7,315,398 of record OZ018385.1, read on the forward strand.
TATCTGTAACAAATTGGAATATACAGATTCGCCGCTGTCGATTCGTTGATTTACGATAACATCGCTATTAGATTTTTGCGTGTTTTTATCGAGGAGGGTATTTTGTTTAATTAATATTTTAGTAAGTAATTCAAAATTTTAAAAACTAAAATCGTAGAAAATTTTATTTTTTGTTTGTTTGAAGGTTGTAGACAATGATGTATCTTGAGTAAAAGATGTGTTTTGGACTTCCATTGCCTTTAGTTTTTCCTATCCTAAAGGACACGAAGAATTGTGTATACAGAATACCTTGCGAATGCGGACAATCCTATGTTGGTGAAACGCTACGACCTCTCCAAACAAGGATCAAAGAACATCGAAACCACACACTGAAAGGAGAAACAAACAGATCCGGTGCAGCAGACCACGCTTGGACCCACGGCCATCATTTACAATGAGCAAACGCAAAAATTATACTTAAAGAAGAACATTGGCGGAAGAGAAAATTCAAAGAAGCAGAACCCTGACTATTTTAGTAAACCTTCTGCAGATATAAGAAACATTTGGAAGCCCTTGTTAAATAGGTATGGGCTCAGATTGGGTAGTAATGCAAGCGTGATGACGTAAGCGGATGACGTAAGCAGATGAACAAACATGGTGACGTAAGCAGATGACTCACGACTGCACCCGATCATAAGTCACTACTCCGCCCCCCCCAGGTAGTATAAATAGGCTCGTAGCTTTGTAACTTGTTTAGTATTCACCTGAAGACGACTGGAGATACGGAGATACTTACAAACTAAAGGCAATGGAAGTCCAAAACACATCTTTTACTCAATTTTATTTTTTCTTGATCTATGCGGCAGGGTTTAAATTAAAATATTATAGAAAAAGCCCATCACTTTAAAAAAGAAATAAATAATCGAGTAAATAGTATTTGTGAGTATCTACACACACCGCCATAATTAGAGGAACGGTCCAAATTTACCTTAAGTTGAAAATCAATTTTCTCTTTCGATTTTCACTTAATTTCGATAGTTTTTTTTTTAATTTTAGCTTGATTCGTCAGGAATGCTGTTGACCTATTAACATTTTTTAACGATTTGTCTATATATATGATACAGGGGCGAAAACAAAGTAATGATTTTTCAGTAATTTTTGAGACACACTGTGGAGTGACCAAGTGACAATTGGAAACATTTTATGATAATTACTTGTGACCTGATCTTTTCTGAACATTTTCTGTATTTATTCACTCTGATACCTTAATTATTACGGAAAATACAGGGTTTGAAAAAAATAACGACAAAAGTACCGCTTTTTACTGAATAACGTCTCTGGAGTTTAGGGGCTTTCCTTGGCCTATATGACTTAATATCAACTTCTTTGAGTCTTCTAACTGTAAGCGCACTTATTCTGGTTCCACGTACTTCTTCTAATTCATTTTTTATTTTAACTGCTGTTATACGCCTATTTCGTAGAATTTGCAAAGTTAAGAATCGATCATCTACAGCCGTGGTTGAACGTTTTCTGCCTTGACCTCGTCTTCTCACGCACTCTCCAGTTTGCTTGAAACGTGTAACATTACGATGGATCGTTGATTTTGTTTTACCAAACATTTCAGCAACATCACTGTAAGATCGACCATTTTCGATCAATGTTACCGCTCTATAAAGCGATATCAGTCGGTTCTAAATCACCCATTATGGACTGTTTCACAATTAAGGTGACGATATTAAAGAAAAACAAACCAAATATAAAAAATTACTTATGAAAAAATAACAAACTTATGTAAAGAAAATAATTATGCGTCTCAAATTTAGTGCCAAACTCACAGATGTTTACAAATTGGCTTTGACTTTGACTTTAGCTAACTTGATAAAAAGGGACAAAATGCATAAAAAGTGTTCTTACAAATCCATTGTCTAAAATATAAAAAATTACTTATGAAAAAATAACAAACTTATGTAAAGAAAATAATTATGCGTCTCAAATTTAGTGCCAAACTCACATATGTTTACACATTGTCTTTGACTTTGACTTTAGCCAACTTGATAAAAAGGGACAAAATGCATAAAAAGTGTTCTTACAAATCCATTGCTGTCTAGACCTGTTACAGTTGTTAATCCGATTCTACGTTTTTCAAACCCTGTATTTTCCGTAATAATTAAGGTATCAGTGAATAAATACAGAAAATGTTGAGGAAAGATCAGGTCACAATTAATTATCATAAAATGTTCCCAATTGTCACTTGGTCACTCCACAGGGTGTCTCAAAAATAACTGAAAAATCATTACTTTGTTTCCGCCCCTGTATCATATATAAAGACAAATCGTTAAAAAATGTTAATAGGCCAACAGCATTCCTGAAGAATCAAGCTAATATTAAAAAAAAACTATCGAAATCGAGTAAAAATCGAAAGAGAAAATTGATTTTCAACTTAAGGTAAATTTGGACCGTTCCTCTAATTATGGCGGTGTGTGTATTATTATTGTAGGCATGATTCATTTGGATAGTGTCACTGACTTTGAAGAAAACCTTATGAACGAATTGGATTCTGATTTTATGAGCATGGTTGACCCATCGTCACATTATCTAATGCAGCATATGGACATCAGAGACCCTTTATCCAAACTAAGAAGACTTGTTGAGCAACGATTAGATATTGACTTGACTAAGTTTACTTTTACTCTACAGGACAGCCAGGTTGTAAGTCTATCTACTAGTTCACATAATATAGTCCAGGGCCGTTATTTTCATTCCTATGGTGCTCGTGGAACAAAATCACCTAAAGCTGATTTTTGCGTTAATGTTTTACTTTGGTCGTCCTGATTAACATACTAAAAGTCCCCATCCCTCCGAGGGTGCAAACCGCCCCAAAACCACCCCAACGGTATTTTTTTAAAGTTTTTGCCCATTATCTCTAATATGGTTGATTTTTTTGAAAAAAAGCAAGATATTAAAATTAAAGCCAATAAAATTATCTACAAATTGATGCATATAAGTCTATATTTTAATTAACACAGTGGCGTGCACTAGGCGTTTAAAATCACTATGTTTTGGATTTCTTAAAAAATCGCAACCTTTTAATAGAATTTTATGTACTTATCGACCCCAAGAGGATCTAAAGGAATGTTTTTGCTATGAATTATCTCCATATCCTTTATCGCTATTCGATAATGGAACTTTTCAAAAAACAAAGAAATCTGCGCTTCTTGGATGATTTGATAAACAATGTATTCCATCTAATACCACTCCCGAAGATACCATTTTTGTCGTAGATGGAGGATATTTGCTTCATAAAGTCATCTGGCAATTTCCAGCCACTTTACAAGGTTATATATACGAAGATACATAAATTATATTCTTTATAATTACGGCCAAAAATGCGTTGTTGTGTTTGACGGTTATGAAAAGGTTTTTACCACAAAAAATCAAGAACAATTACGCCGGTACGAAAAAAATACTTGTTCTGACGTCAAAATTTGCGAAGATACTATGGCAACCATCAATTAAACTAAATGTTTCTCCAATAAACACAATAAGTCGTTATTTATTAAACAGCTGAGTCAACAACTAAAAGAAACTGGTGTTCAAGTATTTCAGGCAGACGGTGATGCAGATACACTTATAGTGCACAAAGTTTTAGAATTAGGAAAAACAGAAAGTCGTTTAACATTGGTTGGAGAAGACACCGATTTGATGGTTTTACTATTATTTAAAACAAAAACGGACAACATCTTTATGTTAAGACCTGGCCAAACCACAAAACCAAATAAAATCACTAACATAAGTGCAGAACAAGATAGGTGTCCTTACATCCTCTATCCTATTTTGCCATGCCATTTCTGGATGTGATAGTACATCAGCAATTTATAAAAAAGGAAAGTTGTCAATCTATAGGCTTCTAGAAAAAATCCGGAATTACAAACGAAAGTAACAATTTTTTTTAACACCAAATGCCAATAAAAGTGATCTAATTTCTGTAGGAGAAGAATTTCTTTTATTTTTATATGGAGCCGGTAAATCAATAAAAACATTATATCATCTCCGGTTAGTAACCACAATAATGCAGCGCGACAGAGCCTAAATTCAAACTTCTCCTTAGCATCTCTGCCGCCAACATCAGACGCTGCAGCTAACCACAGTTTGCGGGTATATCACCAAATTCAGGCATGGTTGGGGAATAAATTGGATCCTACATCTTGGGGCTGGAAAAAACAGGGGGAGCTTTTGGTGCCAACAACTGTCAATAAGCCCATTGCACCAGATTTTATTTTAAAATTGGTTCTCTGCAACTGTAGGACAGATTGTGGAAAACTGTGCCGTTGAAGGAAGGCTGGCTTAGATTGCTCCAATCTCTGTGGGCAATGCCAAGGACAGTCCTGCAGCAATGTCGTCGTCCCTAAGCCGACTGAAAACGAGGATGATCACGAAGAAGAGTTTGTTTAAATAAGATACCTATTAATTTTGATTCTTGCTCTACGCCTCTATTTTAATTAGAGTCGCAGTTAAAACATTTACTTTCTTTTTTATATAGAAGGCCATGGCAATCTAGTGACATTGTGGTTAAACTGATTTTTTTAAAAGAAATTTCCTAATACGGTTTGAAAGAAGCATTTTTTTTGGTTCTCCATGTGAAAAAACGATAGTAAATGGGTATTATATTGTTACACCAATTTTTAAGTAATTTTATTATTGTTTTTTCCTTTATAATTTTCAAAATAATGTCTGTTACTGCGTTTACGCTACACGATGGAAAATATTATTACCAACATAAAAACCTTTAGTGTACGACAGTACACCACTGTGTTAATTTAAATATGTACTTATATACATTACTGGCTTTCATTTTTTTTTATCTAGTTGCTTTTTTTAAATCAACCGGTTTTGAGATAAATAAGAAATATACAAAAAAAATGTATCAAAATATCTTCAACTTCTCGGATTTATAATAATATACCGTTGACTTCACGAATACTAAAGCTATTAAGCAACTAAATTGCTCATAAATAAGAACTCATCTCAAATACTCTTCTTGTGTCTGGAATCCTTGCTATAATGTACATATTCAGAAGTTAGAGAGGATTCAACATAAATTCTTAAAATACATAGCCTTTAAACTTAATGCACCACAACTAACGTATTCTCAGCTGGAATCTAATATTTAGATCAGATCACTCTATCAACGCCGTGATCTAAAAGACCTTAAAATGTTATATAACATATTACACAATAAATTGCCCTCTTTTGCTTGATAAAATAGGGTTACATGCACCTTTAAGGGAAACATGTCTAAGAAATACATTTTCGATACTTCCTCATAAAACTAATTATGGTCAAAATAGTTTTATATCAAGGTCAGGCAGACTGGCCAATGAGCATCCCACACTTGATTTGTTTTTAAATAGATCAAATTTTATGCGACAATTGCATACTATAATGTGAAATCTCTCTAATTTCACCACATTCGCTGAATTTTACGTTTTTCTTAAAAAATTAACTAAAACATGTTAACTCTTGCGTTAGGATTAAGATTATTTATATTTTTGTGAAATTAGGCAGTGCCCGTGAATAAATAAAAAAACAGTACTTACTGGTTTGAACATTCAAAAAATCTGATAAATGTTTGTAGCATAAATTCTTTAGGACAAAGGAGCAATTTTGCGTCGTATAGTTTGCATAAATACTTTTTTTATATATTACATACAGTGTCACCAGTAAAGTCCGCATCATATGGGATTTTTTAAATTAATAGCTTTATTCAAAATTTGAGTTTGGCATCAAGTTCTGCTTCGATCGAGATGGAAATTAAGCAAAAAATTGTAGTCACGTGATTCGCATTATCTGTCAAATTTTAATTTTTTCCAAAAAATTATTCAAAATTGGGGTTATTTCTGAAATTATCGAAAAAAGTTATTAGAAAAAGTTTTTTAAGTACAGTTTCTAGCCCACATGCAAAATTTCAGCTGCATAAGATAATTTTGATTTTTTACCTATATTTTGTAAATTGCACCACTTTTGCAAAATAACACTCAACGCAACCTACATCAAACTTCTTAGTTTTTACAATCCTTTATTTCACATACATTTTCTTTAAAGTAGCGCCATATTAAATGTGTGTTTTTCTACAAAATCAAAATTGGGCTATTAAAATTTGGTCGCATGTGATGTTAAGTTTATTTGTTTTTGACCCTGTATAAGGTAACTTCATAAAATAAGTATTTTTGAAAACGTAGTTTGTGTCTGAAAGTAATACACAAAACCCCTATATTATAATTTATTAATAATTAACGTTAACGTGTATTACTTTCAGACACAAACTACGTTTTCAAAAATACTTATTTTATGAAGTTACCTTATACAGGGTCAAAAACAAATAAACTTTGCATCACATGCGACCAAATTTTAATGGCCCAATTTTGATTTTGTAGAAAAACACACATTTAATATAAGCTCCTTTAAAGAAAATGTATCTGAAATAAAGCATTGTCAAAACTAAGAAGTTTTATGTAGGTTGCGTTGAGTCTTATTTTGCAAAAGTGGTGCAATTTACAAAATATAGGTAAACAATCAAAATTATCTTATGCAGCTTAAATTTTGCATGTGGGCTAGAAACTGCATTTGAAAAAACTTTTTCCAATAACTTTTTTCGATATTTTCAGAAATAACCCCACTTTTGAATTATTTTTTGGAAAAAATTTAAATTTGACAGATAATGCGAATCACGTGACTACTATTTTTTTTGCTTAATTTTCATCTCGATCGAAGCAGAACTTGATGCCAAAGTCAAATTTTGAATAAAGCTATTCATAAAAAAAATCCCATATGATGCGGACTTTACTGGTGACACTGTATATTATAGCAATTACTTTAAATATAGATATGCTTTGTAATGGTCTGATTAGTCCTAATAAGGCACTTTAGTTTCTGTGCCTACGCAAACCTGAAACTTTAGGATATCCCGGGCCACATATTTTTTTCAGTTAGTTCTCTTTCTTATAATTTTAGGTAATCACATTTTTAATCCCCATTATATTTTTACTAATTTTATAATTTTTATTTATAATTTTCTTGTTTGTAATATTTTATTTTAAAACCTCGGTACTTTATAATAATGTAAAAGATTTATCCAAAGTTCAAGCCAGCATAGACATTTTTCCAAAAGTTCTAATAACCTGCACATCACACAAAATTCGATAAAATATTTGTTTAACCCCTTAATGGTCTGTAGTGCAGAAACGACATTATATCGATTTTAAAGCGGTTTGCAGAGTTTGAAAGATTGTTTCTTGCATATTAATAGTGTGGTACCTACGCCTACGACCACCCACGCGCTTTAATGTTATACAGGGTGGGAAATAAAGTACGAAAAATTAAAAATTTTACGAACGTGACATTTGGTTACACATTGTTTTTTTGTTATATTATGACCCTGTAAAGCGGTGAAGAATATTTAAAATAATTTGCTAAAAATAACCATAGCTCCCGCTTACAATCAAAATTTGATATAAAAACATGCTTAGGAGTCTAAATTTCAATAATATGTGTTAAAAAAAATCTTGTTTAAAAAATAAAATAAGTGAAAACGCACACTGCGTAAATATTCATTAACGGGCTAATCTACTCAGTTGTGTCCAAAACAGGTCTGCTTGTAAATAAATTAGGATAACTCTTGTCCTAGGGTATAAAACAAAAAATGTTTCCAGATATGTAGCCCCATGTACATTGACTTTAAAGTCAATGTTGAAATAATTCCAATAAACATTGACTTTTATTTCAATATTGGAAAAAATTGACTAAAAATGATTGAAATGAGTTAACATTCGGCAACATTGTTTTTAAAAGGCCATTTGATGAAACAGAAGAACATTTGTCTTTATAACCTAAACATTTAGTTGTTTTGATTTAATTTTGTTTATAGTTGTCAAACCTAATAATTTTACAATAATAATATCCATTATTGGCGTCGAAATTTTTGTTGCGAGATCTTTTCCCATCATCATATGGAGGTCAATTTTCTTCAATAACTAACCTAAAAATATTTTGTAATACATTTTTTTAACTTTTTAATAATAAAGAGTAGTTTATATTTACTTTTTTTACCATTTTCTGGAACAATATGCAAAAATGGGATTTGTAGAAAACTACGGTATCTCAAACGCCTAGCGTTGCCATATGGCATGGGCAAATATAAGAATATTTAATTTTTTTGCCTTTTTATCCAAAGTAACGCATCCAATAAAACAAAAATATAATAAACTAAAAAAACATAATTTGGAAGTATATTATATAAGTCAATACATAAATCTAAATTCTCTTTCCGGAAAGTATTTCTCGGTGATCACTATGATTTTCGGACAATACGCGCAAAATTTATTTGATACCTGGTAAAAAGAAAACACTCGTTCCGTTTTCTTTTTTAGAGTACCATTTTGGAATTAAAAAAGATAATTTTATTTTTAAATGAAATAATGCATTTTATATTTGCATTTTAGCTTGAAGATCATAAAAATTTAGTGGATCAGTGCGTACAAGGAGAAGGTTTGGTGCAAGTTAATGTTCAAGTTCAAACAAATTTAAAGAAAATTAATATCGTGGACGTTTTAAAACCTGCAGAAGATTATGTTCACATGGGTAAGTAAATACTTTATTTGTTTTAACAATAAGGTTTTACTTTTATTGGGTAAAAATCAAAATTTCAAGAGATTTAATCGACTTTACTCGAGATTTACAAGTCCGATGGTCCAATCACAAAGACAATTAATTTGTGTTCAAGTGCAAGTGTATGTTAAAAATACAGTTCTTTGATTTAAGTAGTATGGAATTGAATTATTTGAATGGGTGACTTTTTGGGTGGGGTCGCAAAAAATCAGTGGAAAGAGAATATCCATTCGAATCTTAACATTTTGTGTTCATCGTATCTAAACATTCGTATTTTTCGCCAGCATCAACTATAGCCAATAACAGCTGAAATAAATTAAAAAATAATATTTGGTCTTACTTAACCTTTTAACATTCGTTCATGGATAAAATTGTCGGAAGGTGTGCGAACCTTTTTGGCAGTAATTTATCGATAGAGGTGATATCGGCAATAACGTCACGGTGTTTCACCAGAAACCGATTTCCTAAAAATTTACTAATGGTATTTTACTTATGATCTTATATGTCTTATCTTTGATTGTAGTGAAAATACCACTGAGTAGGCATTTCATTAAAAAGAAAAATTTGAGTAACGAATCAAAGGTGCCGACTCTAGAAGTGGTACATCTTATTAAATAACTAGCATATAAAACATTCTGCGTATTGAAAAATCAATGATGGTTATGAATGGTTTTTTCATATATAAACATGTTTTACGGATTTATGGATACCTGCAACATAACAATGATACAAACGATCGTTTTGCAAATTTTTATACTTGGTCAATTATCTATTTTTTTATTTAGAAGAAACAAGTCCAACCCCTGATGTACCAAATGATCAGATAGATGAAGACGATCCAGAAGAGATAACAGTTGAGGAAACAAAAAATATAGTTCAGTGGCAGGTTGACTTACAGTATAAAAAAGAACAGGAACGCCTGAAAATACCTTTGGATCCTGAAGAATGGTAAATTTTATCACTATTATGTTGCTGCGAATATGCTTAAAATAAAAATAAGTTTAATGGGTTCTAAATATCGTTATGTAATTCCTATAACCCAACCGGTTGTCATGGCAGGGGTTGTTATAGTCATTGCATCCACGGCAATAATTTTCATGTTAACAGTATCCATATTAAAACCTTAGACGGGTATCGTAGACTTAGGAACATTGTGCTGTCCGTTTCGACTAGTCGTTGGGAGTAGAGAATGTTCCCATTAATCAACGAATTCGCCTAAATAAAAATAAATCTTAAATCATCAGAAAACGCCATTCGATTCTTAACCTGTCCCTGTCGAGTTATGTATACCACTTCTGCGTCATCATTCAGTCAGCACTCAGCTGATCTCTAGTAGGGGCGTGAGCACATCCTTCGCTTGGAATCACCTTAAGGATATATGTACACGTAGGGAAAATATTTGTCCGCCCATCTCTTAGTAATAAGTTAGAATAGTACAAATATGAAGTATGATGAAGTATCGCAAAGCAAACAGAGGTAGGTAGATTATGTTTCCCCCACTCCATCGTATTGCATCTCGCTCATGGGACTCGCTGGTGGCACGCCGCGCCGCTTCTATCAAATAAATATTCATTCTTTCGTACGTTGCCGCCTTAATGAAAGGATCAGGATCAAGCAAAACGCATCGAGCCAGCCAGATTCGATGCGATGGAGTGGGGGAAACATAATCTACCTATTTCTGTTTACTTTGCGATACTTCATATTTGTACTATTCTAACTTATTACTAAGAGATGGGCGGACAAACATTTTCCCTACGTGTATAAACTTCCACATCACACGTTTATTTTATTATATTTTTGACTAAAAGAGGCTCATATTTATGGTTTTAAATACATGTAGTTTGATTAAAAAAATACTATTTGTCAATTTCGCTGCCGCATCTGATGCTCAATCAGAAGGAAATTTTTTAAAATTAGAATTGAAAAAACCTTACTTTACTAATAATAATTGTTATGTTTTAGGACTGTCCTACATGTTAGACACTGGCTTCAATGGGCGGTCAGGCAGTTTAACCTCTCCAATATAAAATTAGGTGATTGGAGTATATCTGGAAAAGAACTCTACAATCTGACCATGGAAGATTTTCAAAAAATTGTCCCCAACGATCCGGGAGACGTGTTTTGGACACATTTGGAGTTGCTAAGAAAGATGAAGTTAGTGGGTAAGAAAAACAATTGTAGGGATGCTTTGCCTTATTTATATCCGTACGGCTTATCTATTTAGGTTAAAGACATAATTTAAAAATGTATGCTCCGCAAATGTTCCATATTGACACCACTAGATGTCGCCAAAGGTGGCTATTGATCAAACTTTAAAGGGTGTTAAAGTTTTAAGGGGTTGTTAATTAAAGGTCTGTCATCGCATTTGGGGATTTTGCACTCGCTGTTTGCATTGATACCATTTACTTAGAACTCTCGAAAGCTGTTTTATTTTAAGGTATTTTTGTATTAAGAAACAAGCTGACTGAACCTCAGGCAATTGGTCTGAGGACTGAACTATTTTTAATTTATATTAATTTCATTTCTAAAATAGACTTAACAGGCAATATAAAACTCTTCAGATGGTACGTACATTTTTAAACTATACCAGTAAAAAGTAGTTTCGGAAAAAACCTTTTAAAAATATATATCACTTAAAAATTGTTTATCTTCAGCTGGAATGATTATGGCGACGGTCTCTTAAGATTAAACAGGAGTTGTTCTTATTAAATACATTCAAACATTATCACTATTACGTACATATATAGCTATTGACTAAAAACGTTGTGTCCCTCTTCTTACTGACACTGCGCAGGTTGGTAGAACAGCTGACGTCCAACCAGTCCTCCGGAAGGGTAATGCTTGGGACATAGGGTACCTACAAAAACATAAACTTTTCATGTCACCCGGTATTATCTCTAGTGACATTAAGTTTGGGGATTTTTCTGGTTGGCAGTAGTGCAAAAATGGAAACAAAGCCGCGACGCGCTCAAAAATAGGAATCACACATCTTCCTTAATCATCTTAATAAACAGTAAGTGTTGTGCCTTAAAACCTTGCTTCTTTGAAATTCATTATTGTTGGTCACGTATTTAGTTAATAGTTTTTATGTCATACCAGTACATTATTGTGTTTTTATACCTTAGATACCATCTATAATGGATTACTTTATTTCCGTGCGGGCATAAAGTACACATTATGGCCCGCGCGGGCATTAAGTGTTGCATTAAGTGTGCATCTTGTTCCATTTTTGATTTTTGACTTTGACACATTAAACATTTTAATACTGTTAAGGTAATGTCGTAGGTAAATATAAAAAATTGGTAAATCGAATTAAATAAAAAAAATAATTATTATTGAAAACGAACTGGTATGACATAAAAGTTTTTATGCACCTCGGGTACTAATAGATATATACCCTCGGGCGACTTACGAACCCTCGGGCCAGAGGCCGTCGGCTTTGTAAGACTGTCGCCCTCAGGGCATAATCATCTACTTAGTACCCTTGATACATAAATAACTATTATATGCCATACCAGTACATAATTGTGTTTTTATACCTTAGATACCATCTACATAATGGATTACTTTATGCCCGTGCGGGCATAAAGTACACATTATGGTCCGCGCGGGCATTAAGTGTTGCATTAAGTGTGCATCTTGTTCCATTTTTGATTTTTGACTTTGACACATTAAACATTTTAATACTGTTAAGGTAATGTCGTAGGTAAATATAAAAAATTGGTAAATCAAATTAAATTTAAAAAAAAATGTATTATTCATAACGAACTAAAAATTAAAGAAGATTTTAAAATTATAAAAAATTGGTTTGATAACAATTTGTTAACAATAAATTTTAATAAAACAAATTATATTCCTTTTACTTTAAACCTAAATAACCTACCACAAAATATGAATAGTATTCAAATAAATAAAGACATTCAAATTTTTAAAGTTAATAAAATAAAATATTTAGGAATTATTTTTGACAGTAAATTAAATTGGAATTTTCACATAGAATACTTAATTAAAAAATTAAGAAGTTTACTACCGATTTTTAAAAACATTAAAAAAATTTTAAATGTAAGACATATGGAAATATTATATTACGCGTTAGTTAAAACTCATTTAAATTACGGAATTTTAGGTTGGGGAGGAATAAATAGAACTTTAGTTAAAAAATTAGAAATATTACAAAAAAGGTTTCTAAAAATTATATACAATAAAGATTATCTTTATCCTTCAAAAGAATTATATTCAGAAACAAAAAAGTTGAACATAAGACAACTTTATATTTATAACATCTTAATATATATATTTAAAAATAAAAACCTTATTCAATTTAAAAACCATAATCATAATACACGTCATAAAAATGAAATAACCATAAAACCTAAAATAAATAAGTCCATAGGACAAAAAAATTTCAAATATTTATGTTTTTATTTAAACGATTATTTACCAACAAAAATTAAAAAATTGATTTCATTAAAAAAATTTTAAGTCGAAATAAAAACATGGATATTAAAAACAGACAATTTAAAAATATTTTTAGAAATGCTTTAATTAATTAATATTGTTCTGAATGACTTATATAAGTAATATTTTTTACTTAAAAATTATAAATTAATGATTTTATTATAGGTAATATATTTCTTTAAAAAGCTGCGTTTATACTATAAATTAACATTTTTTACTTTAAAAAACTTTATTTTTAATGCATATTAATAATTTATGATTTTACATACTAAAACAAAAAATAAGATTTGCCCCTAACAAGCTCAGCTTCAGGGGATTAAAAAATAAGTTTATTGAAGACAACATAAATATATTTATTATATTATTAATTTTTAAATAAACTTATTATTATTATTATTATTATTATTATTATTATTAACTGGTATGACAAAATTTTGTATGCACCACGGGTACTAATAGATATATACCCTCGGGCGACTTACGAACCCTCGGGCCAGAGGCCCTCGGCTTTGTAAGACTGTCGCCCTCAGGGCATATCATAAATTTTATCAATAATTCGAGAAATCCAGGGAAAGCAACATGGACCTTGATTAAACAATATACAAGAAAGAACTATAAAATGTCCGAATCAATACTTGGCAATTTATCAAAGGAGAACACCACTGATACTGAAGTTCTTAATCAGGTCAACAGCTACTTTATAAATGCATGCCCGGATCTGGGAGGAACCGGTGATGCAGTCGCCATTCCTCCTTGTTCACACTCTCTCTATTTGCTTCCAACAGATCCAGGGGAAGTGGTAAGCACAATAAATAACCTAAAAAACACTAAATCTGTGGGAGTCGATGAGTTGCCTGTGCACCTTCTCAAGTGTATGGCTGTAGAGATTGCGCCGGTGCTGTCGCATATAATAAATTTATCTTTCGTTACAGGTACTTTCCCTGATCAGCTAAAGGTGGCTCGGGTAAGCCCCATATATAAAAAGGGTGACAAAACTGAAATCTCTAACTACAGACCTATAGCTCTTCTAAATAATATAAGCAAAATTTTTGAAAAAATAATGTATAAAAGATTCCTAGAATTTTTGGATGGGCATGATATAATAAGTATTTATCAAAATGGCTTTCGACCCGGGAAATCAACAGCTACCGCTGTCTATCAGGCTCTTACCACAGTTCTTGATGCTCTGAATAAAAATAATCAAACACTTGCCGTCTGTCTTGATTTGTCTCGAGCGTTTGACAGTGTTAAACATGACATTCTCTTAAGAAAGCTGGAAGGTTATGGTTTCAGGGGAACGGTTTTGAAATTAATAGAATCGTATCTGCACCGCCGGCAACAGTGTGTTGTTGGAGCGGATGGGTTTGGTGGCATGTTGGCATCAGACATGCAATCTGTAAAAATGGGCGTGCCGCAGGGTTCAATATTGGGGCCGCTACTATACATTCTATATACTAACGAACTCCCGGGGGTAACGTCTCACCGCACAGTTCAATACGCTGACGATACGACTCTTATCTTTGATCTTGAGGATAATTCCAGCGCGAGCGCCGAGGTGGATCAGGCCCTGAGACTATTAAAACTATGGTTCGACTCAAATAATCTTATTTTAAACATGAATAAAACACAATTACTTAAGTTTTCTTATCAGAATTCTAGGGAAACAGAAGATTTAATTTTAAATAACACCACACTGGAATCCGTCAACTCGGCTGTGTTTCTTGGGGTAACTATAGACTCCAGACTTGATTGGAGGGACCACATCAATGTGCTGGCGGGGAAAATATCTCGTTTCTCTTTTGCTCTCAGTGTACTATCAAAAAATATTGGGAGGACAGCTGCTATGGCGGCGTATCATGCTTATGTGCATTCTCGACTGCGGTACGGGGTCCTTTTTTGGGGTGGCAGTGTCGACATATCCAGGATCATGATTCTGCAGAAAGCGTGTCTGCGTAGGATCTTCTGCATGGGATGGATCGATAGCTGTCGACCTGTTTTTCGCAGGTGGGGAATCCTGACTGTGATTGGCACATACATCTACGAATCTGTACTTTTCTTTAAACTAAATGAACACCTATTTGGGGAGGCGCGCAGGGGTCACGATCATCTCACCAGGGGTAGACATGACCCCTTACTCCCAAGATATAATTATACCTACCTCCAAAGGAATGTACATTACATGATAATAAAGATATATAACAAAGTGCCTAATCGTATAAAAAATAATAATATTACCAAACTTCGACGCACACTTAAACAATTTCTTACTTCCAAGGCCTACTATACAATGGAGGAATTCTTTAATGATGTAGACATTTGACGGCTAAATACTTCCTAAATTATTTTTTATTTTAATTTTAAAATCTTGTGTCTTGTGTGATGGTTAAGTTAAATTGTATACAAACTTTGTTTTCTGTAATGGTGGGACCTTTATTGGCCCTCCCTGCTACTTCTTTTGTTTCATTTTCTATTGTTAAGTCTTAGTATACTCCTAAAGTTTTTACCCTTAGTTTAGTTGTTACATGACAAGTTCTATGCTATTTTGTATTTTGACAGAACTAATAAAGAATTGATTGATCTACCCTAGTACCCTTGATACATAAATAACTATTACAGTCCGCTATATCGAAGTAATAAAATAAATCACATAGAACGGAATTCGCGATTCACATTCGGCGTCTTCATGTAACTTTCTTGAGCTAGTGCGGATTAGGCTTTGTCTGACCTTTTATTTAAAATTAAAAAAAAAACACCACACACATCATTATTTGACAGTCATGATAACCAATAATTGAAAGAGGATATTATGTTTTTTTTTCGAATTTTATCTTATGTAACGTTTTTTTTTTAATTCGTTCATCTCATCTTTGTCTTGAGAATTTTTTTTTCTCTAGCAGAATCCCTATCAATTAAATTTTTTATTAGTTTTCCGAGTTACATTTAAAAATATTTGTGTCCAACAAGAGCTACCGAAACAGTGTTAAATATCACGAATAGTCTCGTTTTAAAACAGATGACAGCGGTTATTTGTCATCGATCACCTGATATTGGGACATAATAATATCCCTAGATTTGTAGCGGACCGTAATGAGCCCAAACACCGAGTTATAAACTGCGTTTTTGTTACATTTATTGTAAGTACCTACAATTATTATTCATTTGACCAAAAATGTAGATACAGGTTAAAATTTTTTAATTCTTTTTCATTAGGGATCATAATTATAATTAATGTGTGCCTTGCTCGTTAGTTGATTTCATCGATAAGTAATAAGTTTTATTTAATCTGAACGCCGTTTTTGTCGAAAAGTTAGTTTGTAAAATTTTTGTTCTTAAAATGTTTGTTCGTTAAGGTTAGGTTTCTAATGTATAATTTTTGCATTTTACATGATCTAGATATCCTTTTCTGTTTCAAGAAAAATAAGTAGAAATTAAGTATTTCCCTGACTTAGGTAGGTAGGGGAGAGTTGGACAAAACCGGGTAGGTTGATAAAACCGGGTATCGCCTAGTTCTACCAAATGCCAAAACAGCTTTCCATTTATTAACCTTTAAAAAGCAGCTATTTGATTTTGAAGGAATTATTTTTATTATTGTTTATTATTATTAGGTATTATTATTATTAATATTATTATTATTATTATTATTATTATTGTAATAGTAAGTAAAATTATGTTACTATAATAGTTAAAATAGCTAACCATATTAGTATGTAATAGAATAGCGAACAAATATATAATTCTATTTTCTGTGTCTACGTACCTTACATAAGTGAAATTATTATTTGATATTACTATTATTATTGTTTGTATGACAATAAAATAAAGTTTTTAACATAAAGTTAGCCTACATACAAGTTTAGAAATGTAACTGTATCAATAAATTGCATTTTAACAAACAAATTCCATAAAAACCACTTTTGGGTTTGTGGGTTGACTTACGTAAGTCAAAAACTGTTAAAGTAGGGTTTCCACTGACAGAAAAGTTTAATCCCTGGCTAAACTAAAGCTTTTAACTTTATGTTAGCCTACATACAAGTTTAGGAATGTAACTGTATCATAACCAACAAATTGTATAAAAACCGTATTTGGGTCTTCGTACCTTACGTTAAGTCAAAAACTGTTAAATAAGGGTTTCCATTGACAGAAAAATTAAATCCCTAGCTATATTGAAGCTTTTAACTTTATGTTAGCCCACATACAAGTTTAGAAATAATGTAATTGTATCATAACCAACAAATTCCATAAAAACCACTTTTGGGTCTACGTACCTTATGTAAGTCAAAAACTCAAGTAGGGATTCCACCAGAAAAATTAAATGCCGGGCTATATTGAAACTTTTAACTTTATGTTAGCCCACATTGGTACAAGTTTAGAAATGTAACCGTACCATAGCCAACAAATTCTATAAAAAACATATTTGGGTCTACGTACCTTACGTAAGTCATATAATAATATGGGGATTTTCTTGACAGTGAATGTAATAACTTGAATTCAATTAGTTTATGTTGAACCGTAGGTATTTTACCTATAGGTATAATCTGAACAAATAAAACAAAAAAAATCTGTTCTAAATATGAGTGACAGAATCCTATTTTAAGTTGTGTTTCAGTTAGTTTAGTATTTTTAAGGTTTGGATATTTATAATATTATAAACTTTTTAAATCTATTTTGACACTTTATCTTTAAACCATATAGAAATTCATGCTTATTATTACCTACCTTAAATTATAATAATTATAAAACAAAACTTTCAAAAGAAGTTATTAGGTAGCTATTACTTATTATTTGGCAATATTAAAGCGGTAGAACCGATGAGGCTATTGCATAAATTGTTTTAGAAGGTATCACATGTATAATTTTCAAGTCCGGTCCTGTAATTCATGCCAACTTATAAAAATGTAATAGACCAACATTGACAGAGTGTCACGTGACTTTGCCCCCATCTTGCGAGAGTATTCAAGATTTTTACTATATTTGTATTTTTTTAGCTACCAGACGTGAAGACCCTGGTACAGGAGCACCTCCCGAAAAAGAATGTAAATTAACAACTAAAATACCAAAGGTAAGCTAAACGAGTCGCTTGTCTGAGCGTAAGATTTTAATCTCCTGCATGTTGTTACTTTACAAAAGCTCAGGCTCTCCAGTCGGGGTCGTAACTAGCAATTTAAAATTGTATGACTGTGTTGTAATAACTGCTGTTGTGAAAGCTGCGGCTTTCCCGTTATCAAGTAGGGATTACAATTGCTTGAAGATGCAACATATTGTTAGCTCATCTGTTGTGCAAGCGGTTTGGCTATGCGATCTATCTCTTCTTTGATCGACCCCAGTGGTCCATAATAAATAAGTAAATAAATGGAAAAATGCGAGCGCATAAAACAGTTTTTCGTCTTTTTCTGGTAATGGGTTACTCCTATTATCAAATTTGTAGAGCGTGAAGAAATTTTAAATTTTATATATAAATATTTACACCGTGTGAGCAAAAATTATTTGCATCAAAGAGGGCTTGGATTAAAAAACTTGGCTTGGTTTAGATCACAATAATATGGGGACGATATATCTAACCAAATCTAGGTTAAAATATTGTCAAATTCATATTATGACATGATATGCCAAACTAATGAGTAATTAAATAAGTAGACAAATACAAATTTATTTTTATTGTTGTTATGGGAATTTTCA
Organism: Polydrusus pterygomalis; assembly: GCA_963969555.1. Classification (NCBI taxonomy): domain Eukaryota; kingdom Metazoa; phylum Arthropoda; class Insecta; order Coleoptera; family Curculionidae; genus Polydrusus; species Polydrusus pterygomalis. Next base: position 7,334,175 of record OZ018385.1, read on the forward strand.
CTACTCTACATGCGTGTATTCTAAGAATTAACATAACAGGAGAGGTTGAACCAGGCTTCATCCGAAAAAAATGTCAGGTCTAACAAATCATTTCTTTCCAATAAATTTTGGGTGAACCATTGAGAGTAATTCCTACGTCTTTCAAAATCTGCGGCTTGTATTTCTTGGAATACTTGCACTTTATAAGGAAACAGTCACTATAAGGAAATAAGTTTAGCTGCTTCTTAAGAATAGTCCTGCATGTTCCATAAGATCTTCCCACTTCTTGGGACAGGCGTCTTATACAATTTGTTGACGTATTTTGCATTATTTCACGAACGTTTGCAACAAGTTCTTCTGTTCTTACAGATGGTCTTCGCTCCTTTTTTGTGTTGTATAGAACCTGTTTCCCTAAACACAGCCACAGTTTTTTTCAGGCAATGATAAAAATCCCCAGAAATGAAAGCAACGTTAGGAAAATGTTCGTGAAAATCGTCCATGCACAAACCCGGATTGTAGTGCCACTCATCATTTACTCTAACCCCATTTCGAAAATACGCTTCAACCATGAATGTTTTGTGCTGTTCCGTAAAGCCCATTGTGTGAATTGTTCAAGAAATTGGAAAAGTTAGCCATGAATCAAATTACTTGTAACGACTGTCAAAGATGACGGAATAACTGATTGATTGTTAATTCAGGGAGTTACTGACACCCAACAGGCATTAAGCTCTACGGCTAAGCATTACGTTCTTAGATGCAAGGCCATCTTTGATGCAAATAATTTTTGCTCGCACGGTATACTATTTGTATTACTTACTAGTATGCTTTATAAGTTTCATAATATGTATATACTTTACTTATGGAGGTCACCCATTACCAAAAAATTACTAAAAGCCATTTTTTTGCTCCCTTTCTTTTAAGTTTTCTCATGGATATATTATATAATCTAATTTATGCACGACAAGAAAATTTTAAAAAACTATTTTGAATTTGTCTGTTTACACAATAACTTCTAGTAACTTTTACTTGTAAATAGACACCGACCGAAGGTTCGGTTTCGGCCAAAAAATCTAGTTTCAGTGACAGTTTCGGTTTCGGCCAAAAACCGGCCGAACCTTCGGCCATGTCGAAACTCGGTGTTCGTGAATTGTCGCGACTTTGGGTTTGTTCGGGTAACTTTAGGTGGGTTCGTAGGTAGTGTGGTCCATATAAAAATATATTTTTTCTCTGTCGACCTTTTTTTTTTAGTGGGAAGAGTTCAATTATTGGTTCCCAAGATCGATCTCGTCCTATATAAAATACATAAATTAAATTTCAGTAATACAATAAAATATAAGTTTCGGTTTCGGCCGAAACTGAGACCAAGGCCGAAGATTCGGTTTCGGCAGAAACTGAAAATCTTGTTTCGGTCGGACACTACTTGTAAACTTATGGTTGAGGAAGGCAAGTGAACCTATAGTCCGCCGTACGAGGCTTGCTCAACGGCTTCTAAAGAAAAATGGGATTAAAAACCATAAATAAAGAGTTAAGCAGCATCTAATATTTTTATTATTTATTTATTTATGTTTACTATACGTATGCGGCGGACTATACTACTGTAAAAATTTTGTGCTTGGGTACTTTGGCAAACATTATATTTTATTACATGGCATTATTTACTAATTACTGCAATTTACGTGTTTAAGAAAGGGAAAATGAATAATAAACAAGTGCCACGATAATTTTTTTACAAAATAATATTACAATATAGTACCTATTATACACAATACGTTTTAGATGAAAGTGATGCAGAATTACAATTCCGCCCTAAAATACTTTCCATATTGCAATCAGGGGGCGGGAAACAAATCTGGCAACAACGGGCAGATCCAGCTGTGGCAGTTTCTCCTAGAGTTGTTAACGAGTAAGGAATACAAGACAGTTATTCAGTGGATAGGTAAGTTCTTTTGCACTGGAACTCCCGCACTTAAAAAAATGAAACAACAGTTATGTTGAATTCCACACAGAGATATTAAACAATAATTAACTAACCAGGCAACTTTGACTGTGGTATAAATGACGTTGGCAGATATTATTTACGCACAATCAAAGTTGCCCGATTAGAAATTATTGATTAAAATGTGTGCAACCCTACATTAGTGTAATACATTTAAATTAAGTCACGCTCATGCACATATTATACCGTGCGAGCAAAAATTATTTGCATCAAAGAGGGCTTGGATTAAAAAACGTATCATGCACATATTATACCGTGCGAGCAAAAATTATTTGCATCAAAGAGGGCTTGGATTAAAAAACGTAGGGCTTGGTTTAGATCACAATAGGTGCCCACAGACGAAGCGACCTAGTCGGTCGACCGACCAGATCTGCCATACCAGATCCGCCGACTTGGTCTGTGAGCGATCTGATTTGTCGTGTCCACACACGAACATACTTAGTCCGCGATTTGTCAAACGATCGGTTCCTGCACCTACGCTGTCCGTCAATTAGTTGATAGATATTTTAAATTTCGACCTACTGGGTAGTGCGACTGCGTATTTTAAGCTGGTCTAAAATACCTCTTTAGTCGGTGAAATCTGTGTAGTATAAAATGAACAAAAAAAATTGCTCTCATGGGTTTATGTATTTTAAAAATCAGCCAAAAAGATAATGGAAAAAAAGAAAAGAAAAAAATGGGCTTTCAGAACGAGGAAATTATTAACTTTTTTACATTTTCTCCGAAAAGCATTTCTGATATTTTGTATTTTAGTTTTAACATCTTTTATAGTAACATCATTATTATTTTTGCTTTTAAAAAATTTTATTAACTCTTCATATGCTTCTCTGTTTAAATTCTTATTTACATAATTTGGATCTTTAATTTTCCACAAACATGGTCGTTCTCTATATATAATTCTAGAAACGCGGCTACTATTTCTTTCTTTCACTCCATTACAGAACAAAATTTAAAAAAAAGATAAAACGACGCTCTCAACGACTGGCACTTTACGTTAGTTGTAAGTACGAATTTGACTTGCAGCGACTTGATCCTTCACCGACGGCGTATTTCACCGACCGGGTCCGTCGTTCAGCACTCACATGCGTTCCAAATATGCAAAATTAGACAGACCCTATCTGTCGCATACCAGGTCGCGCAAATTGTCGCTTCGTCTATGGGCACCTAATGATATGGGTACGATACACCTAACCAAATCTAGATTAACATTTTTGTCAAATTCATAATATGACATGATATGCCAAACTAATGAGTAATAAAATAAGTTGACAAATACAAATTTATTTTTGTTGTTTACAAAATTAACAAGTTACAACATTAAGTAAGAATATACAGATAGAAAAAGAAAAATAAAATAAAATAAATTAAAATGGGACAGGCGTCTTATACAATTTGTTGGCGTATTTTGCATTATTTCACGAACGTTTGCCACAATTTCTTCTGTTCTTACAGATGGTCTTCCTGCTCCTTTTTTGTGTTGTATAGAACCTGTTTCCCTAAACTCAGCCACGGTTCTTTTCAGGCAATGATAAAAATCCCCAGCAATAAAAGCAACGTTATAGGCCAGTTATTGGAGCATTTGAATCAACAGTAATGCAAACAATTCAAAATTTTGGATTAACGTTTTGCTTGATGAAAATATAAACTTTACAAATTTGCACGTGTCTATGACGTACGGAACATTGTTTAATTGACAGAAATAAATAATAAGGTAAAAACCGTTTGCCCAAAAATTGCAAAAAACGTGCAAATCGAGATTAAACACTACCAATGTCGAAGGAATAATTGTGCAAATTTGCACCTCTTAATCTCGTACGGAAATCAGTGATTTAACCGAATATGAAATTATGTATTGCAAATGGGTATCAAACAAATTGCAAACAATCCAAAAACTACGTGCAAATATAGAGATTGAGTGTCAATATCGAATATGAGATTTGCACGCAAAAATTTTGAACGGAAAATATTTATTTATACATTTTTAATTTGTTGAAAATTTTTAGGGTTCAAACAAATTGCAAACATCGTGCAAATAAGGGATGTAGTTCGAATTAACATTTAAAGCGTTGCTACAAATTTGCACGCGTATACGGGGTACGGAAAACCAATTTTCATATTATTTTTATTCTACTAAAAATTTATTGATTGCGAACAAATTGCAAACATCGTGCAAATGAGAGATGTAGTTCAAATTAACATTTAAAGCGTTGCTACAAATTTGCACCCGTATACAGGGTACGGAAAACCAATTTTCATATTATTTTTATTCTACTAAAAATTTATTGATTGCGAACAAATTGCAAACATCGTGCAAATGAGAGATGTAGTTCGAAATAGCATTTAAAGCCCTACTACAAATTTGCACGCGTATACGGGGTACGGAAAACCAATTTTCATATTATTTTTATTCTACTAAAAATTTATTGATTGTGAACAAATTGCAAACCGTGCACATACGCGAAGTGATTCGCAATATTTTTTTGAGTCTAACCGCTAGCTACTTTGCACGCGCATGCATGCGTTATACGGAACCGAATGTTGATGACTTTGTATATTAATGATAATTTATAGACATTGAACAATTTGCAAACACCGTGCGATAGCGAGCTCATAGAACCACGTGGCGGCGTCTTGCGTACGTCCTCGTCGTCGTCGGAAGTATGAAAAAATATCGAAATATTTTTGTTCCGGTCAAACCGGAAGTTGGCATATTTGAATAGGAGATGAAGAAGTAAAATAGGAACATGTAAGCCGTTTTTCTTTATGACGTACCGTTATAACACGACAGGCTGTCAAACTTCAAAATTTTTTTAAATGTCAACATATATCTCCTAAATCATTGAATTTAGAAATATAGATATAAATATAAAAAATGCTTAGAATTTTGGGTAGAATTTAAAAATAATATGAAAATTGTGTGACGGTTTTTTCTCAGGGTATATTTTACGTGGGTTTAGACCAATAAAACTCTGAGCATGCCAGGAAATTTACTTTTTATTGAGACAGGCTTTCTTGTTTCTTTTACCTGTTTTTGCAAATCTAAAATACATATAAAAGTTAGGTAAGTTCCAGATAGGTAATTATTTGTCTAAGCATAATAAAGAGTAAGTATTTTTAATACAAACTTAATTACAGAGAAATCAAAACTCAATAAAATACCTCAATATTATGAACTGTAACATTTTATTTGAGAATTAGATATTATAAGGAAATTTACCTACCTAGTACTTAGCATGTAACTTTTAATTAGGGTAAATAATTTTTCAAAGCCGAACAGCTACTAGCTTTGCCAAAGGTTCAAGAAAGAAAGGAATTTGTCGATTTTGGTAGGTACCAACGTAGTACTCGCAGTGAACAAATAGCGCAAAAAAGGTCGCAAAAAAGTACAAGATAAGGTGAGATAAAACGCGCTCAACTTTGAATATTCAAAGTTAATACCCTTAGGTCCCTCTGGTGACAAACCTTTCAAGCGCAAAAATACTCAAGAAGGTAACCTACAAGCTCGGTGTAATTTTAGCTATCCGCAACAACGCCCCCTAGAAGAGAGTAGTTAAACCTTGAAAAACATTAAAATAAAATCCTACCTGTTAACCGAAAAGAAAACTGCAAAGTGAACAGAAAGTAGATAGTAGATTCCCGTTCACTATTACTTGACGTTAGTTCAAAATGGTAGAAAACCAAAACAAGTCAAAGGTATATTTGCAAGCAAAATGACAACAAACATTGTCCAGGCTTATAAAACAAGGAAAGCCAAACCAAAGGTAATAATTAAGGAAATTCTGCCTCAATTGGTTTTCCGTACCCCGTATACGCGTGCAAATTTGTAGCAACGCTTTAAATGTTAATTCGAACTACATCCCTTATTTGCACGATGTTTGCAATTTGTTTGACCCTTAAAATTTTCAACAAATTAAAAATGTATAAATAAATATTTTCCGTTCAAAATTTTTGCGTGCAAATCTCACATTCGATATTGACACTCAATCTCGATATTTGCACGTAGTTTTTGGATTGTTTGCAATTTGTTTGATATCCATTTGCAATACATAATTTCATATTCGGTTAAATCACTGATTTCCGTACGAGATTAAGAGGTGCAAATTTGCACAATTATTCCTTCGACATTGGTGGTGTTTAATCTCGATTTGCACGTTTTTTGCAATTTTTGGGCAAACGGTTTTTACCTTATTTATTTCTATCAATTAAACAATGTTCCGTACGTCATAGACATGTGCAAATTTGTAAAGTTTATATTTTCATCAAGCAAAACGTTAATCCCAAATTTTGAATTGTTTGCATTACTGTTAATTTAAATGCTCCAATGACTGGCCTATTAGGAAAATGTTAGTGAAAATCGTCCATGCACAAACCCGGATTGTATTGCCACTCACAATTTACTCTAACCCCGTTTCAAAAATACGCTTCAACCATGAATGTTTTGTGCTGTTCCGTAAAGCCCATTGTGTAAATTGTTCAAGAAATTGGAAAAATTAGCGATGAATCAAATTACTTGTCACGACTGTCAAATATGAGGAAATGACTGATTAATTGTTAATTCAGGTAGTTACTGACACCCAACAGGTATTAAGCTCTACGGCTAAGCATTAGGTCCTTAGATGCTAGGCCCTCTTTGATGCAAATAATTTTTGCTCGCACGGTATTAACTAGATACCACTTTAAATGAAAAACAACAATTTTTTGCGTGCAAAAATGCAAAGCATCGGGCTGGGTCATTAATGATGCAATACAATTTTTGTTTTTTTACGAATCCCTTATTACTAAAACTTTTAGAAATCTTTTGACATCGTATTAGTTACCAATGATCTACTTAATGTATTACTCTTAACAAAATTCAACTGGTCGACATTATATTTGACTCGACCGCGATCTTTGATCTTTAGCTTTGGTATTAGTCATATGGCTGTCGAAAATATTCCCCTCCTGAGATTCCTTTCCTTTTTTGACATATTTCTATACCACCGCACTCTGTCTTTTTTTATCATTTTATCGCCCTTAACTAACATGGGCGCTACGTCCTGTCGTTTTTCTCAGGCTACGGTAAAGCGACTATCTAAGACCCAGATCACTAACGGGGTAGGAGTAACGTTACGTCGTTCCAGCAAGCCCGATCTGTTGGTTTATAAAATAAAAATAATCATTTATAATTTTTATAAACACTAGACTTATTTTAACGTTCTCTACAGGCTTTAGAGAGTTGTCCTATAGTTACCGGACACCTTGTATCTTATGGATAAATAGTTAAATAAAAAATTTAACATTGCTCCTATTATAACGAAGTCGTGACTGCTTTCCAGAAGGGACATGATAATTAAGTGAGGGTAGAAGAAAAGTCCTGTCGTCCTTCTTAAAAATGTACTAAGCCTACGCGTTTCGGCCAAAATGGCCATCATCTGTATTGTTCTGTAAGTAACAAAAGAAAAAATTAAAAAATATTTTTTTATAATTCTCAGTAAGTCGGAAATATGTTCTTATTATAAAATTATAAATATTGAAACAAGATCACAATTAAAATGCACGATAATTTAATACATAAAAACAACAAGTGTACTTACAGAACTTAAGCTCTGTCACAAATGACCTAAAAGAGACGCCCTATAGTATAACATTTACGTAAAATTAAAATTAAAATCGACACTGAAATGGACGTCGCCATACCAAACATCAAAACATAACTACAGCAGAGTACCGTAAGAGATTTACAGGAAACCAACCCAGACAGATCACATAATCCATTGGGACTCTTGCCATCGTATTTCCCAGAAATTATCAGCTTTAAATACCTTTTTCCATAGGTTTTTTTCAATTCTTTCGTTTTGGAGAAAAATACCATCTTTCAGATAGCACTTAAAAATGGATTTCCTTTACACATTATTAAGAACACCTTTCGTAAAAAACTTAGGAAATCGTTTTGTGAAAACGTCTACCTACACAAAATTTGTACGAAAAGAAAAATTGTCCTTTAAACGCTTCGTTTCTCTCCCATACCTTGGTAAGATATCAACAATAGTTGATCGTACCTTAAAACAACTAAATAACAATATGTTTGTGTGTTATAGATCAGTTGGTACAATCTCTAACCAATTCTCTAAGCTTAAGGATAAATTACGAGACTTGGACAAAAATGGTGTCCATTTACTATCGTGTGATTCGTGCCCCGCCGAATATGTAGGCCAAACAGGTCGCTCTTTCAATACTAGAATTAAAGAACACCTTCGTTCTAGCAGACTTTCCACATGATAATAAGTCCCCCTTTGGTTGTCACATCAAGACATTCACCCATACCTTCAACTTGGATACAAACTTTAAAGTTTTACATCACCTCAACAAAGGGAAAAAAATAGACATGATGGAAAATATAAAGATCGCGCTCTCCCAATCTAGATCTCCACAGAACCTAAGCGAACAGAGCATTATTTCCCCCAGAAACTATGTCACAGCCATAAATCTTTTTAAGGACAACATGACTCCTCTCCTCCCCTGTTCGTTACACAAAAAATCAATTCAAATAATTAATAAAGAAAGAATAATTTAGATGATATAATGTCCGCGAAAATAATTAAAAGAAAAAAAATATTGTGGCATATCGGACAAGTTTGTAACTATTTTTTATATTGGAATACGCAGGGATCCAAGTTTAATGGATACCCTGGGGCGGGTAGACCACGACGGCCGTTTCGTCCTTGTTAGGACTCGACAGGCAAGCCATAACCCAAGCAATTCCAAGAACGACGGAAAAGTGTACTAAAAGCCTCCTTGCAGAATCAAGGCGGCCATCAATACACCGTAGCGCGATCCCACGGAATCAATTCCAATATAAAAGATAGTTACACTGGTATAAAGAAAGGTAGACAACTAAATAAACTACGAAGTGCATCACAATCCAGTATAGGGAACGCTATTTGCGTTTTCACCGAAAACATATGCCATTTTGCAGACCAGAAAACAGATCAACGCTGGCACCCACCAGAATGCGCGCAATCCGTTTGAGTTTTGAGCCATAAAAATGTTTTAGAAGATGATATAATGTCCGCGAAAATAATTAAAAGAAAGAAAATATTGTGGCATATCGGACAATGGCAGATGTTTTCGGTGAAAACGCAAATAGCGTTCCCTATACTGGATTGTGATGCACTTCGTAGTTTATTTAGTTGTCTACCTTTCGTTATACCAGTGTAACTATCTTTTATATTGGAATTGATTCCGTGGGATGGCGCTACGGTGTATTGATGGCCGCCTTGATTCTGCAAGGAGGCTTTTAGTACACTTTTCCGTCGTTCTTGGAATTGCTTGGGTTATGGCTGCCTGTCGAGTCCTAACAAGGGCGAAACGGCCCAACGGCCGTCGTGGTCTACCCTAGTGATGTTAAAGAACAGGTAAATTGCTAAACAGGTAAATTGCTGAATAGGTAAATTGCTGAACAGGTAAATTGCTGAACAGGTTCGAACAGTTCGGTTCTCACCCGGGAACCTGTTCCGTAAACCTGTTCACCTGTTCTTTTGATCATCAATTATTGTCACTTACTCACTAGTAGATATATTATTCTTGATAGTATGGCGGAAGCGGCAGAAAAGAGCGGATATGATTTTGTTCTAAAACTAAACAAACCTTTTTTTCTGTGACTAAAACCAAACTCATTGTCTCTAGAAATCTATTACGCCAATTGAAGTAGTAAGGCTTAAGGACAATTGATGGCGCTGTTCAATTTTATCGTTTTCGACTTACGGGGATTCCCATTTAAATGTGTTCTTTAGTTCATGGTAATTCTTATTTGTTTGTTCGGGTTTGTTGAACATGATGTCAATGCTGTTTTTTATGTAACTCTATGCAAAAACTACCAAATCGTTAAGCAAACCAAACCTTTCAGTTTACGCGAGACGTGAGCACCACCGGGACCGACACTGTATTGTATTGACTGAATCGATCAATCAAATATTATTAATTATAATTAATTATCTGTACAGTACAATACAATTTAGTACACAGAAAAGAAATAATTGAGCCGAGCCGAGAAAACAGCAAACACACCAAGATTCCCGGTAAATTTCAAAAATTTCTAACCGCGCCATCGCGTCGTTTAGCCTGCCACTCCTGCCAGTTCAGCGGTCCCCGTCACCGTGTTTGGTCGAATCTCACTCTCTTAAAGAACCGAACCTACTCAAAGAACAGTTGGGTAGAAAGAACAGACTGTTCTTTTTCATGCGGCGTGGAGCAGACAGGGAACAGAGAGCAGTAAGAGCACACACACGGATGCAGCGGTGTTCTGTGAACAGAGCGCACAGCGCCGCGTGCCGTGTCCGCGGCTGTCGAGTCGGTTGAATAGAATAGATTAAGCGAGCACAATCATCTGTCATAAGTCTATCTAAAGAACCGGGTCAGTTCTTTTACAAAGAACAGTTCACTGGACAGGCTATCTCTAACCTGTTCTAAAGAACCTGTTCGGTTCTTTTCTTAACAACTCTCTCTAGTCTACCCGCCCCCAGGGTATCCATTGAACTTGGATCCCTGTGTATTCCAATATAAAAAATAGTTACACACTTGTCCGATATGCCACAATATTTTCTTTCTTTTAAGAAAGAATAATATTTTTAATCTCCACATAATTTAACTTGAATGGCCAACTATATTGCTAAAATTGATATAAATTTATACACAAAAAAATTCAATATTTTCAAGTTCAAATCTCTCACGGTACTCTGCTGTAGTTATGTTTTGATGTTTGGTATGGTGACGTCCATTTTAGTGTCGATTTTAATTTTAATTTTACGTAAATGTTGATACTATAGTGCGTCTCTTTTATGTCATTTGTGACAGACCTTAAGTTCTGTAAGGACAATTGTTGTTTTTATGTATTAATTTATCGTGTATTTTAATTGTGACCTTGTTTCAAGATTTATAATTTTATAATAAGAACATTTTTCCGACTTACTTAGAATTAAAAAAAATATTTTTTAATTTTTTCTTTTGCTACTTACAGAACCCCTGATGATGGCCATTTAGGCCGAAACGCGTAGGCTTAATAAAGTTTTAAGAAGGACGACAGGACTTTTCTTCTACCCTCACTTAATTGCTCCTATTACGTTGGTGACATGTATTTTTTAGGGCCTGAACGAAGCTTTGGCAGATCTGTAAGTCCGTGCTAACTGTCTGGCATTAATTCTTTTAAAATATAACCCCCTTTATTCATTCAAATGGGTTTAAATTTAGTCGTTTACGATTTAATTTGATATTTTTGCATTTAACACTTTAAACCCATGAACCTTTTTACTAGGTTAGTTTTGGTTTTAGTAAATACAACAGCGCATACTAAAATATTTTTTTCTTTATATTTTTTAGGTAAAGATGCCGAATTTAAACTTACCCATCCCGAAGTTGTGGCGCATTTATGGGGAGAACGCAAAAACAAACCAACGATGAACTACGAGAAACTTTCCAGGGCCTTACGGTACTACTACGATGGCGATATGATATCTAAAGTACACGGGAAAAGATTTGTTTATAAGTTCGTGTGTGATTTGAAACAGTTATTGGGTTATAGTGCGGTAGAATTGGCGAATTTAGTTAAGTATGGAAATCCTATGATTAATGTAGGTTAGGTGTTTTGATTGGTTGATTGTAAGGTAACCTGTCAGATAGCTTCCGTGAAAACGCTCTACAATGGACAAAAAAAGTTGGAAGTTTCGTCGCAATCGGCGCCCCAGCGTTAACCTACCTCTTTGATTTAACACCAAGTTTATTTTATTTTTTAAACATCAAAAGTAAGAAGGCGCAACTTCACTACATTTTCCAAGTCAAAGAGGGTGAGCGAAGAATTCTAAAGGCCCGTTTCGTGATACATGTTTTTCTATCTGCGCGAGTATGCTAAAAATGAAAGAATCATCTTACGGAGTGGAGGTGAGAGTGGCCGATTGTGCGCAATAGACTATCAGAGGCGTGAAACTTGAGCGCCATGGCTTAGATATAGATAGATAGATAGATATAATTTAGATAGATATAATTTATTGGTGCTAATATTCACAAAAAAATGCTCCAATAAAAACACGCGACAACACTGATTGACGTAACATATGCCTCGACGTGTCTAAGGGGGTTTCATGCTGAAGATTGACGCGCCGCTCTCTCTGAATAATATCTTCAATCTTGTCTTCTGTTTCTAAGCTGTTCTTTTCTATTTAAGTTATCGAAACGGAGATTACAATATAATCGGCCGCACGACTGTCAAATTAAGAAATTTCGCGGATAATGAGTCTACATACTAATTATGTTCTGATTAAACGTTCTGCTTTCGCCGCGTCTTCTTAATTGTTTCTGGGAAAGGTTTGTGGCACTTTAGGAAGATTTTTTATTATTGGAATATATTTTCAATAGGTTCTAATCTAAATTATAGTGAAAATGCATATTCCTTCTCTAAAACTAAAAACTAGTCATGAATATACAGGGTGTTATTTAAGTATGTGGCCAAACTCCAAGGAGTGCTTCTTTAAGTGATTTTAAGAAGAAAATTTCAAGTAAACATAGGTCCGAAAAGCCATAGTTTTTACGATACAGGGTGTCAAACTTTAAAAAAAAATCGATTGTTCGTAAATATCTTAATGCTCTTTTATTCGATTTTGTTGAAACTTAGCAGTTCTATTTGTAATAATAAGAGGATAATTTAGCCTCAATTAGATTAAAATTATTAAGTCCAGTGGCGTCCCGGAAGACAGTCTAACTAATATTTTTGACAAGAAATTTGCTCGCCACTGACTTTTTTAAAATTATGTATTTTTTTCGAATTAAGCAACTACAAATACAACTATTTTATCTCGTAAGTTTTTTTCATATCTTGCTTCGTTTTCGAGAAAAAAAATAAAAACCACTTTATTGCATGTCCCCGGGACAAAAAGAGTAAAAAATTTAAACTACTTACCAAACCATTCAGCAATTAAAATTACACGAAAGTCCTCTTTTGAATTTTTTCGCACAGATTAAAACTGTTTTCACACCCTATACAGTGTCCGCAAGAAAGTTCGCATCAAATGGGACTTTTTTTATTATTAGGTATAGGTAAAAATTGAAAAAGCAGTTGGTTTTTGCTTACCTAAAAACCAAAAATGACGTATACTAAAGCAGCTGCACGACTTGCGTTACCTGTCAAATTTGACATTTTTAATAAAATAGGTTCAAAAATGCCCTTATTTATCAAAATATCAAAAAACTTTATTTGAGAAAGTTGTTTATTTAGGCATTTTTAGCCTCTGTACGGAATTTTGACATTCTAATACAATTTTTATTTTTTGCCAGGTTCTTGAAAATTTTGATCAGCCCTCGTAGATTTACTTTTATACATCGATGTAAAACCATTTGCCTTTAGTTCATTTGTAATCTTAATGCAATTTTGTGTAACATTTTTGTTTCCAATATTAATTAAGTAAAATTTCAACGAAAGCTTCCTAATATTTTCTTTTTGTACATCTGTTTACTAACTAAAGAAAAATGAGAAACGTCGGTTTTGGCAAAACTGATGTAATTAGATAAACTTTGCATCAAACATTACATAATGATCAATAACAATTTCAGTTTTTGAAGCAAAATAAATAATTGGAAACAAAAATTTTACACAAAATTGCATTAAGATTACAAATGAACTAAAGGCAAATGGTTTTACATCGATGTATAAAAGTAAATCTACGAGGGCTGATCAAAATTTTCAAGAACCTGGCAAAAAATAAAAATTGTATTAGAATGTCAAAATTCCGTACAGAGGGAGGCTAAAAATGCCTAAATAAACAACTTTCTCGAATAAAGTTTTTCGATATTTTAATAAATAATGGCATTTTTGAACCTATTTTATTACAAATTTCAAATTTGACAGGTAACGCAAGTCGTGCAGCTGCTTCAGTATACGTCATTTTTGGTTTTTAGGTAAGCAAAAACTAACTGCTTCTTTAATTTTTACCTATACCTAATAATAAAAAAAATCCCATTTGATGCGGACTTTCTTGCGGACACTGTATACCTAATGTCATTTTGAACCTCATTAGGTACCGTCAAACGGGGCTAAGTGGATCAAAATAATCGATTTTTTTGCAATAACTTCGTAACCGCCTTGAATTTTTGGTTGAAACTTCATATTTAGGTTCTCTCACTCTTTAGGTTTCGAATACCATCGTGACATTATGTAAAACTAGCTTTATAATATTTTTTTTATACATTTATAGTGATCCACTTTCCCCTGCATTCTGGGGTAAAGTGGATCACTCCTTTTAAATCACCTAAAATCCATTTTACACTTGTTTAGGGCAAAGTGGATCACAATTTATCTTAAAAAAAAAAAGCGGATCGCAATTTAAATAAAAAAAAAAATTCTTGGGTTCATGCATGCATTTAATAAACGGTAGAAATTAAAAAATAAAGGTTTATTCTCAGACTTTTATGTTATTACAGCCACACGTTTCGACTAAAAAGTAAATAAATTCTGCATGATAACATAACGAAACTAAAATAAGTCAAAAGAAAAGTAGAAAATTAAATAAATTCTGCATAATAACAAAACGAAACTAAAAAGAGTCGAAACAAAACGAGAAAATGCTATTCTAAAATATGTTCGTCTTCTTCCTTGATATAAAAAATTAACCGTCCACGTTTTGGAGCAGAATTACCCCCAGTTTTTAATTCATCAAGTTGTGCCACAAGCACACTTATCCAAGAATCTTCAGCACCTTCAACCGGTGCTTTTCGATATGCCATTTTATCCAAGACCACTTGCGGATTGATAGGCACGATCCCACACGCTTTGAAGCCAGAAACTGCATTTTGCTCAGATTTGGGGCCAAGTTTATTGACTGCTTCTTTCAATTTCGTTGGAAAGATCGTTTTGGGAAGAAGTCATCGATTTTTCAATTTCCATTGCTTGAGTTAACTTAACTTAATCATGCATATATAAATGCAGAATTGTGGGAATGGCCACCTTATGTAGGTTAGGTAGTATAGTAACCCCAAAATAACACAATAAACTCGTGTCAAAAGCGCTGATCTACTTTACCCCGCAATGGCACATTATTTATAAAAAAAATCACAGATTGACTCTGGTGACAGATTTTCAATTAATTTTACCGCCCAGATCTAAGTTACACATGGGGCTATCGACCCATGGCGGCAAGAAATTGATAAAGTGCACCCAGTCGCGTGCGGAAGCAAACGAATTTAAAGTTTTAAGAAATAGCGAAATATGTGTTACCAGCTTTATCACTTATTTCTCGGAACTCACCTTGAATATTGCGCCGCAACCACCTCTCAATGAGTCTGCACTACCACTGAAGCAAGGTGACCGGTCATAAGTAAGTTCAAGCTTACTCATTTGGCTTATGCGCATTTATTATTGTACGAAAACGTGTTTGATCCACTTAGCCCCGTTTGACGGTATTGCATAGAAAATAAAACTAATCAAAATTACGAATAATATATTTAGGATGTCTTTATCTAATAGAAAATAAAAACTGCTTTGCTCTGTTATTAAAATAGCTATGAAAATAATAGTTATTTATGTATCAAGGGTACCAAGTAGATGATTATGCCCTGAGGGCGACAGTCTTACAAAGCCGAGGGCCTCTGGCCCGAGGGTTCGTAAGTCGCCCGAGGGTATATATCTATTAGTACCCGTGGTGCATACAAAATTTTATGTCATACCAGTTCGTTTTGAATAATAAATATATTTTTTTTATTTAATTTGATTTACCAATTTCTTATTTTTACCTGCGACATTACCTTGACATTATTAAAATGTTTAATGTGTCAAAAATCAAAAATGGAACAAGATGCACACTTAATGCAACACTTATGTCCGCGCGGGCCATAATGTGTACTTTATGCCCGCACGGGCATAAAGTAATCCATTATGTAGATGTATCTAAGGTATAAAAACACAATAATGTACTGGTATGACATAAAATGCTTTTTTCTAATTTTGTATCATAACAAATCGTAATGAAGCTATTTCGATACACGTTTTTTCTTTATTTGATGTTGGTAACATTTAAATGTTTTAATTCATTGACTTGCGCGGCCTTTGTGATTTACGAGAAAACCCATTTTTCGCAGAGGAAAAATAACTTGATAACCTACTTTTTTATTCTGTATGGATAACAGTCATGTTGGTTGCATAAATCTATAAATCAATCTTTTGTAGATGCTTCAAGCTATAATTTTCTGCCAATTCCTATCCAAAATTCAATTTACTAACCTTCCAATGTCAATTTTAACTTCAACTTTATTTGAATTTTCCATCTTCCCTATACTAAATTGCAATGCCGTGACGTAAAATCACGTCTTTTGAAATTCGAAAAAAAGTAGCAAAATCGTCCGAATGTACAAGGATCACACAACGTATTCCTTCCAATTTTAAATCTCATATCGCTAAAATAGCTTTAGAATCTCGTGGTGAAAATGGGTTAATAAATAAAAAAATGACAGTTTTTTTGTTGCCCAGAGGCTACTATGATAAAAAATAGTATTACCAACATAAAATTTAGACATAAAAATTTACAAAATTTGAAGGATTTATTTTCTTATTAAATATGTGTTTTTTATTGAAAAAACTACAAATTAGAAAAAATAGTATAACGTACCTGTTATACAGGGTGTCCCATAACTTATGGGCCGTAGAGTAACTAGAGATACTAGACATCAAACTAAGCCGATTAAGTCATATAAGTTTTTTCGGATTGTTACTCGTTCTAGAGATTGAAAGTAAAAGTTTATTATTATTATTAATATTATTATTTATTTAGTTAAAAGTTTAATAAAGTATATTAAGGTCAACGGTGGTCACTTTCAACATTTACTAAAGTGAGCTTCTTGTTTTTGTTCCACTGTTTCGAATTTATTGCGTTGTGATAATTAAAATATTAATTTAATTATGTACCGGGTGAACCACTAAGAATGGTCGTCGGCTATAGCTCAGAAACTGGAAGTCATAGAGCTTTTAAGTAAAATATTTTTTAGTAAAAGTGCCCAAAAGAAAATGTTGGAAATTATTTTCGAGTTTCTAAACTCACCGCTAGAGGGCGTAAATCCAAAATTTTCCATTTTTTGAAGGGTACACCCTGTATGTTTTTAAATTTTCAAATTCCACATAAAATTATAATTATTTTTTATTAAATGCATCATTAGTCTATACTTCATAGTTTCCGAGATATTGACTCTCGAAAAGTGACATTTTTAAACTTTGACAGCTTATAACTTTCTAACAGTACGTCTTAGAGCAAAACGGCTTACATGTCCCTATCTTCAATTTTTATTATCTTCCCAAAAAAATCAACTTCCGGTTAAACCGGATGTAACTCGAAAGCAGGAAATATAGTTGTTCCGGTTTAACTGGAAGTTGATTTTTTTGGGAAGATAATAAAAATTGAAGATAGGGTCATGTAAGCCGTTTTGCTCTAAGACATACTGTTAAAAAGTTATAAGCTGTCAAAGTTCAAAAATGTCACTTTTCGAGAGTCAATATCTCGGAAACTATGAAGTATAGACTAATAATGCATTTAATAAAAAATAATTATAATTTTATGTGGAATTTAAAAATTTAAAAACATACAGGGTGTACCCTTCAAAAAATGGAAAATTTTGGATTTACGCCCTCTAGCGGTGAGTTTAGAAACTCGAAAATAATTTCCAACATTTT
This sequence comes from Polydrusus pterygomalis, assembly GCA_963969555.1. Taxonomy (NCBI): domain Eukaryota; kingdom Metazoa; phylum Arthropoda; class Insecta; order Coleoptera; family Curculionidae; genus Polydrusus; species Polydrusus pterygomalis. Next base: position 7,351,829 of record OZ018385.1, read on the forward strand.
CTTTTGGGCACTTTTACTAAAACATATTTTACTTAAAAGCTCTATGACTTCCAGTTTCTGAGATATAGCCGACGACCATTCTTAGTTGTTCACCCGGTACATGGTTTTTTATGCTTTGGGATGTTTAAAGGGAAATATCTCGAAAACCGTTAAAGATATTAAGATCAATCAGGTTTACCTTTTTGACTCAGAAAATGTCCTTCTTTAAGAAACTTTAATTGAAAAACACCTAATATCACAGGTAAGAAAAAAAATCATAGATTTATGAAGTCCAGTGTATGCAACTAGCGCCCTCTAGTGTGAAACTTAAAAATTTCTACAAATTCTTATTTCTTGCTCATAAAAACATAATACTGCCAACTTTCAATTCGATTCATTAGCTTATTTTTGAGAATCAACTTTTACTTTCAACACCCTGTATCTCTAGAACGAGTAACAATCCGAAAAAACTTATATGACTTAATCGGCTTAGTTTAATGTCTAGTATCTCCAGTTACTCTACGGCCCATAAGTTATGGGACACCCTGTATAAAGCAGTTTTAAGCACTTGTCTCGTTATAAAACTCGCCGCAAGCGGTTCGTTTTTTAACATGGACGCGTGCTATAAAATGATGCTTTATAAAACGTGTACAGGGTCTTCCAACGAGGACTGAACAGGGGCTCATTTTTGAGCTTCCTTGTAATTAAAGAAAAATCCAAAATAGCCAATCGATGTACTTTTTCCTGCAGAATTCAAAAATGAAACAAAAAATTTATTTGAACCAGAAACAAAAGAGTTACGATATGGATAAGGTGTTTTTTAAATGGAACATAGCTTTTTTTATACGATTTTTGGAACGAGTCATTTCGGCAATATTATAGTAAATTTGTCAAATTTTTTGACTTTGAAGGATTCAAAGGTGATTATACCTTTATTACCTAGTGTATGTTTCAAACAGGTTAAATTTAAATTATACTGGATAAAACATTAAAATTTAATAAAAATAGCTGTCACAATATTAAATATTAATATAAAAAATCACTCGTTCCAAAAATCGTATAAAAAAAGCTATGTTCCATTTAAAAAACACCTTATCCATAGCCTAACTCTTTTGTTTCTGGTTCAAATAAATTTTTGGTTTCATTTTTGAATTCTGCAGGAAAAGTACATCGATTGGCTATTTTGGAATTTTCTTTAAATACAAGGAAGCTCCCTGTTCAGTCCTGTACGTTAATATACTATTATGTGTTATGTGAATATTATAACAAAACAATACTGTAAGACGTTACCAGGTCTGTAAAGTAACGGATTTAGTGCCAGGATTTTCATTTTACAAATAAGTGTTTATATACATGTTATACGATAAAATTACCTCTAATAATCACCGACGCTGCGCAAAAGTACGTTATAAATGAAATGGTTTGTTGTGTTTCTTGATTGTCGTCGGTACTTTGGTAGCAGAATGAAAACGTTAGTAAGATTACGTCAAAAAACAACAAGCTGGGTGAATCTACATTGTCAGCTACATTTGCTATTTTGTCATGGTTATTTTATTATTGAATTTGTGTTGAAGCTATTATGAGGGTTACCTACTGTTATGCGTGATTACTTGCCTAGTTTTGTCAGTTGTCCCCTTTAATGAAACAAAAATATTTTTAGTAAAACGCCGATCGATTTGGGAACCTTACACGATTGGTATTACTGAGAGCATTACTAATGTCAATCCTTAACTAAACTGAAGTAATGCCGTTCGTTACTAAATACGTTACAATAAAAAAAAAATTTCGTTAGGTACTAACTGTCATACTGCATAATGTTAATCCTAAAATGAATAAAGTAATCACGTAAAATCACGTCTATATAAAGACGTTACAATAATGTCATTATTTTGTTAAGTGCTAACAGTCATACTCTGATCGTTTTGGGTTAATTTCGTAATTCTATGGATGGTTTGTACATTCAAAGATAATACTGTATGGTACAGGCTACGCAATCCTTTTATATTCCTGGTGGCCTTCAACGGACGGTTTGTCTTTTTTCAATAGGGAACTAGGTTTTTGCGGCCAATCATTTGGCAAGCTTGGAATGTTGCTTACCATATTGTGAATGATGAAAGAGTTTTGGACTTCCATTGTATTTATTTGTTTTAAATCACAACGTTTCAACTGGTAGTAGTATCTCCAGTCGTCTTCAGGTGAATACTAAATAAGTAAAGTAACTACAGGACTATTTATACTAGCTAGGTGCACTGAAGCATAACCGAGGTGGGTGCAGTCATGCGTTCAGTTGGCACGCGATCTTATCCTAAGATTACATCTATCTAACCAAGGTTTTCAGATATTTCTTATGTCTAATGATGGTTTACTAAAGCAGCCTGGGTTCTGGTGAATAGCAGCAGCTTCCTTGAACTTTCGTTTCCTCCAGTGTGGTTCCTTATGTAGGATTTCAGCTTCCGACCACATGATATGGTGACTATGTTTCCAGGCATGGTCAGCTGCACCTGACTTTTCGGTCTCTCCTTTTAACGTATTGTTTCTGTGTTCTTTAATCCTTGTTTTTAGTGGTCTTAATGTCTCCTATATATAGGAAAAACTGCGTCTACCAGATCCCCTGCGAATGCGGCCAATCTTATATAGGTGAGACATTAACGCCTGTTTGCACCACTACTACTTAAAACTGTACCTTAGATAAGGGAAACCTTGGGATAAGAGTAACCCTTATTTCCAAAAGCTTTGCACAAGTGTCACTTATCAAATTCTTAGCAAAGATTTAAAATAACTTGTCAACATTGTATTTTACCTGGATTATTTCACCGGCTATAACCTAAGAAAGCGTAGGTATATGTTTATGTCAAAGTCAAAGGGCATATGTTTGGTCTTTATATTTCGTTGGTTGTACAGTTGTGCTAACAAAAGTATATTTTTTATTTGATTTGTGGAGAACATAAGAGAGGATGAGTTACGTTAAGGACGATAGTCTAAGAAAACGGGCACCCAACTTTTCTATTACGGAAAAAACGCTGCTACTAAAATGTTATTAGCAACTTTAAAAACATTATTGAAAATAAGCAAACAAATGCAACAACATGGCGTGAAAAGGACCTGGCATGGACTAAAGTTACGGCTTCTTTTAATTCCCAAAACCAGGAAGGGCACCATAGGACCAAAGAAGCTCTAAAGAAGTATTATGAAAATATTAAAAAGACCATTAGAAAAGAAGTAGCCGAAGAGAAAAAGAAATAAATAAAACCGGAGACCAACACAGCAGGTGATGCCAGATTTAAATAAAGAGTATTCTGAAACTGCAAAAGTAAAAAGGCAATGCTTTGAAAAGGAACTCTTAAATATTCAAGCACGCAGAGAACACGAGCGAGCCTTGTTTGAATTAAAAAAGGAAAACTTGTTATTAGATATTGAATTAAAGAAACAACAATTATTAAAGAAATTTCAGTAATAATCAGTAATTACTTGTTTTATTGTCATATAAGGCAGTTTTCATACAGAAATAGCATAATTGATGATAATACTTTAAACCTTGCTCTAAAAAATGTTAACAGTATTGAAACAAAAAACAAGAAGTTATATTTACACAGAAGTATTTCAGCATTTACGCAGTACGTACAATTTTATTCCCATTGTATCTAAAATAAGTATCAATTAAAGTTCTTCTGACTTGGTTTGCCAATGGCAAAACCTCCTCATTCAAAGGAGGAATGTTTGGTACTTCATCTTCTTCCATTATCTGTACAAAACGCTCTATGTCTTCTGGATCTGGTGGTTCTCTCATTATTAGTTCTACATATATTATAAAGTACGGCGGTGGCTATTATTAACGTTAAAATTGTATCTATTTTTAATCGGCAACCATATGCTAGGACTGGAAACCTACGTTTAAATAAAATAAGTTGATTTGTGTATTTGTAATTTTGTGAAATGTCAAATTGTCTGATTTTGTTTGAGGTTAATCTGTTAAGTATCACTTAAGCTCCAGAATATCCTGGGCTTAAAAATATTTTAACTTAAGTGTCACTAGACGATTAAGTACAACTTGTACAAACCAATTCTTACACTTAAGTGATACTTATAGTTATGGTCAACCTTAGTGGAAGTGATGCAAACGGGCGTAAGACCACTAGAAACAAGGATTAAAGAACACAGAAACAATACGTTAAAAGAAGAGACCGAAAAGTCAGGTGCAGCTGACCATGCCTGGAAACATAGTCACCATATCATGTGGTCGGAAGCTGAAATCCTACATAAGGAACCACACTGGAGGAAACGAAAGTTCAAGGAAGCTGCTGCTATTCACCAGAACCCAGGCTGCTTTAGTAAACCATCATTAGACATAAGAAATATCTGAAAACCTTGGTTAGATAGATGTAATCTTAGGATAAGATCGCGTGCCAACTGAACGCATGGCTGCACCCACCTCAGTTATGCTTCAGTGCACCTAGCTAGTATAAATAGTCCTGTAGTTACTTTACTTATTTAGTATTCACCTGAGGACGACTGGAGATACTTACCAGTTTGTTGAAACGTTGTGATTTAAAACAAATAAAGACAATGGGAGTCCAAAACTCTTTCATCATTCAAGAAACATCATTACCATATCGTATGAACTTCAAAGTATACAGGGTGTACAGTAGGTATAAGAATATTTACATGAAGGGGGGCGATTGGCAAACGTAGACATAGGTATGAATTTGATTGTTAAATCAAACAACAGTAGTTGAAATAGAACATATTTCTGATATTTTTGATGAATGAGAACCTGAAAAATATTTCACATTATTTATTTATAGATATTTTGAGTTTAATCGTTATGTTATATCTACTGTTCGGACTCATGTGGCGCGTTCAGCAACATGTAAATAAACTGCTTTTAGGAAATAAATGTGTTGCTTTTGTGTATTTAAAATTATTTTGTTCAATAATTATTATTAAATCTGTGATATTACGATATAGTTAAATAGTATTTCTTAAGTTATGTTATGTGATACTTAAAAAAAAATAATGCCAATAAAAATAAACAAATAAAGTTTTTTTTATTTAATTAATTCTGTTACTGCTACTATAAACTTCGGGAATTATTTTCTCACAATAAAAGATCTAAATTAAAAATCTATTATTTGACAAACGATGTTTGAACCTTTAGCTAGGGGGTAGTACCAAATTTTTACTTCTTTAATTTAATGGTACTGGCGATATTTTGTGACAGCCGAATGCCTGCAACTGTTTTGGAAATATTTATCTTGGCGTTAGCTTATATTCCAAAAATCAAAGGTACAAACATTACCTAAGTATTTGTCAATAAACAAATACGGGGTGATTCGCGTTGAGTGGCCTGTTAGACGATCTCGGAAACAAATAAAGTGATTTAAAAAAAAAATTGTTTACATAAATTAACTAATGAGACCGTTTTTAAAAACATTTTGTCTTTGAACTTTTACAATAAAACGTTAACTTAATACGGGCTTCTGACTGACTGGTCTTCTTCTTCCTTGGCTGCACTCTGTAATATCAGCGGAGATGCATAGTCAGCAGAATCTAGGGCTAGATCGTGACATAACACATGCAAAATTGACTTTAAACTTTTTTTTAAACAAATTTTATATTTTGAATATTTTATTTTAGTAGAAATCTTTAGATTACATAAATACATTTTGCTATTTTAATCGTATGTGTTTTAAAACTAATGTTGGGTTATACAAAAAATTTTAAAATAAATTTACTAATAAGTGCCGTTTTACACAGACGTAATTTTAACACAAATTTTGTGTTAAAATTTATAATAAATTTTATAAGTAAAAATTTACAACAAAAATATGTACAAAATTACATGGAATTTTGATGTCTATGACACAGTAACAAATTTGGATGCAATTTTTGCAAGAAATCATGCGCACTAAAGACCAGTGACGCATTGTTAAATGTCAATGTCAAATTAAATCTAAACCCAGCTTTTCGGTAAATAAAATACCTAGTTATTTACCTAACAAGTGGTACTTTTTCGCAGCCGGGTACTTTTCCGCAGCCGTCAAGGGCGGAAAAGACACTTTCCGCATGTGTTAGGTACAAAAGTTTTCCTACGATCGATATAGTTCTCAGATAAACGTCAATTAGGTTTGTACCTAATAATATACTGTAATTACAAAAATTATTGTGCTTCTGGCAAAAAAAAATATTTATTTTGCTAGTATTTCACTTTATTGAGTGTTTAGATAAGGTATTCATTAATTTAACAAATCGTGCGGAAAAGTTACTAGTGCTAGTAGTCCTGAACAGTTACTTTTCCGCACAATTTTCAAAAATAGTGTGGTAAAGTAAAAAATTGTGCGGAAAATTGGTACTTTCCGCACGATAAATCGTGCCGAAAAGTAACTTTTCCCCACGATCGTAGGAAAATAAAGTAATTTGTAAATTTATATACTGTAAAAACTTGACTATATTTTGGTCTGCACCCAAGCGAAGACTGTTTACATGTTTTCTGTGTTCTGTTAGGAATGTGGCTTTGAGACCAGCACATTTGGATTTAATTTCATTTATTGTAATTATTGGTTTAATTGTTTTTAGAACAAATAGCAGTTATTCTAATGCTTTTTGCCGTAAATGTTTATTCATGTATTGTTTTGTTTTCACTGCGTATAAAGAGGGGTGTTTTTGATATTCCTCTATAACTTGTTCTCTGGACTAAATACTTTTGACAGGAAAGTGATAAAACACATGGAAATAGCAAATATAACCTCCGAATGCCAATTTCAATCAAACGTAACCTTAATTTTTCGGCTTCACTAATAATAATTTTTTTGATAAAATATAGAAATGTTTCTATATTTTCGTAAAATATTATTCTGCTTAAATTTATCGTCAAATTTGCTACTGTGTAAAACGATACTTAAGGCAACTTTTTGTACCTATGTGAATTGTGACATCAATCACTTTGACAGAAATAATTTTATACTTAAGGCGGCCAATATCAACATGTTTGCCCACCTATTTCTCGTAGATTTATTTGTTTTTTTTTGCTTTTACAATATATAGCGCTGTATTGGTTATAGAATCGCAAAAATAGAACTTCAATTTTACAAAATGGTCATAAATTGCAACAACATGATTAAATTATTATTCACTCCTCGTACGTATCTAGGTAGGTACTATATTAATATTCCCAAATTGGTATAAGAATTTTAATTATGTCTATGTGGTCGTGACCGATTGAGAACCTATCGTGATTTTTTTTTTTTAATTAGCAATTGAATAAATAGAGCAGGATTCGAGAAGCGAGTGTAGAACAACTGTAAGACAGCATGTAAAACATGTTTAGTATTTTTTTTTAACATATTATGTTTAAAAAAACTAATAACCTTGGAAGAAAAAACAATCATTTCGAAACAATATGCGAATAAGTACAAACTTTGGTAAATCATAAAATAAATAAATAGAAATTTTAGCGTTCATAAAAAAAATTTAAGCTATTCGGACTGGTAAGTGTGTTCTGACTTTTTCCCCAGAAAGTCCATTATTTTGGCTCTCCTGCGTACGCTAATGTAAAAGGCAGCACACACCAGTCCGTGTGTTAAAATATACCTTTAAAATCTACAAAATAATCACCTCTTAACCGGTACCTAAAACCGTCAAATTTTTTTTTGAAAGTTTCCGTGAACGTCAGAATCGCTTATTTATTTTTATCATTGTTTCTTTTTTTTTTAAATTGTACTGTTCAAAATTTTTTATGATGAATTACCTAAAAAATCGCTACCCTTTTAAACTCCTAACTCACTTTTTCCGATTGGCGACATCAACCGCCGAAGCGTTGCCAATTACCATTGATTTGAAAAGGAACAAAAGTGATTCAGCATTGCCAGGAAAAATCAAAAAAAGTTTAAGTAAAGAAAGTGTGAATTCAAGTGAGTCTTTCACAAAGACACTGTCCAAAAGTTTGTCGGAAAGTCAAAATATCGGAAGGAAATCATCATCAGATCGCAGCTTAAAAGCCACTAATAGCAATCATTCGCTTTCCCAAAGCAACTCTTCATCAGAACACAGCTTCAAGGGTTCCTTGGATCGGAAAAAAACCTCTTTGGATTTGCAGTGTCTGGAAAAATTAAAACCTAAGAAAACTAAAAGCAGCTTGGGCCGCGAACTTAACCTTAAATTGAAAAAACTACAACAGACAATAGTCGGTGGCAGCTCATCTCAAGAAATATTAAGTGAAGAGGAACGACCAGTGCTGAAGAGAGCTTATCCTTGGCAAAACTTTAACCTTACCAGTATACAAAAAAGACAGTCAGTTAAAGATATCTTGAAGAAACCGGGAAGATTGTTGGCATTAAAAACCGATGTCAAGCCGTCGTCATCAGATCATTCAATGGTATCAGTAAGCAGCTCCTCATTAAGTAGTAAGTCTTCAAGCCTATCGCTGAGATCTTTTAACAGTTCTAGTTCCGTGTCTATCGAAAGAAAAATGTCTAAAGATAGTCTTCAAGAAATCAAAGAGCAAATGCCCTTGTTTAAATCCATATTAAAAAAATCCGTAAACCCGGGTAAACCTATGAAAGAAGTGACATTTAACAACATATCTACGATCTATGGTTTAAATAATAGTTACTCGCCTGTGGTTCCTCGCGCCAAATTAAGTTCAGACAAAAGAAGTACGCCGAATATCACCAAAAACCGACCAGTGTTGAAAAATAACGATGAATCGAAAATGGACAACAGCAAAAGTGATAAAGAGTCCTTAAAGAAGGTCAAGAAGAGACCCAACTCAGATGGTGATTGTTGCCTTGGAAAATACGAACCGCTGAAAGAGGAACACAGTTTTCTCTATCTGTATAATGAAAAACGACAAAAAACCACCCAGTAATAAATTGTTTTTTTAGAAAATAGGCATTTATTTCCTGAACAGATTTGCAATAATATTTATGTAAAGTTGTAGCATCAGCAGCATCAATAATGAATTCTATTTTTGTGTTAGTTACTCTTCCCCTACAGCAATGCTTACAAAACATATATCCTAACAGTAAAACGGCTTTAATTGACAGCCTGTAGATTACATTACAATTAGTATGAAATTCAATAATTTTGTATACAGTGTCACCAGTAAAGTCTGCATCATACGGGATTTTTTTTATTAATAGCTTTATACAAGATATGACTTTGGCATCAAGTTCTGCTTCGATCGAAATGAAAATTAAGCAAAAAAACAGTAGTCACGTGATTCGCATTATCTGTCAAATTTTAATTTTTTCCAAAAAATAATTCAAAAATGGGGTTATTTCTGAAAATATAGAAAAAAGTTATTAGAAAAAGTTTTTTTAAATGCAGTTTCTAGTCCACATGCAAAATTTCAGCTACCTAAGATAATTTTGATTTTTTACAACCTATATTTTGTAAATTGCACCACTTTTGCAAAATAAGACTCAACGCAACCTACATAAACCTTCTTAGTTTTAACAATGCTTTATTTCAGATACATTTTCTTAAAAGTAAGCGCCATATTAAATGTGTGTTTTTCTACAATATCAAAATTTGGCTATTAAAATTTGGTCGCATGTGATGCAAAGTTTATTTGTTTTTGACCCTGTATAAGGTAACTTCATAAAATAAATATTTTTGAAAACGTAGTTTGTATCTGTTATTATGACATAGCTTTATAATAAATTATAATAATATAGGGGTTTTAAATTAAATCGTTGAAAATAGATAAACGTTACGTTGTTAATCTAAAATTTATTTTCCACTTAAGGTTGAATTCTCAACGTCATTCAATCTATTGCCAACCTATAACCTATTTCGCGTTGATTTTTTGAGTTTATTATTTTAATAACTAACATTTAAAGAAAATCAATATCGTCGGTACGTTATTTAGGTACTATCTGATATATTACAAAAATATTAATTTATTTCATTGCTAATTTTGGGAGAATTGTATAGTAAAAGAACAATAAGTGACAATGACATAATAATGTGAAAAAAAATCTTACCCTATATTTTTCGCTATACAATTCTCCTAAAATAAGTTATGAAATTCCTTGATATTTATTAAATATGTCAATTATTACCTATAGAATATCAAGTCGATACTGATTTTCTTTAAATTTTGTATAAAAGCTAGAAAACATAAATAAATCTACGTGAAATAGGTTATAGGTTGGCAAGCATGTTGATACTCCCACCTTAAAAAACACTTTACTGAAGACACTGTGTTCTTTTTTGTCTTAATATTAAGGTGTATTACTTTCAGACACAAACTACGTTTTAAAAAATACTTAATTTATGAAGTTACCTTATACAGGGTTAAAATCAAATAAATTTTGCATCACATGCGACCAAATTTTAATAGCTCAATTTTGATTTTGTAGGAAAACACACCTTTAATATGGTGCTACTTTAAAGAAAATGTATCTCCATTGCCAAAACTAAGAAGGTTTATGTAGGTTGCGTTGGGTCGTATTTTGCTAAAGTGGTGCAATTTACAAAATATAGGTAAAAAATCAAAATTATCTTATGCAGCTGAAAACTGTATTTAAAAAAACTTTTTCCAATAACTTTTTTCAATATTTTTAGAAATAATCCCGCTTTTGAATAATTTTTTGGAAAAAATTAAAATTTGACAGATAATGCGAATCACATGACTACTATTTTTTTGCTTAATTTTCATCTCGATCGAAGCAGAACTTTAAGATGCCGAAGTCAAATTTTGAATAAAGCTATCAATAAAAAAAAATCCCATATGATGCGGACTTTACCGGTGACACTGTATATACCGGGTGGCGCAACATGGGAAATCGCATGCAAAATGTAAGGTGGTCAAATATTGTTTAGGTACCTACTTTCTTTAGACCGATAATTTATTTTCGTTTATGAAAGGGAATAATAATTGGACTTGATTTAATTACTAGTAATTAAGGCGTTATTTAGAAAAATGGAAATCTAATATTAGCGAAATTAATGAATACGGTCTTAAAACTTTATAATAAAGGCACCAGTAAATGTTGATATCTGGCACGGAGAATTAAACATGACTAAAAGGCAGAATTCACACCAAAGCAATTGACAACAAGCAATGAGCAAAAAGCCATAAGCGATAGGCAATATCGCATCGCGTTTGTATTCACATTGAATCGATAAAATATTTAATAGACATCCAAAATGTCGGTGTGTAATGTAGTGTTTGCGTTTTATATATTACAAAAAATACGAAGTAAGGTCAAAACAAGGAAACGTCGGTATTGGGTGCGACCTTTTCATTTGCAAAATAAATAGTTCATTCAGTGAGTGTGGTTGCTAAAGAAATGAGTTTAGATCCTGAGATATTTAAAAGTTTCTACAGGATGAATAAAGACAATTTCTGAGTTTTTAAGGGTAGAAAACAATTTATCTCGATTTCCGGCAATACTGCAAGTCCTATGAAAAAATATTAAATGGCAAAGTTGTAGGTAATAAAAAGATCTACAATTTTTGTATTTCCACTCTTTTCACATAACCTCAAAATTTATGTGAAAAATTCAAATAACCAAGTTTTTGGTTTTTTATTTTTAAAAATTTTTTTATACACGAAATTTGTCCCAAACACACTGTAATTTTTTTGATTTAAAATATTTATTTTTAACCTTATTTTGAATTAATATCGAAAAAGCACAAAAACAATTTTCAATCGAAAATTCTCACGTCAAAATATTTGCTTTTATAAAAAAGTCGGGGGGCTTTTTTTCGTTGAAATCTCTACTTTCTGAAGGTGTAAAAAAAATAAACATTATTTTTGCAAACAAAAATTAATTTGTATTTGTCTACTTATTTTATTACTCATTCGTTTGGCATATTATGTCATAATATATGAATTTGACAAAATTTTAACCTAGATTTGGTTAGATATAGGTATCGTCCCCATATCATTGGGATCTAAACCAAGCCATACGTTTTTTAATCCAAGCCCACTTTAATGCAAAAAATTTTTGCTCGCACGGTACCTATATTGTTGTATATTATTAAACTATTATACAGGGTGTTATTTAATAAGTGTCCGATATTGTACAGGACGATTTCCCAGTTATTTATAAGGTGAAAAGTTCATATAAGTATGGGTTCGCAAGGCCTTCATTTTTAAGATACAGGGTGTTAAAAATTTTATTTTATTTTTGTTATTCGTAAATAATTTTTGAAATAATGTCGATATTCGGAAGAAAATTAGTATTTGTGGATTTTTTACTATGAGAATTTCAAATTTGATCTTGGTTTGGCCCTTAACTGTATGAGGCGCCACCCACAATTTTTAACACCCTGTATCTTTAAAATGAAGGCCTTGCTTATATGAACTTTTTACCTTATAAATAACTGGGGAATCGTCCTGTACAATATCGGACACTTATTAAATGACACCCTGTATTTAAAAAAAGTTAAATGTTTTTCTTTATGGTAATTCCAAATTATTTCCATTTCTAGTGTTCACTAGTTTGATAAGCGAGTCCGGGGCGCATATACAGTAACAGCACGCGGGCTAGAAACTTCGTTTCAGCTCGGATCGCCGAAATCATATAATGAGTAATGGCACGTGTGCTAGACAGCATAATGCGTAACAGCACGCGGGCTAGAAAATCTGACTTCCTCAAGTGGTGGCTAGCAACGACACTCGCGCTAGCAGCAGTTACAGTAATAGCACGCGAGGTATAAAAAGGTATTATATCGGCAATCGGTTTTCGGTGTTCGTTGTTAGCAGAATGAAATGAATTGGATTTAAAAAAAAAGCTCTGCTAACAACGAACAGACCGATTGCCGATATACCTTTTTATACCTCGCGTGCTATTACTGTAACTGCTGCTAGCGCGAGTGTCGTTACTAGCCAGGACTTCGAAAAGTCGGATTTTCTAGCCCGCGTGCTGTTACTGTATATCGCTAAGACCCTCAACCTCCCCGATCCCGGGAGCATATACAGTAACAGCACGTGAACTAGAAAATCCGACTTTCCGAAGTCCTGGCTAGTAACGACACTCGCGCTAGCAGCAGTTACAGTAATAGCACGCGAGGTATAAAAAGGTATATCGGCAATCGGTTTGTTCGTTGTTAGCAGAGCATTTTTTTTTAAATCCAATTAATTTCATAATATTTCATAAAATATTAATTAAATTTTAAAAAAATGCTCTGCTAACAACGAACAAACCGATTGCCGATATACCTTTTTATACCTCGCGTGCTATTACTGTAACTGCTGCTAGCGCGAGTGTCGTTATTTTACTAGCCACCCCTGGAGAAAGTCAGATTTTCTAGCCCGCGTGCTGTTACGCATTCTGCTGTCTAGCACACGTGCCATTACTGATTATGATTTCGGCGATCCGAGCTTAAACGAAGTTTCTAGCCCGCGTGCTGTTACTGTGTATGCATCCCGGGATCCCACAAATAATAGAGGAGCGGCGGGTATTATGGAATAGTATTTTGTTTTTTCGTTCTAAAATGGAAATCAATAGAAAATATTAAATATAATATACGGTTAAGGGTTACTATGGGTTTTGTTTCTAAGATACCTTGAGGTGGTATTGATACATTTAATACTTTTTTTAAATATGTCTTTTTTTCAACAACAGTTTTTTTTGGGTTATATGGAATAGTCGGGTAATATGGAATTTTAAGTTTTTAAAACTATTTGCATGCAGGATTTAAAAAACTTTTACTAACATTTTAGCGGAACTGAACATAAAATACATAAAAATGAATAAATATAAATTGTTTCAACATAATTAAATACTTTAGCTGCTTTAAGGTAGCCCATCCTTTTATCTCGAACTGCTTCAATGGCTTGCTTCATGCTACCCTTGTCCCATTGCTTCCATTGTTTATAGTTACTAACTGTTTCTTTTTTTTTTGGCATTCTTTAAATAATACATAATAATTATGATAATAATAATAATAATAATAATAATAATAATGTGGGTAATGTGAAATAGTAGGCCAATACTATTCCATATTACCCGACATTGCCATTTTGAATTTGGTGGCAAAAATATGGCGAAAAAAAACATTAGAAGCGACTTAATTTAATTTAATTAAAGGTTGAATAAAGCTTTATCCGTAATATAAGAGAAATCGATAAAAAAATATCACACTACACCAAAAATTAATGAGTATTTCCTACCTTACACAAAGTTTTGATGCACCAAAATTAATGAAAATAACGTAGTTTCACTTTAAATGCCATAAACATACTGATTTGCTTAGTAAATGCTTGCTGGATGACAAGGACAGTGTTTCCGCTGTGTAATATTACTTTACTGAAGAAATATGAAGGTATTCCGAATTACCCGAATATTCCATAATACCCGCCGCTCCTCTAGCTATTTTGCCGTAGCTGGATGTCTTTGTCTACTCTTAAACATCCTCTAGAGTCTGGAGGGTCATGGGTTAAATTATTAATTTGTGGTATGCCTACAATGTTGTAAAGCCAACTTTAAGAACGATTTTTTAAAATCTTTACGTAGGTATGTATACAGGGTGCTACAAATTTGTGTGCGTACATGGGGGATATGAAAAACGCTAAAAGATACGAAGATGGTTAAATTGGGGCGTAATATTACGAACACTGTCGCAGATAGGTAGATAGGTATCGGAAAACAGAACCTAAAAATTCAGTTCTGAATTTTAATTTTTTGCGCCTTGATTATTGGGAAGAAAATGAAAAACAAATTTTAATCACCGTTTTTATGTTCTACAAGATAGTATTCTTAGTTTTAAAATTTGACGTTTCGTTTTCGACTTGCATTAAATTTCCAAAGCTTATTAATCCCTAAAACCATATTTAATATTCCAGCTGTGTATTTAAAAAAATTGACTTGACGGTGGTATCTGAAGAACGGAAGGTTGAGTTTAGAAACTAATAACGGCATTTTGTAGAATATAAAAATCAGTTAAGACGGTTTTTTGTTTCTTCCCAAGTAAAAAATTGACGTTCAAAAAGTTAAAAACCAAAACTGAAAATTTCGATTTTTTTCGGATAGGTATCTTCTAAGGTACCTACCTACCTGTACGGAATATTTATAATTTTCTTCACCAAATTATAAAGTCCCAAAATTCCCCCCCAATTTCACCATGTCTTTCCGTTTTCGAATTTGTAGCGCACTGTACTTTAAAAAATAAAACCAATCCAATAAGCTCTCTAAAAAGTATGAAGTAATATTATTTGTAGGATATAACAACTTACACGTTTATTATGATGATCTTCTTATTATAGCTCCGTGAACATTGCCAGTTATAATAATTAACTAGAAATATATTGCTTTGCGCCGACCTCAAACAGCGTAGCATAAAGAGATAATTTGAAGAAATAGTCCATACTTAAAGTGGAGTTGAAATTATGAAAAGGAAAGGAAAACACAAAGTCTTCCTCCACAAAATTTAATGGAAAGGATTCCAAGTTTAAGGGTCTCTACCATGTTGCGAACGCAGAAACGTTCATCTTCAGGAGACAGACAGTTTTTTTAAATTTATGCTGATGGTATTAGCAAAAGAGAAATTGAAATTTAGAACCTTAATGGAGCTTTTATGGATTTAAAACTGAAGTATAGAAGAAACATGAAATAAAATATTTGATAATGGTAAAACCATATAGTGTTTAAAACATTATGAAGGGGTGTAAACCAACCAAATAAATTGGGGAAACCTGTCTAAGGTGTCGAAGCTTATATAAAAACTTTTAAAGGAACTTATGGAACATATAAGACATTATTATACAGGTTCAATCATTGTGTTTTCACATAATATTGGTGTAGCAAAAAGAATTTTTGGGGTCCTGAGGACTAAAGTTTATAAATAAGCTTCGACACCTTAGACAGGTTTTCTTCTTCCCCAATTTATTTGGTTGGTTTATACCCCTTCATAATGTTTTAAACACTCTATGGTTTTACCATTATCAAATCTTTTATTTCATGTTTCTTCTATATTTCAGTTTTAAATCCATAAAAGCTCCATTAGGGTTCTAAATTTCAATTTCTCTTTTGCTAACACCATCAGCATAAATTTAAAAAACTTTCTGTCTCCTGAAGATGAACGTTTCTGCATTCGAAACATGTAGAGACCCTTAAACTTGGAATCCTTTCCATTAAATTTTGTGGAGGAGGACTTTGTGTTTTTCTTTCCTTTTCATAAAGAGATAAGTAAAGTCAAGTATTAATATTAAAAATACATTAGATATACCTCCTTTAACAACAGAAAAATGTTTAGCACGCATAATACAATGATTTTAAAAATTTTAAATTTTGTATGCCATCGAACCAGGAACCTCTGGAGTACCAGTCAGACGCTCTGCCATTTGCATAACGGAGACTGAAATTCTCTCACCGACTTCGGCCATATAACTTATTCAATTTTATGTTAGTGGTATAGGTATAGTAGGTATATAATCTCCTGCGATTTCAAACTGAGGGAAATAGTTATTAAGGGAAAGGAACTCACTCACAACCACTGATAATTACGATCCCTTTTTATCAGCCATGCCTTGTCGACAAATATCTATAGCTGCAAACAGTTTTTAGTTATACTATTTATTACAGACCCTAAAAAACTTGAAAACTGAGGTAGCATTTATTTATTTATTTATTTATTTCTTGTGATAAATAAAAAAGCAATTTGATTTTTTTTTATCAGAGCTAGTTACCTAGTTTGTAGTTAAATAATGTTTGAATTGTTTTTCTAAAATTTTTTTTCTACAAAATCACTGCCTACGCAGCCTGCCTACGCTTATAACTACTAAACTTTTTTTTTCTTCAAATTTTTTTCGTCAATATTCATTCATATCACACTATTTTATCTTCCTTACAGCTCCATTAGGGTTGGATATCATCTACTGTTGATAATTCGTTCATCCGAAAGTCCGAAAGTATTTTTAACTATCTTTACATGCGGAATTGGTGGTTTTTTTTTACTGGTGGTATTCTTACCAGCCAAAAAAATATTAAATAATTTCGACACCCCTCGAATCGGTTTGCCACTGCTTAACTTAACTAATATGTGGTATCGAATATCAAACGTGAAACTTAAAATATAAATTCTCAAAAAATATAGCAAACAAATAACCTCGTACGTTATTTTCTAATTGGAATACAAATTTCCTCTGTTTTAAAAAATTTTAGAATCAGGCTTGGGGACGTTGCCCCGGTTTGCCCTATCGCTGTCCCTTTACGATTTTTGACACAATATATTGGGTTTTCCGACCTTAATAACCGTAAAAACGATATACTTACCACTTGCATGTTCTTTCCCAAATCTTAGAAAATAGGTACGCTGTCAGGCTCTGTCAAGCTTATGCTGTCAAATTTACACCCATGAAGACTCGGGCTAAATAAGGGGGCGCGAAGAAATTTGACAACTCTGATAATAAAACCGAACTCGTTATTACAGAAATATCTACAATTTAAAATAGATAACAATATCTTTTGGGTTTGAAATATTTCTATATAAGGTTTTATTTTAGTTAACACATTATTTTTGAAAAATCTGAGTCTTATTTGATACAGGGTAAAGAACCAAAAAATACATATTTGCGAGAAATGTGCGCAGTATTTGCAGATTTTTTAAAATTTGCAAAATTAAAAAAAAATTTATCGTAATGCATTTTCCAACCATTTGTAAAAAATTATACGATAGTTTGATATTCGAATGAAAAAAAGTACTTAACTTTATATCATTGCTTTTATTATATTTAAAAGAAGTATTTTCAGTTTCCCGCGAAAAACCTACTGTGTCTTTTATTACTTTGCCTCGTGACGGTGGAGGGGCAGTGATGGATTTACCAGTAGGCTGAGTAGGCTGGAGCCTAGGGCGGCAAATTTGGCCCAAACATTTTTTTTATCTTACAGAAACAAAAAAAAAACATTATTATATACACAAAGAAACGAGTGACGAATTGAAATTAAAATTGAGGGAAGACCTAAACCCGAAATTAACTTGACACAGATCACAAAGTGTAGATCTATAGGAACTTTATTGTTATTGATAAGTTTGATGCAAATAAAAACAGAAGATTGGACTTTACTTTTAAACAATGTACCCACTAATGAAAAATAAATTGGCCTTTTTTATTTTTTTTATCTTATTTAATTTTCAATAATATAAGTAGGTAATCATAAATTTTTAAAATATTTACTAAAAATTATTGACCAAATTTGGGCGTGGTCTTAAAAAATTTTCATCTGCGGCGCATTACGCCTGCAGCGGGCTTTTGGTGCTCCCCAAGTTAACAAGTCACAAGCCGCCACTGAGGGACGGCAAAAATTGATTAGTCTACTAGCGGCAAATTTGTAAATCCGCCATTGTGGAGGGGTAATCGTAAAAAAAAATTGTATTATAACATACAAAAACCAATACTTTTTCATATTAAAGCTTATAGGACGTTCAGGCAACAACATTTTCTACAAAAAGTAATCGGAATTTTGTAAGTTGACCGTGGCGATAAAGGGGGAAATCGTAAAAAAAATATAAAATTTAATATTTATTATAATAATGGTGAATTATAAATCCCAATTGTAATGAAACAGCGCGGCGTACTAAATGAATAATCAGCAAAATGAAAGGCTCTTAAGGCTGTTTTATCATTTACATGCCCTTATCCGGGCGTAACTCAGGTTTGTTGACGATATTTCTGTTTTAAAATAAAAGTTTAAAATTCGGCCATCGGTCTCTGCGGATACTTGTTTCCCATCTTTAGAGATAAAAATAATATTTTTCCCCAAAATTATGGGAATTTTAAAATTTTTGTATTGACTTATTTATTATTCTCGGTTTTTCATTCTTATCTTCAAAGATGGGCAATTAGTAGCCACAGTGATGGATGTTGCTCAAATATGAAATTTGTTTTAGAACAGAAATATCACCCAAAAATTAAATTTTTAAGCCCCGAGGGCATTTTATTTTAATAGTTAAATATGTATCAAGGGCCAAGGGTACTAAGTAGGTGATTATGCACTGAGGGCGACAGTCTTACATCAAAGCCGAGGGCCTCTATGGCCCGAGGGTTCGTAAGTCGCCCGAGGGTATATATCTATTAGTACCCGTGGCGCATACAAACTCGTATGTCATACCAGTTCGTTTTGAATAATAAATATTTTTTTTAATTTAATTTGATTTACCAATTTTTTATATTTACCTACGACATTACCTTAAAGGAGTACACGCATTGAATCGACTCGGACCGGTCGACTCGGAAAAGAGCAGTTGGAATATCAACGCGCATTGAATCGACTCGGACCGGTCGACTCGGAAAAGAGCAGTCGCAAAAGAGCAGTCGGAATATCAACGCGCATTGAATCGACTCGGACCGGTCGACTCGGAAAAGAGCTGTCGGAATGACAACGTCAGCCGCGAATTGAATTCGCTTTGACCCTTTGCCGGCAGTCGTCCACTAGTAGTCGAGTATAGAGGAGCAGGAGAAGATAAAAATGACAGATTCTTCAGATTCAGATAGTTTATGCAAAATTCATATCGACCTACTATGGCGTAATTTTCAGTACATAATTTATTAACGTAATATTAAATGTAGAGTGTCGAATTTCAATAAGAAAATGTATAAAGCATTAGGTAAAAATAATTTTTAAAATTCCATTACCTTTTATGTTATATTTCGTAATATTTATAAAAAGCAATGTTATATTCAATAAACATTTAAGCGTTTTTATTATTATCCCTTAAAATTTTATTTAAAATAACATTAATCTTTATGTAATATTTCGTTAACTTAACTATGAAAAGTACTATAGGATTTGTAGTGACATGTAGTAGATGTAAAAATAATTAAAGGAAATATTTTTACGGTGTGTTAGCATGAAAAATCCTTTAATATTTATAATATTCATAAAAATAAATTAAATTTTTTTGTAAGCTGTAAATTTAAATTGTATGTCTTAATTTTCCATAACTTTCCTAAAATTTACTTATATAAAGTTGTTTATTCATCACTGTTAAAAATATCTTGTTTTATTGTAAAATTAAAATAAAATTTAATATTACAAAACATTATTGTATATCCTTATCTACCACATGAAAGTATGTGTAAAATTTATATTTTTATATTTTTTAAGGAACTATCATGTAAATCAACCCACTTTTTACAGTGTGCAATAAAAAAGTTATACTCAAGTTTGTTTTACTAAAACTAAGGCTCGAGAATTTCGATATCAAGGTAAATTATTAATATGTTGACATTTAAACTTTTTTTTAAAGTCACGGCGGCATCGATCAAATAGCACAATTATTTATAACGTTTCTCTTTATTGGTGTTTTTCCGCTACACTAAATTTCATACAAAAATCGTAGTTCGCCGTCAGAGCATTCGGCAATTTTTGCCCCTGCAAGCAATTCCGGGTCGAGTCGACCGATCCGAGTCGGCCGGTCCGACTCAGTGCGCGGGGTCTAATTTAATTACATGAATTAAAATGTTTAATGTGTCAAAGTCAAAAATCAAAAATGGAACAAGATGCACACTTAATGCAACACTTAATGCCCGCGCGGACCATAATCCATAAGCCCGCACGGGCATAAAGTAATCCATTATGTAGATGGTATCTAAGGTAAAAACACAATAATGTACTGGTATGACATATACTTTATTATTATATTAGGAATAAACAAAAAATAAATTGAAAAATTTGAGAAGAAAATCCAATATCTGTTTACCTTCAGGCCAGATAAATTAGCTAATAGAATAATAATTATTTAATCGATTGCAAAAGTCTAATTTATTTAGGTCCCATTTTCAATATCAAAAAGTTTGTTTTTAGAAAAATGCCAGCCAAAAATACATCAACAATGCCGAACTGTATCTCCACCAGCCGTTTTCGATTATCACATCACTCGACTGTCGACTTGACGTATCATCATGAATTTTTGCCCATCCGATCAAAATTAAAGTGGAAAAACAACAACATGTACAAATTTATCTGTGCAAACATTGGCAAATCGCGAAACTTTACCAATTCATACAAGAAACTAGCTCAAAGCAAAAAATATCATCTAGACTGCAGCAGCTCAAAAATAGTCTACGACAAAGACTGTCTTGAAGAAAAATGGGAAGAAAATCAAGACCAGAACGAAGAAGAAATTGGGTAAATATAAAATATACGTTTTGATTTTTACTGCATCAGTTTCTTTTCGTATATTTTTACCAGGTATTATTAAAAAAATGACATATACATACCTAATTTGAACAATCAATTTTTTTTAGGAAAATTTTATATATCCTTACCTCTAAAATTGATATTCAATTTTTCTGTTTTTTTTTTTCGGTAACAGTTGCATCAGTAAATCCGCTCCAATAGTGAAATCCGCATTTTTTTTGCTAACAGGTGATTTTATCTTAGTTGTTCGGGAATTGTAAAGAAAGTTACGCCGCGCACTGGCGGAGTGTTAACTTGGGTATCAGTTTTCCAGGCACTTATTTTTTAAATTTATTAATGGATCCATACAATATATTATACAGGGTATTTCTTTAACGGTGGCTAGGTACCATATATCAGAAAGTTATTATCGTAGGGCTTTGGGAAGAAGGTCATTTTAGGAAAAATGGGCAAGAAAAATTGCTGGAAATAAGTTTTAAAATTTATACTTCACCGTTAGGGGGCGTAATTACTAATTATTACGGTCAAGTAAAAAAGGCATTTTTCTAGAAAATATGCTCATATAAGGTGTCAAAAATGCTACAATGGCAATGTTACTGAAATCCTACATCTTTTAGGTTTAACAAGGGGGAAAGTTTACTGATTAAAGTGCCTATATTTTTGAATTAGCTTAACCGAACTCGGTAAACTCGGTCTTGTTTAAGAAGGGAGGCCTTGTTAATTAAAACAAAATTATCGACATGTTAGGTATATTAATTTCTAAAACGAATGAAGATATCAAACTGCGGTTTTCACGATTTTTCCGCAAATATATTCTACCATCCGATTAAAATATGATAATTATGTATTTCATTTAAAATATCGGAGCAAAATCAACAAAATCGTGATTTTCTGAAATCATGACGTCCATAGTTTTGTTTTAATCAACAAAGCTTTCTCCTTAAACGAGACCGAGCTTTCCAAATTCGGTTAAGCTAAACACAACATTTAGGCTCTTTAATCAGTAGACTTCCCTCTGTCCTTGTTTTATACAGTAAAAGGTATTAACCAAAAAGATGTAGAATTTTAGTAACATCGCCATGATAGTAGCATTTATTTGGCAACTTATATGGGCATATTTTCTAGTAAAAAATGCCTTTTTTTTTATGACCGTAACAATTGCGCCCCCTACTGGTAAACTAAGAATAAAAAATTATTTCCAGCAATTTCTCTCTTAGAAGTGACTAACAAAGTCTATAAAAATGTCTAAAGTAAAGTTTTATAAATAAACACCGCTTGAAACTTGAAAATAATACCCACAATCCTTGCCACAATCACACTACTGAAGTTCAAAACCTCAAAAAATATGGCGACGAATAACCGGAATGACAACAAACAATAAACAACGCGGTTCCTGTTCTGCAGTGCTTCGAGGCAATCCAGCCCACTTTTTTTTCTATAACATGTTATCAGATATTAATTCTGATTTTTAATTTTTTAATTTTAATTAAATATCCACGTTTCGGCCCTAATAATATCTTCAATTTTTTTTTTCGTAAACGGTAGGAGATACGTTCAAGATTAAAAGGCGACAAAGTTGACAAATTGGAGTTTGGAAAATTCCCAGTACTTCCGAAGATATTAATATCGGTGATACCAAGTTATTTTATTATGTAGAGTAAATCTCACTCACAAGGTACTAAAACATTTACAAAATTATAAGAAAGGGCCGATCGGGACGTCGCGTCGCCATCGCGGCGCTCGTCGCCTTCCTAATAATCTAATAATAATAATAAAAATAATATTAATAATAATAATAATAATAATAATAATAATAATAATAATAATAATAATAATAATAATAATAATAATAATAATAATAATAATGACATTAAAATTACATGTGGTCGTGAAATGGTGGGATGATCGAAAAAATTTGTTTGTACATTCGTGCAATATTTCGGATCGATTAGTTATGGTTTTGAGAAGTTAACGAATTAAAAAGTCATGGTATTGTATCTATGTCGATTTTTCCCGTTACCTGTCGTCATACAAACATTTAATTAAGAAAACGTCCATATTGAAAGCGTTAAAAATGCTACCGACACCCACAGCACTGGACACGGGCCCATTGATGCTCGCCTAGGCCTTTTGCACACACTCACGGCGGCCGTCCTAACGGCACCGTTTACGCGATCTACCGCGTTCGAATTATCCTTGCACACATGCACGGTTTTCGTCAGTTTGATTCTATTTTGATTCGAATATGGATCATAGACGTGCTGTGGCGATTTTAATGTCTTACATGCGTATCAAAAAACGAAGAAAGGCACGAAACATAATTTTGTGGGTTCATCCCATCAATATGGGAAGGAAACAATTCGGTGCATTCTTTGTATTATTTGGTTAGTTGAGGGAAGACGAAAAAAAAACTTTTTCAACTATTTAAGGGTGTCCATATCCAGCTTTGATGACCTACACGAACGATTAAAAAATTCGCTTCAACGTCAAGATACATTTCTTACGAGAGAGAGTGCATACAGCCTTTGGAAATGTTGGCTGTTACAATCAAAATCAGGATTGACCTCCAAACATATTTCATTCCAGGCACTTCTTGTGCAGTTTCTTTCCTTATATATAGAACTTGTTTTGTCCCAAATACCCGGCCTTGCTTCCACCAAAGATATATGCATATCCATATCTATATCTACTGCCACTGCGAAAAATATAATTATGATAAAATATACTAAATAAAATAATGTTCCCGCCAACCAAGAAAATATCGTAAGCGCGGTACATGT
Organism: Polydrusus pterygomalis; assembly: GCA_963969555.1. Lineage (NCBI taxonomy): Eukaryota > Metazoa > Arthropoda > Insecta > Coleoptera > Curculionidae > Polydrusus > Polydrusus pterygomalis. The sequence continues at coordinate 7,375,680 of OZ018385.1, forward strand.
GCAAGCACCAATTAAATCTTAAACTCTCCTGGGCATGTCTCTCCGTCAACACGGTAGGTAATGGTCGCAGTGAATTATAGTGGGAGCTCACGGTGAGATCGCGGTGGAACGGAACCGTATAAACGGTGCCGTTAGGACGGTCGCCGTGAGTGTGTGCAAAATGCCCTACTCAGGTTTGCGCGGACAGATGCGAAAGAGTATAGAAGTGGCCCGGATAGTGTAATAAAGTTACAATATTTTTACGGGGGTTTTAATATTTTTACAAAATAGTTAATAATTTTAAGGAGTTAGTTTGCTCAAGGATATAAGGATCACATCAGCATGTTCATCGTTTATGCAGTATAAGTTCTAACCATACAGTTTTAGTTGTTTATTGTTTGTCGGACTACCATTGTCTTTATTTTGTTATTTAACACAACGTTTAGGTTAGTAAGTATCTCTAACCGTCACACAGTTTACACTTGAACAATAATTCTTCGAAATTTTCCTGTATCTTTATTAACAAAATTCTTTCGCTCAAAAATATAGCTTTTAGTTTGTGGTTGGTAAACCCAAAATGTAGGGAACAAACGGATCGGATCACATGAAGTTAGATACACTAGAGAAAAGAGTAAGTAGCTGCGATACATCCGGCGATACAGTTACTCGATATAGAGTGGATTCTTTATATCGCACTATACCTAAGGCATAAAGATGTATAATAATGGAACTTTAAAAAATATTATAAAAGTACACCATTATCAGGTTAACACCAGAGTATCTGCTTTTAGCCAAAATTGATCAGTTAGTCAATACAAACCACGTGACTTATGGCGGCTGTGGAAAAGAGCTATGCGCCACATGGTAAATACCACCACAATGCCATTTTTATAGTTACAAAGCAGTATTCGCCCACAGCCGCCTTTTTTGACACATTATCGTTGAATTGCCTAATTAGAGTATATTATGTCTCACTCTATTAATATTTACAGGTTAAAACCCGGCCCTGTTAGACCATCTAGCAGCCCAGTAACAGCTCGTCGCTTTCCATGTGCTACAATAATTGAGAACATAAAAAATACGACATCCTCACCAAGTGTGAAAGTGAAGAGTCAAGGAAAGTTTCCCACAGGTAATTTTTTTAATATTATATTTTTAGCCTATTTTTATTTACCCTTAAAGCCCAGTTTTCATTGGTAGAGTAAACGGTAGAGTATAGTGGTCAAGTACTAACTATCCTGCCAATGTGAACATAATTGGTATAGGAGAGTACTAGATAATGGTAGAGTAGAGTAACATCGCACGGTGGGATAGTAACTCTACCAGTTGCCTTCTCCCGCCACCAATATTTACTCTACTCTACCGCTACCCGACTAATGAAAATCGGTTTGGTATAGTCAAGTGAATATAATACACAGCATCTTTTCCTACGCCTTAAAGGGCTTCGTCGAATTAGTTGAACACCCCCATGCAGTTTTTTCATTCTGTTGATGGAATTAATTTATAAATATAACCTCGCTCATTTGACAACAAAATAAACGAGACATCTGTGAGTTTTCAGTTTTAACAAAAATAAAGCAAAACGAAACACAGCTCTACAAAAAATAAATGGAGAATTCAAATTGGAGTTTTGCAAGCATCAGTGCCTCATATGTCAATTTACACCAATATTAGAAGAAAAAATTACCAAAAACCAAATTTCAAAGAAGACAAATCATGAATGTGGGCATATCAGGACTTTTGATGCATATGCGTTAAAAAATAATAAAATCAGCTGTTGCAACTATGACTCAAAATTGCAGGGTGAAAGTGGTGCGGTTCGGCCTGTAGAAGTATTGTGGCTTAAGTCACTATGACGCCCTGTTGAGGTCTGGTCTATTTTACGTTAAGAAGTTGGCTACAATGACAGGACCGGAACAAGTTATTTCGCCGTCACTATATTTTAAACTTTGTCTTAACATTTTAAAAACATTATGGCTCGCAAAGATATCATGGCGTATTAATTTTATTATTAATTAGATAAAGTATTGGCAGACCCGTACCAGAATAATTATGTGAAAACATTATAAAGTTAAAGGAAAAGTAGAACACATTTAAGTGTTTATTCATAAATAGCAAGAATCGTTATTTCGAGGGGTTAAACCACCATGGGAATGAAAGAACTATTTTACATTATTTTTACGAGTAGTATTTTAAATCAACGGTGAAACTGACCGACCCCCGGTGTGTTAATCACCTGCAGAAATCCGTCACTCTAGCTGTAATCGTCAAATCTTGTGGTACGACCCTGTCTCTACGTTGTGTTTATTTTCAGGTTCTTTTAAAGTTTGGTACAACGGTAAAAGTTTGTCAGGTTTTACGATTTTTTAGCTTTAATCCTATTCTGACTGTTTCCCTATAGGGCGGTATTCCGCTGCCAGTAAATGAATATTAAAGAGGTTTTAAAAACAATTTTAATTTATTATAAAAGCATTTTGGCTATATACAATTTATGAACAATTATATCAGGTATTCCTTAAATAACATATATAATAAAATCCCTTTATTACGTTTCTGCGACCACACTCTATTTTAATTGGTTCCCCGTTAATCTGCAATTTATTTTGTTACATGTCGCCCCATTTTCGTGTACGTATGACTATTAAAATTATTTATCATTTTAGTTACAGAGTATTTTTATAAATTTACGTACACGTTTGGTATTGCAACCGTAGTTTGGTGAAAGGCCGAGCGACAACGCGGTCTTCAGTAGTGGACACTCAAGTCATTCCTACTGCGGACATTTCAAACAACATTAGAAAACAAAAGTGTATTGATTTTTGTTACAGTTACAAATAGTACCATTAAGCTTTGCCCCCCTTTTTATTTTAAAACAATTAAGAGCCAATTTTGTCTTGCAGACCAGTTGGCTGAACTTTATTTGCAATTTAAATCCCCCATGTCTTAATCATTTTCTGATTAGAAACTTTCTAGTGTAAGAATGAAATTGAGGTCATAGAATATTTACATTTTTTATATGGTGCGAACAAACCGAACAAACCCGAACACACACAGAACAAACTGGCAGCGTCATGACCTTAACTGTGATTGGGAAAATACCGAGTCTCCTTTGCGCGTCCTTTTTTCTCCCTTTTATAAACTTGCGTGGCTATCTGTTTTTCTAACTAAAGAATCTTACCTGTCCTGAACCGTTTTGTCGATAAGAGGGTAACATTTTACACTTTTTGTAGCTTTTAAGGTCTTTTAAAACGAGGGTTCCTCTGCACATATATTATTGGTCCCGAAAATATTAGTTATTTTATTTTACCCTTAAGAAATTTTATGGAAATATTTACGCGAAAAGCAGCTGCGGAATGGAGCGCTTCAACGGGCCAATGAGCAATGAATTTTATATGATATTAGAAGCATTGTTTTGCAACAGTCGGTATTAGGTACACTTGCATACTCCTGAAATTGCAATATGTAGGTCTTCCCCATTTTAATAACCCGCATTTTTATAAATAACAATTTTATTGTTAAGTCTATCCAAACCTAATAGAATTTTTAAAGACGATGTTTCGCCACCGAAATAAATGTATCCATGGGCGTGCCGTCGAACGATAATTATGACTTTAAATTAATGCAATAAATATATTATTTTTTATAATTATTTGTAATCCAGTATAAACATGGTAAGCATTTTAGAAACCTGTCAAATCGAGCGCAAAAATAATTTACCTATTACTTTAACCAAAACTTTTGAAGGCGCGTGTTGTAATCAAGCGTAGAAATTGCTAATTGGTCGCAAAAAAGGGCTCCCTTCTCCCCTACACCCTTTCCAATCCCATCCTGTATTTATAAGAATATTAATCATTGTTAAAACTTTTAAATCGAATCAAAAAATCAAATCTAAAATAAAAAAAATATGTATTCATACGCTGTTGGAATCGTCAGATGATTCGGAACTGGATTCATTCGCATTTTAAATCACTTGTGGTGCTACTGGCGATAAAATAAGATATTATTTCTCTTTTTTTATCACGTGGGCCACACAGTTTTTCCAAATATCGCGGCTTAGTTCACTTACTACTTGCCGAATATTATCGAGTACTATTGCGCTTAGTGTTAGTGACTGATTATATTTACGAAGACGTTTTTTTTTATAGTGCCCCAAATCATTTTTATAGGATTAAATATGCAATAATAAGGAGGTAAACGCAATACAGTATGGCCGTGTCTAGTGCAAAGATGATCAATTATGTATTCATTTTTAAAATTTCGACTCTTTATCATTTTTAGTAATTCTTTTTTTACTGGGACCTTCTCAGGAATTTTCATGTTTTTACTCCTCATAAAGTTTAAAATGTCCTCCTTTTTAGTATTATTATTCGGGATTTTGTTTAATATACGCGAATGGTATGATGCATTGTCCATGACTATTACCGTCTGGTGGAATGTTTGATAAGAGCTGATCGACAAACCATTTTTCAAATAAATCCCCAGTCATGTCCTCATGATAATCGGCAGAAGATGTTGATCTATTTTTGGCCGACAAAAGCAATGCATTGGGCACGAAACCGTTTTCACCTCCGGCATGAAGTATTATTATGCGCTTTCCTCGTGAACACGGTGTATTTAAGCTACAATTTTGAGTTTCATCTACCCAACCGTAGGTACTGAACAACATCATGAGTATATCAAACCATGTTTCGTCTAGATATACTATATACCTTTTTGATTCGCGATATTCTTTTATTTTACGCAAATATTCTTGACGATGTTCAACGAGAAGGCGTGACTCCATTATTACCATTCGATTATTAATTTTTTTATGTTTAAATCCGCAATTTAATAAAATACCCCGAAGCGTTTCCAATGACTGATACGTATAATCAGGGTAATCGCGTAACTTATCCCAGATAATTTGTAATGTCGGTACCGTATTTTCCTTGTATGAATTGTAAACAATTCGTCGAATAACATCTTTTGCTGCATCGTCAACTTTCCGAAACCGTTGGATATTTTTCTTTCGCTTTACAGAATGATCTGTAACATCTCCTGCCTTAATTACGCGATAAATTGTAGATATCGAAAGTAGTGTTAATTCGTTAATTCTTTTTATTATGAATTTATCTAACTGTTCGGGATTTTCTTTCTTTAAACAACCGTAAATATTTAAAATTATTCGTTGACTTTGAACATGTAAATCTTTATTAAACTCCGAACATTTTTCGGCTAGCGATGCGGTCGTTAGCGAAGGTAATTCAACATGTAATAATTCCCGTTCATCTACATCAAACGGGCGCCAAAAAGACATTAATATAAAAAAATATACTTATCTTAACGAAAACTCGGAAACAATCAAAATACGTCCACACACGACACTGCTTTTCTAGAAACTAACCGTTTGAAAATAACATCTCAATTAAATAGCATGCGATGATACTATAATATTATAAGTGGAAAAGAGACCAAGCGTTAGAAACCAGAAATCAGTCGAACGGAATGCCGACCGCGATCGTTCAACCTTTTTTAAGTGAAAAGTAAGCCTAAAATCTGACCGCCTAGCGCGTAGTATTTAGTAGTAGTGAGCAATCCTGGTATATAGTGCTGTTGGCGGCGTTATTTGTAGTTTTTATTGCCATTTTAAATTTCAATGGAAACATCGTCTTTAAAAAATCTATTTGGTTTGGATAGAGTATACCCTACAGGAAAAGGTCATTTGGTGAAAGACCAGGAGACCGATTTGGCCAATTTATTGTGTAGTTTAATCTTATTGTGCGTCCATCGATAGCGTTTTGGACTTACCTACTTTACTTCTCGTGCATTGTGTGTAGGACAACCGTCCATTTAAAATCAAGTATCTTTATTCTCAAGAGCAACTTCTAATGCCAATAAACCAATTAAAAGTTATTGAGAAAAATGTATTCGCAAAATTCTTAAAAACTAAATATTGCTCGGATGCATACCTAAACGAAACCAACAGCAATAATAATTATTGATGTCAAATGTTACTAGACGTTTTTTATTAGTTTCAATATGTTTTACAGTATTCTAGAAAGAAATAATGATTGTCTGTCTGGTGCATTGTACGCCGGACCACCTTCATTATTTCTAGAAGCAACTTCTTCTAATGCAGGTCAAATTTGATTTTGAAAAGTTCCAAAAAAATTTCTTTTCCCAAGTTTTGTTCTAAAAAAAGTCCAATAATCCGATGTCCAAATATGCCCGCCCAAACATTTACCTTTTGAGGGTATTGAGTCCTTGTTTTTACAAATCTTTGTTCATTTTTTGTAGTCCAATATCTACACTTGACAGAAGTATGTCAAATACAAAATATATAGAAACAGAGAAATCTTAAATATATAAGGGCAAACATAATTATCACGATAAACTATATATCTATATCTAAATTGCGAAGCCATTCAGTTGCCTCTGGTGTGGCTTTCATAAAATCTTCCAGGCCATGAGCGTAGGAACGGTTAGGACATTCTGATTCGATGTGGCGGATAGTTTGCCGTGGAGATCCACAATCACATTATGGGGATTCTGCCCTGCCCCATTTGTGTAAGAGGTCAGCACATTTCCCGTAACCTGTTCTAACTCGGTTGAGTTTTGCCCATAGTCGGCGTGGCAGGTCAGATCCGTTAAAACAGTGCGTTGGATCGTCTAGTTGGATGTATTGGTCTCCTGCAGTTTCTGTCCATATGGTAGTCCATTTATTGGCCGCATGGAAGTTTTCGTTCAATTCCAGTGCTGATCGGGTGGCTGAGTGTCTCGATTTGAGCCGATGGTACTTTCCTGTTAGGTATGGGATATCGGTATGGATTGGTAGGCCTACATAGTAGTAGTAGTAGTAACAAGATTTATTTAGCAATGCGCTACAATTTAACAAGATTTACTAAATATTTAAAATTATTTAACAATATCATCTATGAAGTATTAAAAAAATTTTATCAGTCGCTATTTTGTTTTTTAAATAATTAATTTTTTAATGATCTTTTAAAATTTTTCAAAGAACTCTGTGATTTAATTGAATTATTCAAATTGTTATATTCACTTAATCCTTCATGGAAAACCGATTTTTGTGTTAAATGTTTTGATACCTTACTTAGACAAAAATCATTTTTATATCTGGTTGAATAGTTATGATTTTCAAAATTTTGAGTTAAAAAATCTTTTAAATGGGAAGGTAGTAAGATATTTTTTATTTTAAAATAAAAGTGCAGATCAAAAGAAATACTAAATTTTTAACATTTAACCACTGAAGTTTCTCTAACATTACATTTATTTTCGTATATTTATCCACATTTAAAATTATACGCATAGCTTTATTTTGCAAAATTTGGAGTCTATTAAAGACTCCATCATTAGCTGTGTATAAAATAGTTGAACAATATAAAAACTATAGTATTGTAAATTGTTTTTCGTGAAAATAAACTTAAATTTTGACTAATTCTTTTTAAATAATTAATTTTTTTTCCAATTTTAGATACAAGATTTTCAAAATGTAATTCAAATTTTAATTTAGAATCTAAAATTACTCCCAAATATTTAAAAGAGTGTATAATTTCTAATTTTTCATCATCAATAAAAATATTTATATCTATATTATTTACGTTATTTCCAATAACCATAAATTTTGTTTTAGAAACATTTAATTTTAATTTATTTACCTTTAACCAGTTTGATATAGTTTTTAATTCAAAATTTAAAATTTCTATACAATGAAGAATATTTTTACCCTTTATACATATAAACTTTTAGTAGGAAAGTATTTGATAGTAATTCACAAGATTTAACTAGATATATATTATTTCATTGAAAAAGCCTAAATAAGTCTCAGTACCGATCATGGAGATACTCCAGATGAATTTCGATTTCTGCAAGCACAGCAAGTACTGTTGCTTACTCCTAAGATATCTTCTTGGAATCCCAAAATCGATAATATCTAGGACCTCTAAATCGTCTTCAAAAATATTATCTTTAAACACAAAGTCCATCAATGGATCCTTCTATTAATCAAAATACTTTTTACCGCTTTTTTTTACTTTAAAAGCTTCAAAATACGCACGCGCACGTGTCGACTTAAAGTTAGGTCAGCGTTAATGCTAGAAATTGGAGGGATTAAAATAAAGTCTGGCTTAAAAACAAAGCTCGGCCTTGCAACAATGGTGCAAACCAATTTTTAATTTTTTTTGGAGTTATTAGTTGGGATAAAAAAAATTATGATTAAAGCGGCCATGAGAAAATTCTGGAAATAATTTTTAAGTTCCGCATTTTGCCGCAAGAGGGCGTAATTGAAAAGTAAATTTTCAAATTTTACATAACTCCGAAAATTCATTAAGGTATATGTTTGATAACACCATTTTAAAGCTTGGACAATTATGCATCATTTTGGTCTTATGCTGATTGGCGTACCGACTTTAATAAGAGTGGGGGAAGCTGTTGAAAGTGTAATCATTTAAATCGCTGTAACTTATAAACGACTTATCCGATTTTAGCAAACTAAAGACTGTTTGAAAGAGAAATGTATGCACTTTCACCAATCGTATTTAGTTGTCCATAATAGTTCTCAATAAAGTTGCTAGAGGGCGCAATTTGTAATAATAATAGTTTTTTTGATTTTATCCCGAAAATTCAAATCATACGGTATAATTATGATACCATAATTGAAAAGTAGATTAAATTTGCTAGAAAAAATATTAAAACCGCAGCTCGATATCTATGTTCGTTTCAGAGTTATTGCCAAAACATTAATTTTTAATACAAATTGCGCCCTCTAGCAATTTTATTTGAAACTATTGTGTACCATTGGATAAGGTAATTCAAGGTACCTACTTAGCTTTCTCTTCCAAACAAGCTTAAATTGAGTGAAATCGGATAAGTCGTTTAGAAGTTACAGCGATTTAAATGTTTACACTTTCAACAGCTTCCCCCACTTTTATTAAAATCGATACGCCAATGAGCATAGGACCAAAATGATGCGTAATTGTCCAAGCTTTAAAATGGTGTTATCAAACATATACCTTAATGTGGAATTTTCGGAGTTATATAAAATTTTAAAATTTACTTTTCAATTACGCCCTCTTGCGGCAAAATGCGGAACTTAAAAATTATTTCCAGAATTTTCTCATGGCCGCTTTAATCATAATTTTTTTTTATCCCAAGTTTCTACGTTTAGTAGTTTCCGATATATAGCCGGCTGCCTTTCTTATTGACTCACCCAGTACATGGGATTTCCCATGGCCAGTCTGGCGGCGTACCACCCGGTATAATAGTATTATATTTAACATGTCTTTTTTAAATTTATTTGTTCAACAAACGGAATACCTCACTATAAAATTTACCGGATACGGAATTCCGATTTTTTAATACAGGGTACAACGATTTTTGTATTTTTAGGCACTTTTTTGGCAATTGAATCTTCAACCACTAGCATTTCGAAGAAATACTATCATGTATACATCACTCAGAGCTTCAAACGTTGCTCTTCCTCCTCCAGTTTCAAAGACGATGAAACGAACGAAAACTACGAGACGGCGATGAAAGATCTGCACAATATCCATAGTAAAAAAATTGCTTCTCAATGGAAATTGGTGAGTAAATTGATATTTTGTTTTGCACGAGATGATACGACCATTTTTTTTTAAAGAGCGTGCCGAAAGTACCACGTTTTCCCAGCAGTACGGAAAAGTAAAATGTTCAAAATTTTTAGAAGCAACTTATTAAATTCGTAAACTGTTTTTTTACTTTCCCCGCAAAGGTATTGTAGGTAATCGCGAAAAAATTTCTAGTTGCTTGATTAAAAAAAGCATTTTTCCCGTTTTTGTCGGTCTGTCTGTAGGCTCGAAAGATTAAAAAATATTTGAAGGGATGTGATAAAAATTCATATGTGATTTCGGCATTAAGGTGGGAGCAAAGAGTAATACACTAATAAGAGGCGAAAGTTTTGTCGGCTTCTTTGATGTTGATGTAACCTGATATTGTGATCCTGATACCCCTAACTCACACAGTTAAAAGTATGATAAATTTGTTTGAAATCATCAGATGCACGGAAAAAAATATTTTCCTTTTTATGATAGTATAACTTTGTTAAACATTTTAATATAATATTGAATTTTATTAGTTCAGTGTATATCAGCAAGACATTACTGAATAAAGTATTTAATTAAAAAGCATTTTCCATAAATTTGTTACATTTTAGTCGTTTTCTCGGTATGTTTTCAGGAGTTATAATTATTTAAAGGTACTTTATATGCTAAGTGTAGCATGGCATAGTATTATTTTTTACACTTTCTATTACCTTAACTTGCCGTTTACCAACAGACAGAAATGCCACAGTATTTTTGTTGCTAGAATCTTTCAAAATTGTATCCACAAACTACGTCCTTTTCCACAATCCAAGCAGCAAAAAGTCGTATGTTAAGGTTGAATTCTCAACGTCATTCAATCTATTGCCAACCTATAACCTATTTCGCGTTGATTTTTTGAGTTTGTTATTTTAATAACTAACATTTAAAGAAAATCAATATCGTCGGTACATTATTTAGGTAGTATCTGATATATTACAAAAATATCAATTTATTTCATTGCTAAGTTTGTGAGAATTGTATAGTGAAAGAACAATGAGTGACAATGACATAATAATGTTAAAAAAAATCTTACCCGATATTTTTCGCCATACAATTCTCCTAAAATAAGTTATGAAATTCCTTGATATTTATTAAATATGTCAATTATTACCTATAGAATATCAAGTCGATACTGATTTTCTTTAAATTTTGTATAAAAGCAAGAAAACATAAATAAATCTACGCGAAATAGGTTATAGGTTGGCAAGCATGTTGATACTCCCACCTTAAGACATACTTAATTATACCGGTTCTGTTAAGACACCCACGGTAAGCACACGATGTGCCACCTTTTCGCTTCGTTTCCGACATTTCAACAAAGAGTATTTCAAGGAGAACTCACAAAACAAATAATTGTATTCAAAAGCACGCACTAATAACAAAATACTAAAAGAAAAATGCAAAAATGACAACTTTGTTTACAATTTCGTAGCCAAAACACGATTGACAGTAGAATCTGACAGATTCTGACACAGCATATTTGATTGAAATACCACCAGAGAAACGTCAATTTCGCGCATGCGCATACAAATTTGGTTATCGCGAAAATGCCCTCTTTCGCCTTTTATTAGTGCATTACTCTTTGGTGGGAGTATCGACATGCTTGCCAACCTATATAACCTAGCTTTTCTACAAAATTTAAATAAAATCAGTATCGACTTGATATTCTATAGGTAATAATTGACATATTTAATAAATATCAAGGAATTTCATAACTTATTTTAGGATAATTGTATAGCGAAAAATATCGGGTAAGATTTTTTTTAACATTATTATGTCATTGTCACTCATTGTTCTTTCACTATACAATTATCCCAAAATTAGCAATGAAATAAATTGATATTTTCGTAATATATCAGATACCTACTACCTAAATAATGTACCGACGATATTAATTTTCTTTAAATGTTAGTTATTAAAATAATAAACTCAAAAAATCAACGCGAAATAGGTTATAGGTTGGCAATAGATTGAATGACGTTGAGAATTCAACTTTAACATTGCTCAAAATCTGGTTTAGAATGGGTTTGCTATATACAGTGCGAGTTTTATAAAAAAAAAGGTAATTTCAATCATTTAATTGCAGTATTATGCTTAGTTATACTGTACAGGGCCATTGGCTATATCTTTACCGCCCACTTTTTTTTTAATATTAAAGATTTAATTTTCTTACTAGGTTGCAGTGGCGTGGCCAGGGTGGCGCCTGCCGCCCGCCCCCCTTGCATGGCGCTCCTTGCCGCTTGGTGCCCGTATGCAAAAAAAATATACTTTAATTACACCCTGTAACATTTATTGAAAATGAAAATAAATTGGTATTCTATTATATGTATTTTGAAAAACAAACACCATATTTTTAATAATAATAATAATAGTGGTTCTAAAAAATCATAAAGCGCCCCCATATATAGTCGCCCCTCCCGCCTCGCAAGGCTGGCTACGCCACTGCTAGGTTGTAGATAGGTACTAAATACAGACATGTAATAAAAGGAGACAAAACATACCATTTTTATCAAATGCCATTTGTTTACAACCAGATATACATTTAAAGTTTCAGATAAGTTAAAAGGAGATGGATTTAAAAAAAGGCTTGAAAAAATAGCAACACTGTAAGCTGTAAAAACTTACTGTTATCCTTACAGTGCATTGGCATGTGTTTTTTTTAGGGTCAAAAACAATCCATATATTTTGCAACATTTACTTAAAATACAGAACTATCTATAAGGTAGATGCGCCAAAGAAAGCCCGGCTCCAAATGGGGCCCACTTCAACAAAAACCATTACCGGACCGCAACAGATTATTTCCGCTGTAAGTCCCTATTAGACAGACCCCATCTAGCGGTAAACATACACAATTCACAGCGATTTTTCAATTTGTTGAAATCCAAGCACGTGTAAGCAGCTGATATAAATTTAGGTAGGTGTAATATTTTATATTTTAAAATATTTTAATTAGTACTGCATAATGTAACTTGTTATTGGTTAGCTTAATCTATGCATACTTAAAGTATCTAATTAGTTTTTTTCCATAAAAATGGTAAAAATTGAAAATAATAACAAATGTTTAATTATAACAAAGTTCCAAACAAAGCCCGGGTGGGCCTTTTTTGGAACAAGGATGGGCTTTCTTTGGAACATACCTAACGGAACTTTTTATGAGACTGATCCTATGTTTTATTCCAAATTAATTCTGTATAAAGACACTATATCCATCAAGTCTACCCCTCCCATATGGGCATTATACTGTTTAACGATGTTCGGACAGGGAACATCCACTTTTGCTTTTTGGTTTTTATCAAACCACTTGGCCGTTGTAACTGGTTCAACAGATACATACGTGCTGACTAGCGACACAGCTTTATTGTCATACCACTTAACACAAGTTATTTTATTTTGATTGTCACTTTTACGACAAAATGACCCTCGGCCTTTCTTTTTTAAAATTTTGTCGTCCTCTAGGTCGCAGTTCTGCAATCTGTTTCCTCTTATCGTACCCAAAGATATTTTCTATATTCCATACTTGTATCTGAGAATATACAATAGCCCCAAGGAAGAGAAAAAATTATCAAAATAAATTGCTTTGCAGGGAGCGCTTTTTATTGACTGACATAGACCAATAACTATTTTAGCTTCTAAACCCATATTTGATTCTACAGTCGAAAAGTTTTGATGTTGTATAAATGTGCCGTCTCCTCCATAAACAATAAAATCATAAACAAAGCCGGATACTCCAGCTCTGACAAAGATTTTAAATCCCCATCTTTTGGGCTTAGATTTAATAAACTGTCGTTTTGAACCAGCTTTTTTCCCCTTATAGGGTACCATCATTTCATCTATGCTCTGCTTTTTTTCATTTTCGACTTGCAAACAATTTCGTTTTACTATGTCTAAAACAGGTCTTATTTTAAAGGGTCATCGTTCTGATTTCTATTGTTCACAAAATGAATATATCTTCGTATTTCTTGGTATCTTTTTAATGTCATTACTTCTGCAATATTTTCGTATCTAAATTTACGACTCCAGTAATCTAAATAAGATGGCTTACCACTATGCCCATTAAAATTTGTATCGCAATAAAATCACTGATATCTTCTGGTGATACATTGATGGATTTGCCAATTTCCTGAACAGAGTAGAGGTTAGTATTTTCCGTTATATGTTGTATCAGATCATCCGAAAAAAACATTTTAAAATACTCAAATGGACTTTTTATCTCTTCTGGCGGTAAAAACGTGTCGTCTGGTATATTCACTGGATATTCAAATTCGCTTTTTGACCAACTATATTTAGTATCTAATTTTTCTTTTTTCTTATTTGCTGCATTTTTTGTAAGCTTTATTTCAGTATCATTATTGTTTTGTTCGACTTTTCCTTTTTCTTGCTTATTTTCCATTCTTTTCTGTTTTGATTGTGACCGTGTTTTTAGCGGTGTGAAAATTGATTTATTTGTTGGAGTAAACTCTAAATTATCTTTTGCTGGTGTTTTCAATATTTTTAATTCACAAACAGAGTCTCCATCGGATTCTTCCGAAGCAGTATCTGTGTCTGATGCATTAAAAATTGCGTTCTCTAACTGTTCTGCAATTGACTTTGGAAGTGAAGGTGCCTCCGATGAAAAATAATACCTATCTTGTTCATTTTGGTTTAGAATATTTTCTTCTTCATCACTCGAATCATCTAAATCTGACGTAGTAGGTGGGATAAGAGCCATAATTCTATCTTTGCGCGTCACAGGTATTTTTGCTCTGTCGTTTATCTAAAAAATATTACCTCTATACAATATCATTCACTATGGGGCACTTAATTTTTACTATATTTTCATTCGCAATAGAATACAAAACAATAAATTTTCTCTTTACGCGGTTTTTGGTAATGTGGACACTAGAATACAAAACAAATAATTTTCTCTTTACGCGTTTTTTGGTAATGTGGATTATAGGATACAAAATAAAAGTGACTTATTTTCTTATATAGTTGATAATGTAGACTATAGGATACATATAAATAATATAGTATTTTTTGACAGAAAAACCCAATTTTGCACATTCATACCTATATCATAGTACTTTGTAAAGTTATAAAAACAATATCTACACAGTTTTTTGGAAAAAACAATAGTAATTTTTATAAAAATTGATAAAACTTACCGGACCGTTTGACCACTTACTGCAGCCGGCCGCCATTTCTAAATATTTATGGCATGGTTTCACCAAACGTCAATAGATGGCGACACTAAGTTATTTTGAATAAAATATATACTATTGGAGTGATTCATGCAATATTATCGTTTAAAATATAAAAATTGCAATAAGTTATGGTGACGTAAATACACCGTATCTTATAGGACACAATATCAAATTAAGAGTTAAAGAACTGAAATAAGTGATTTTAGGGTATTCATCTAGATCAGCGGTTCTCAAACTTTTTTGGTGACGGAACCCTTTTGGGAAGCAAAATACTTGATGGAACCCTACAATAAAACAATAGTTTTTAAAAGTGTATTCATTATTAATAAGCATAATAAAAGTACAATGTAACAGTTACTAATTATTACTTACTTTACCACATGGCAAGTACAATAATAGAAGATATTAAAAAGAAAAAATCTAACTAATGGGAGGTATGAAACTGTTTTTTATTTTTCATCAATTGGTTGATATCAGGTTTGATAGAAGACAGTTGAAGTCTCATATCAGGTTCGGCGTCCAGTCTATTGCGATATTTTGTTTTCGTGGCTGCATAGGTTGAGAATCCTGTTTCGCAAAAATATGTTGTTGGGAACGGGAGAAGAATATTCAGAGCCATTTTGCCAAGCATTGGATATTCATCACGGATTCTGCACCAAAAATCGTTGAGAGGCGTCGTTTTGAACAGTGACTCCATACTTGTGTCTGATGACATTTCTAAAAGAGATTCATATATCTCGTTCGACATACTTTCGGGCTTTTCCAAGTTGGGTAAAAAAGGATTATGAATCCATGAATTCAGTTACATTTTTGTATTCTGTTCTTCGGGAAAATACTTTTCAAAAGATGCGCGCATCGAACTGAGATATTGGACCAATTCTTCAAACACATCATCTTGAAACATTTCTGAGTCGTTATCGCTAACAAACTCACTGAGTGACGTAAAGCTTTCTATTTCTTTCTTACCAACGCAAATAATCCAAAAATCTAATTTTCTTTTGAAGGCAGTTATTTTGTTATAGGCCTGAAACGCTGTTGTCTGTTTACCTTGCAATGATAAATTCAATTCGTTCAGTTTTTGAAAGATATCCGCCATAAAAGACAATCGGAACAACCAAGTTTTATCATACAAACGGTCCTTTAAATTAAAAGAAGTATCTGCTGAAAGAAACATTTGTAACTCGGCTCTAAGTTCAAATAGCCTTGTTAAAGTTTTACCCCGAGACAGCCATCGCACTTCTGTATGGAGCAGCAGTGTTTTATGTTTGCTGCCATAATCTTCACACAATAATGAGAACAATCGGGATTGTAGTGGTCGTGATTTGATAAAATTAATTATTTTTACCACTTCATCCATAACTAATTTTAGATTTGACGGCATTTGCTTCATCGCAAGTGCTTGTCTATGCAGAATACAATGGCTGGAACTACAACTACTCGGCGCCTTTGATAAACAAAAAGCAAAAATAAAAAGAGAAATATAAAAATTGCGCTGTAAACAATTCAGAGGCGGTTTTTATCAAAGGGACTGCGCGCTCACAAGTATACATGTTGATACCAAACTTATGAGATATTGTACCAGCTATTGTAACACATGTTTATACAAATACAAATAAATAAATAAATATACCTACGCGCGGCCGCGGAGTCAAAACGTTCGACCAGAGAGAGGTGTTTTGATTTTTTTTCTAAATTCTTGAGGAACCCCTACAGAGGTATCGCGGAACCCTAGGGTTCCGCGGAACACACTTAGAGTATAGCTGATCTAGATAATATAATACATTTGGGAAAAAATATTTTCTTGGTGACAAAAAGTGACAAGTGACACATCGTTGTACTTAAAATGTCATATGGAGTCAAAAAAGGGAAAAATATACCAGGTGTCCCATTTAAAAATCGAAAGTTTATGTTACTTCCTGTTAAACCGGAAGTTCCATAATGTTGAGTCACTTGTCAAGAAAAACAGTTTTATGTCGTATACAAATCCCCTGAATTTTATTCCATTATCTTGAAAAACAAAAAAGTTAAGAGGGGCGAACCACCTTCCGTGGACACCGGTATATTTAGTATATTATTTTTACTTAATAGGTATACATCAAAAATGCATCTAATATAAATTATATAACCTTCGTTTTGAAACACAGGCGGTAAATCTAGGGCAGACAGCCAAAATTTGTCATCATTTGATTCTTAAAAACGATTTCTGATCGGGATCGGGACAACATGTAAACAATTTGGTATCCCTAAATATTACTTGTCTGAGGTACTAAAGTATATTTTAATTAGTTAAGTTAGTTTTCTTTATTCAGACTAAAAGACATCTTTATTTTGTAAAACGTCGTTAAGGGTTAAGTTGATCCCTATATTAAAGGTAAATATTGTAAATGAGAGTGAATAATAGCAAAATAAATAGGATGTAACATATAACTGAAGTTAAAAAAACTGAGTAGTTTCAAAATCCCCACTGGTGCAACTATTTTCTATTTAATATATTCAATGTGGTTACTCCAATTAATAGCATCATTAAATGCCCGCCTTCTAAATTTAAATCACCCCTGTTAACTGGTTTTTATATAAAATATAATATATTATTATAAAAAGGAAGATTTTTCTAAATTTAATGTTAATTAATTACTAGGTACACATCCATAATTCAATCAGTTTGATGTCATGCTTTATAAAATTTTGTATAATTTCATATGAATCAGCAATGTATAAAATAGTTGTATCATCAGCAAACTTTCACTTGATTCTCGAAAGCCATATTTTCACTTTATGTATGAAATTTAAATATAAATTAAGACCATCGTCCAACGTCAGGTCAGCAATTTTCATTCCTTGAGGCACTTCACCAATTTTTAGAGAATAATTAATTAGTCTACACATTACAGGACTTAATGCACATTTACAGTTTTTAACCGTTGCCACATCAATATCATCCCTTCCTGGGGCCTTTGAACAGTCCATTTAATCTATTATTTCTTCTATTTTGGTTTGAAATACATTAGACAATGACATAGTTATATCTGAAGTAAATTTATTGGACAAATCTATTAGGATATCTTTTATTTTGCTGGATAATTTTTCACCAACTGATGAGAAATATTATATATACACCTAATGGTCTTTATTAAACTGTAGATTTTTAATTACAATATTTTTTATTAATTCATTATCTTTTTTTATATCGTTATTGCTTTCTATCTCTTAATGATCACAGGATCTGCAAATCCATTTAAGAATTTAATTTTTCCAAACTTAATATACTCTTCTTCAGTTAATCCAGTGCAGTTTTTGTGAAACCACTGGCCATAGGGTCCAGTGCATAAAATGCTATGTTGTTTCTTCGTCGTATTTTTATTACAGATGCGACAAATATGTTTACGTCGGCATCACTCAGTTTGTAGTACTTATATTAGATTGACCAGCTTCTTTTTATCTTGGGATGAAATAAAAAATTCTTGTAATTTTTTCTGACATCGTTGGTTCGCTTGGGGGTATTTTCCTCATCGGTCGATTTAATATTTTGAGAGTATTTTCGTGGTATAATTGACAATGACTTTGAATGAATTACACGTCAATTTTAAATATAAAAACTCCAACAAATTACTTTTGAAGTATTTGCCTTACTAAATTTTTTTTTTCTTATTGGATTTGATGTATTATACTATTATTTTCTTTACTTCAAATAATTTTTCTTACTTTCCTTCTTAATGAAAATTGATTTGAGTTTTAGATAAATTTTAGGTTGACATAAATAATATAATAGTTAATGTTCCAAATCTACCAATCCATCCTGAAAACCTATTATTTAATAAATCGGTAACTCGTAATATGTTATGACATTGTCTTGCAGTCATATTATAGTAGGGAAGTCCACGATGCTAAATGGGGATTTACTCGAGCGTCGTGGGGACCTATTGGATCTTGAAGATTGGATAGTAGAAAGGAAAAAATGTCATATCATGTGTACCCTTTCACCGGTGGGGGGAGTTACTACAGGCTTTCAAAAATGTAAAAAAAACCAGTCACATGGATATACTCGAGCGCGTCAGATATTAATAGTGTATATGCCCCACGTGACTCTCATAACGGAGGTACATTAATCTGCCGGTTTTGATGGTGGGGGCGGCGGTACGGAAGGGTTAAAAATAGGGAAAAAAAATTTACTCGAGCGTGTCAGATATTCAGAGGGGATGTTAAGGGATCCCTAAGGAAGCTCCCATTCAATAGACTAACGATTCGGATGTGACGCAAGCCGTGGCGACTTTTCGAAAATGCAAAGAAAACCGCTATTTTGACATACTCGAGCGCGTCAGATTTTCATACAGACGGTTCAGCTTGGTCTCCTGGTCGTACTGATTCATAATCTGACGATTATTTTGAGGATTTTTGTTAATCTGACCGTTTAAAAAAAAATGTCATGATTTTTTTTTCTTAAATCTAACAAAATTTAATTCACTCCATATTTCGGTACAAAATTCGGAACGAGTAATAACAATAAGAGTGACAGACTGCGATATAAATAAACACAAAATCCATAGCAACAAAACGGTTTCATAACTATCTTGATGCTTTTTAATAATATTATTTTTACATATTTTTGATGGAATTAAGAGAAGAATGCATAAGTGTGTTATATTTTTGAAATCGGAAGAAAAGGAACCATCTAATGCGCTTCTAATATACAGAGTGTCTCCTTTAAAAAAATTAAATGTTTGGTTTTAAATGTGACATGTGACACCTACTGTCATTTTTGACAAAACCCATAAATACTTGGCCAAAAGTTCTACATGCTACTTTTTGAGTGAACGCGCTAACTCAAAAAACAAAAAAAGTTACAGGCTTTTAAAAGTGGGACAAACTTAAATGTAAAATAATAACCCTGTACATATAATTCCACGAATGCTGTGATCAGCCTGTCATGGCGCGATGGCTGACGGAAAGTAGTGTGGGGACGGTGCGAGAGAGTGAGTAATAAAGAAAGATACATCGAGGCGCGGAGTGCTTCACTGCAGCTGCACGCGCTAATAAACTTTATTGACGATTTTTGTTACTTCGGCTTGTGGTAATCGGCAGATTATATTTTTTCCGTTATCCTTAAATTATTTCCTTCAAAATAAAAAAAAAATTGACCGCGCTCGAGAATGTTCATGTGACGTTTTTTTTGCAAGTTTGTGACCCTCCCACTCCCTTACGTCACGCTCAAATCGTCAGATTATTGAAATGCAGACTCTTTAGCATGTAATTAACCCACCACACCTTAATCTGACGCGCTCGAGTAAATCCAGCTATCGATTTTTTTTTACTATTCTGATCAGCTGCCGTACACGCGCGGCACTATATAGAGGGCTTAGACATGGCAGAGGTACTCAACAGGGTGCAAGGTATCCCCCATATGTTAATCTGCCGCGCTTGAGTAAATCCCAAAATCCCCTGTTGGGCTCCCCTACTATTAGTTCTTCTTTACCCAAGTTATTAATTACTTGTGAAATTAATTCAAAATATCAATTTCCATTTAAGTTTTCCTCAAAAATATTGGTGATATTACCCTATTATTTATAATTCCGCATGTCAAAAACCATACGGGTGCCATCAAGAAATAATGATATTTTGGCAAATAAATGAACCCTATGGAGGATAACTATAAAACATATTATAGGGTATTTTTAAAGGGCTCCTTGAAACTTTTTTTAAATGATGTAAAAAAATAGGTCATTCCATTAAAAAAAAAATACAACTTTGGTTTATAACCTCTTTCTGAGTATAATATTTCTGAATAAATACAATAAAATTTACTTTAGTACCTACAACATGGTAACAAAATTAAATTTCTATATTTAATATTAAAAAAGTTAAGAGGGCGGTCAAGATTTATAGCCAATGACTTTGTACAGTACACATAGCTCATGACCTGCTAAACTTGTAAACTCACGTAAAAAAATATATTGAATTTTTGGCTGATATAGGGTGAACCACTAGACGTAATATATATAAGCGAGATAAGTGCCTGATCTCACGGTCGATGGTACCTTAGACGTTTACGGAAAACGGGACATAGGAATTTTCTGAACACTTGGAAACATGGGTAATTGGTGTTGCTCTATGGATATAAAATATTTTCAACAATGCAACGTTGCTGCTTATACAAAAAAGTAGCATATCAGCTTTAATATTTTAAATGATACACCCTATATATTATTGCCTTTTCCAAAACGCTAGTACTTTCTGATTATTTTTGTATAATACTTTTCTATACCTATCTTGAGCGGTTTTCGAAAAAATAATTAATTTCCATATTTTTTGTTCAAAACATAGCTCCAATAAAATGTTTAATACTGCGGTATTTGGACTCGTAGAAAGCTGAAATTTAGGATGTAGTTTATCAATATCTTGTGTATTAGTTATGTGTAAGGGAATTTGTTCTATGTTATACAGGGTCTTTTAAAATTCATCATTTTACCGTTTGATATAAAAATGGTGAAAAGTGATTTTTTTTTAAATGAAACACCATTAAATATTATTAAATATCTTGAAAGAAAATTAAAGTATATACCTTTCAAATTATATATTATGTTCCTATACCTAAATAAATAGGTTTTCGATAATAAAACCAAGTTTCTGTAAAAATCGTATTATTTTGGCACATTTGTTTTAGATAGCCATAAAATATTAAGATGAAACATGTTATTTTGAAAATTTGACAATTGGTACATTAATAATAAAAAATTTGCGCGTTTTTAAATTTTATTAGAGAAAGTGACCTAAAAATAAATAAAATGGAGATAACTATTCAACTGAAGTATTAATGAAGTTGTTTATTCTTCATGGAAAATATAACCAAATTATAGCAAGAACATGCAAAAGGTTCTTCAATGAATTGTTTCCCAAACAACCAATCAACAAGAGAAAGTTTGTACGATTACAAAATCATTAATTAATTGATAAATATAATAATATAATATGATAAATTAATAATAATTGTACTGAGGCAGTAACGAGAGAGTTATTTCAAATCTTCGACGATCATTGGCTAAGACGCTTGGGACCGTGGGTTTGGCCTGCTAGATCACCCGATCTCACTCCACTTGATTTTTACTTGTGGGGTGATTTGAAAAGAAAAGTATACAGGACATCAGTACAGAGCAAACAAGACCTCCGCCAACGAGTGATCACTTGCCTTGAGCAGCTTGATGCCAGTACAAGAAGGAAGGCCACAACTGAAAAGGTTCGAGTATACGGATTCGAAAATGTTTGGAAGTCAACGGTCGTCATTTTGAACAATTTAAAAAAAAATCTTGAACCTTTTTATAATATGTCTTTGTTTTGTATTGTTATGTGCAATTTCATTGGGCTCATTGTTTTTTTATTATTAATAAATTTATTTTGTAATCGTACAAACTTTCTCTTGTTGATTGGTTGTTGATCTGGAAACAATTCATTAAACCTTCTGCATGTTCTTGCTATAACTTGGTTATTTACATTTTCCATGAAGAATAAACAATTATTTCATTAAAACTTCAGTTAAAGAGTTATCTTTTTAATTATTTTCAGGTCAATTTCTCTAATAAACTTTTAAAACGCGCAAATTGTTTATTACTAATATAACAATTATTGTCAAATTTTCATAATGACATGTTTCATCTTTGTATTTCATGGCTATCTGAAACAAATATGCCAAAATAATCCGTTTTTTACAGAAACTTGGTTTTATTTCAAAAACCTAACTACTTAGGTATAGGAACATAATATATTATTTGGAAGGGACTTTAATTGTCTTTCAAGATATTTAATAATATACAGGGTGTTCCTTTAAAAAAAAATCACTTTTCACAATTTTAATATCAAGCGGTAAAATGATGAATTTTAAAAGACCCTGTATAACACAGAACAAATTCCCTTACACATAACTAGTACACAAGACATTGATAAACTACATCCTAAATTTCAGCTTTCTACGAGTCCAAATACCGCAGTAATAAACATTTTATTAAGAGCTATGTTTTGAACAAAAAATAAAATAATATAAGAAAAGTATTATTATACAAAAATAATCAGAAAGCACTAGCGCAGCGAAAAAGGCAATAATATATAGGGTGTCCCATTTAAAATATTAAAGCTGATTCTACTTTTTGTACACTGAGAAAATCTCTATCAAAAACATCTTTACTGATGTATTTTTGGCTATTCCAGCTAAAATATTTGCCAAAGTTGGAAATTGACTTTCTTGTAGTAGTAAAATAAGGTTTACTAATGTCTTTCTATTGATTTTAATAAGTACTTTGCTCTTTGCTGTTGGTAATAAATATTTTCTTAAATATTTCGCAATAGCAAAATACGTAATTGTAAGAGCAAAAAACTTTTTCAAAAGAATTCTTATTTATCCTGAGAAAAAATGTTGCTGCCCTAGCAAAGAAAATTTATTAGATCCGGTATTCGGGTGTTTCCGTGTCGCCATTCGGTGTCGTTAAGAGCCAATTTCGAGTATTTCAGCCCGTCCGAGCCTATTGTCGCGCCGTTAGCGCATCATTTCGCTAAGTTTAGTCTTGAGGGAGAGGGTGCGCCACAAGAGTGCGGTGCGCAAGGGGTGGGGCTCATTCATTGACTTACAAATTTTTTTTTCTGTGTTTGTGACCCGCGGCTAGCTGTATTTTGATGGGGTACAAGAAAAGTTGAAAGTTGAGAGGCCACTTTTACATTAAGAAGAAGGAATACTATACGGTAATGCAAATTTGGAAAAATTTTTTGATGATTTTCTATTTTCATGTCCTTAGTTGAACACAGGCATTAAATTGGTAAGTTTTGTTTGTATAATCTTACACATAATACGAGCCCTGTCTCAGTGAAGTTGGCCCAACGCAGTGGTGATTTGCTGCTATTTGGTTTCGTTGATTTTTATTAATCGACAGTTTTTTGGATTTTAAGATATTTTTTTCCTGTTACAAAAAAATCTAGTATTTTAGGCTAATATTAAATAAAAATATTGTAAGTTTGTTATCAGAAATACATTTTTTAGTTTACTTAGACAAATTTCATAAAAAAACGTAGTTTTGATAGTTAACATCACTGAGACAGAGCTCGTATACTTGTTTTTGTTTGTTTTTATGCATATTTCGGTAAATCATTTAGTTGTGTATTTTTAGAGGGAGGCAGTTTTTAACAAAAGGTTTCCTGATTGTATTGACGTCATATAATATACTAGTAGAAAGTTTGTGTAGGAATAATAGCAAAGTTGAAAGAACGAAAAATCAGCGGATACAACCTTGAAGAAAATATTGGTAAGTTAAAATGTTTCATTTTGTATATAAAATGTTTGCATATTAAACAGGTCTTATAATAATAATTATTGTGATTGAAAACTAATAAAATAATTATCTTTAGACATTACTGCTAAGGGACTACTGATGTTACTATGTTACCATATTTATTGAGCCCCATAACCATTAAAAGTGCCAGAAAAGCAGACCAAGCAGGAGTGAGGTGCAAGAAAGCTTGTTCTTTAACGCAGAGGTAAATATTAACTACTATTGGCTATGCTTGAACTAAGAATCATACATACATAACCTTATACCGTGCGAGCAAAAATCATTTGCAAGGAGGGCCTTGCATCTAAGGACATAATGCTTAGCGGTATCAATTATTCAGTTATTCCATCATCTTTGACAGGGGTAATTTTATCTAAACCAAGCCCTACGTTTTTTAACCCAATCCCTCTTTGATGCAAATAATTTTTGCTCGCACGGTAGTAACCTGAATCAATGATCTAGGTAGCAGATCATTCACCTGAATGCTCAATGGAAGGCTTAACTGGTAGTAGTGTCAACTTTTGTTTGACATTTTGAAGTCTGAACTTTTTAGTAAAATTTAATAATAATTGCAGTCGTGCATACATTGGTGTTACAATGACAAACACCGATAAGTTGTCTTATTCTTGACTTCGCTTGGTTTCTCCCTGGTCCTTCCTTTCCAGAATTTTTGAATACCCCTACTGTAAATATTTAATGAACATTTTTCGTTCCAGAATGATCATCTCACAGAAAAAATAAAGGCAAAATGTGAGAAGCTACAATAACTGTTCAGCCGTTCGGAGTCATAGTGGAAAACCTTGCCTCTCCAACATATTATGTTATAGTTGTATCAGTGCTGTATCATTATTATTATTATTATTATTAGGTGCATAATAATATAGTCCTGTTTTTGTTATTTCATGTTATAAATAAGTTTCTATAAATTATTCTTTTTGTTTTATAGCCTGGTAGAGTATAATTATTTTTTCCTCATTTTTTATAAAAAAGGTTTGTAAAATGAAACTTTTATTATTAATTATTATTAGGTGCTTTATGTTCCTGTTGTTTAATGTTACAACGTTCATATAAATCGTTTTTTGCATAACCTGTAATAATATTTGGTTCTTGTCGTTTTTTTTTTATATAAAAAAATGTTTATTTCATTTAGCTTTTTCCTTTTATTCCTATACCCTATATTTGAACCTTATCCTCGCGGCATTAATATTACTACATGCTTAATGTACTCTATTTTATTAGCCCCTAAATTGTCTTTTTTATTGCAGCAAATTTGTTTTTGTTTTTACCCTGGGTGAAAGTGTACGTACCTGTGTCACAAATTCGAGTGCATGTACGGGAATCTTGAACATTGTAAGAAATACATTAAAGTCGAAATCAAAAAGTGCAACTGCTTTAAATTTTACATTATGTATTTCTTACAGTTTTTAAGATTCCCATACTAGCACTCGAATTTGTGACCAAGGCGCACTTTAACCCATGGTAAAAACAAAAAAAAATTTGCTGCAATAAAAAAACCTTTTTAAGGTTAAGAAAGTACCCTCTTGTGCTAGCTATATAATTTTATTGTAGAAGGAGAGACATTTTTTGTTATTATAAAAATTATTTTTACCAACAGCAAAAGATTTTTAAGGTACAAGAAAGATCCTTTCTTCGCTAAATAATCGTATTTACTACTGCAAGAGAGACGTTTTTTACTATATAAAAAAATTTCACCACTGTAGCAGAAATTTGTTGTTTCAGTAGCAAAGAATTTTATAGTTACATTATATAGTTTTATAAGTACAGCAACGTTACTTTTTAGATATAGCAAAATTACTTTATAGCTATAACAGAATTATTCTTGCAAAGTAGCTTTATTACCACAACAAAGTATTTCCAGCAAAGTGCATTCTCCTGGTAGAGTAAAGTGCTTGGCTGTCCCCCATTTAGCAAAATATTTTAGCTATGGTTGCTAAAATTTTCGCAAGGAATGAAAAGAGATTTTCTCAGTGTATAAGTACAGCAACGTTACTTTTTAGATATAGCAAAATTACTTTATAGCTATAACAGAATTATTCTTGCAAAGTAGCTTTATTACCACAGCAAAGTATTTCCAGCAAAGTGCATTCTCCTGGTAGAGTAAAGTGCTTGGCTGTCCCCCATTTAGCAAAATATTTTAGCTATGGTTGCTAAAATTTTTGCAAGGAATGAAAAGAGATTTTCTCAGTGTATAAGCGGCAACGTTGCGTTGTTGAAAATATTTTATATCGATAGAGCAATACCAAACAAAGTATATAAACTACTTATTATCAGTCAATCTGAATAATAAGGACCTTTCGCACTATCTTTGACCGACTTAAAAAAGGCTTTCCACGTAAACTTTTTTATAAATTTTAAACAGGCATTATTTTTGCGTAAAACGATTCTTTTTGCATATTATCCTGAGTAGGTTACTGAAGTTGTCCTATTGTAAGGTATTAAAAAACGATACTGGGAAGGGGGGATAACAGATTTTTTTTTCAAAAATTCTCTCATGTTCGGGGCTATTGAGGAAGAATCAATTTTGATAAATAAATTTGATGACTGGAAGTGAGAGAAAATTACATTATTTATGTCAGTGTTGAGTACCTAATATGTCATTTTCGGAGTTATGAGGTCAAAAGAGCGAATTGTGAGAAATAAATTTAAAAAAAGTTAGAGGACTTGGGTAATTGGAAATAAAATCGTTTGTTTAATTAAGGGTTTGGAAAAAATATATATTTGTAGTGAAAATAAATAATAGAAATTAGGTTTGGTCCAAACATATATTTTTTACTTGCTATTTTCCTAGATGACACTTATTCTATAAACAGGTAAAATATGCAGAATGTGGGTAATTTATGTTTATGAAGAAAAGTTTTCTGATATAAAAAAATATTTAACGAAATCATAGTTGTTTTTTATAATTCTATAGGTTTTATGGTGGTATCTATGTCATTTTCGGAATTATTAAAGTAATTTTGATGCAATTTTTGGAAATAAGATAAATTTTATTTCTTTTAACCCCCCTTAAGAAAATGTATGAAATTCCCATAATTTTTCTAGGTGGCAAAAGTTTAATTTTAGATTAGAGATAACGTTAAAAACTGAATTTTTATACCCTGAGAGTACGTAAGTTATAAAACACCCTTTAACATATACTTTTTGTTTAAATTTGATGTAGGCTAATTCCAGCAGACCTTCTTTTATACCCACCGAAATTTGGGCGAAACGGGAGAAAAAGAAGTCTAAATCTCTGATAACTTACCCCACTTATACGATAAAACACAATATTATCGGTCAGAGATTTAGAATAAAGGAGGGATCGGCCTCAAGGAAAATAATGAATTTGGAAGAAAATTTGCAACAGGTTTGTTTATTTCCATTTTTTATTTTCCTCTATTTGGATCTGGTCATAAAGTTTACATTTTAAGGTTTTCTAAGAGTCTCTACATGTTTCGAACGTAGAAACGTAGAGGCCCTTAAAGAATTTTATTCTATTAAATTTTGTGGAGGAAGACTTTTAGTTTTTTCTTTCTTTCCCATACTTTTAACTCCACTTTAAGCATGGACTACTTCCTCAAAATAACATACAACTATAGAAGTTAGGTGTTGCTCCCTACCTTTTTTAAAAATTACTATTAGAATGCTAAGACTTACCTATTTTTTGATTCTATTATTTATTTTATTAGCATTACAGTTCAACACATATCATTTATTTATTGGGTCGTGTGTTTAAAAAAATACTTGTATGTATAGTAATTTTCAAAATTATTGATTATTACAAACATAATTACAAAATAAAGATATGAGTTAAGAGTTAATAACAATTAATAAGAAACAATAATTTTTAATTGGTCGCAGATACGAGAACAATGATATTTCACTCCTCTACCTTAAGATTTTGTGTAATCGATGACATGTTTTTCTTATAGTTTAAGAAAATGAAAATAATAGTTATTTATGTATATCAAGGGTACTAAGTAGATGATTATGCCCTGAGGGCGACAGTCTTACAAAGCCGAGGGCCTCTGGCCCGAGGGTTCGTAACTCGCCCGAGGGTATATATCTATTAGTACCCGTGGGTGGTGCATACAAAATTTTATGTCATACCAGTTCGTTTTGAATAATAAATATTTTTCTTTAATTTAATTTGATTTACCAATTTTTTATTTTTACCTGCGACATTACCTTGACATTATTAAAATGTTTAATGTGTCAGTAGGTATTAAACACGGATTCCACCTCTCCCCCCCCCTCTTACACCCCTGCCCCCCTCGCCTACCCCCACTCATTTCTACTCCTCCTCCCCCCTCGCCTACCCTCCCTGTTGACCTTGACCATACACGTGGGCGAGCGTATTTTTATGGTATGCAGGTGTTCATTCGACCTTGAAAGATGCAACTACTCTTTGTTAATTTGACCTTGACCATACACCTGGACGAGGGTATTTTTATGGTATACAATTTTCTTTTATGTGACTCATTTGACCTTGAAGGATGGAGCTGCTCTTTGATGGTGCTACCTTGGCGTGGATGAGGGTATTTTTATGGTATGCGGGTATTTTTATGGTATGCAGGCGTCCTTTTATTTACGACACTGTTGCATTACAAATTTTTACACCATGGAGTATTTTTATTTCTTTATTGACGTCATTTATTTGTTCGAAAATATCTAAAGGGATGCAAGTCTGTTTTATTGATGTTACCTTGACCATTATTTTTCCTAAAAGTTAGATTTGTATTATATTTGGGTTTTGTTATACCTTCACGTTCTTGAAGGGTGTTTATGGGATTTTCACACCTTGATGGGATTTTCGCACCTTGAAAGAGTGCAACTACCCTTTTGTTATGTATGATTTCGAAGGCGGCGTTGTTCTTTTGTTATGAGTAATATTGAGCGCTGGCTATTTTTCTTACTTTGTTCTTTATTTAGGTACTCTTGGATTTATTTTTATAGTGGATGCAGATATTCTTTGATGGTTTTATGTAACCTTGACTAAACTTTTGAGCAGATGTTTATTTATGACATTGGGTTGGGTTTATTTTCACACCTTGAAAGAGTGCAGCTGTCCTTTTGTTATGCATGATTTCGAAGGCGGCAATGCCTCTGTTCTTTTGTTATTGGTAAAATTGAGCGCTGGCTATTTTTTTTTTCTTTGTTCGTTATTAGGGTATTTTTGGATTTCTTTTTATAGTGGATGCAGATGTCCTTTATGTAACCTTGACTACACTTTTGAGCAGATGTTTATTTATGACATTGGGTTGGGTTTATTTTCGACCTTGGAGGTACTCGGACGCAAGTGTTTGGTTTTTACGCCTTGAAGAATTTTTATTTTTTATTGACGTAATTTTGTTCTAAAATATTGAATGAGGTGCAGGCACGTTTTATTTACGATGACCTTGTGTTGGTTCGGGGTGCAGGTGGTTTTTATGTTGTTGAGTTTTGTATACTCTTAAAGCGGCTACTCCTTTTACACTTTGAAGAATTTTTTTCTTTATTGACATGATTCTGTTCTAAAATATCGAATGGGGTACAGGTATATATCGTTCTCTACTATAGTTGTTAAAATAGGGTCTGTGCTCTTTGTTATGGGATTATTTAACATTGAAAAGGTGCAAGTGTCCTTTTGTATGGGTAACTTTGACTGCTTGCAAACATGCTTAATTTTTCTTTCTTTGCTCGTTATTTTTCTTTCTTTGATATTCTATGCTACCTCTTATGAATGAAATCCCTTTTTTGACCAGTAGGTAAAAATTACTTAAAATTATAAGGAGCTTTTTAGTTAATGGTGATGAATTTGGGTTAATTTATCTAGACTTGGCTGTTTCGCATCCGAAATATAATAAATAAAATATTCCAATTCACAAAGTTGGATGAAAATTAGATTTAAAGCATGTGTTGCCGAATATTGATGCAGATAAGAAAAATTTAAGTGCACACAAGAATTATTACTTCATCATTGTAATTCATTTTTAAAAATCACATCCAGTAGATAATACGTTTTTTTATGGAAAATTTATATTTTATAACATATTTATTTATTTTTATAGTATTATTCTTGCTATTTCTTGTTGTCGTATACGTATCAAAATGCATGCTTAATTTATGTCTAAGGATTAATAAAAATGCATATTATCGGTAAATATATTCTCTTATTTAATCAGACTACTATCCAACTAATGTTGTAGCATACATAAAAAGTTAACTTCTGATAAACCTTTCTTACAATCCATTTTCCTCTCTCCATGTACTATTCTGTGATGAGTAAGAGCTTTTTAGAAGAAAAAATTATAACTTAGTGCTTTTACGCATTCAAAATTAAAATTATATTATTTACATTTTTAGAAGAAAAAATTATAACTTAGTGCTTTTACACATTCAAAATTAAAATTATATTATTTACAAAAAGACATCACAGCTTATTACTCCTTATATCAACGAAAATACGAAAAGTTAATGTGTAGTAAACAAGATTTTCCTCTCATCATTGTAAGTAATAAAAAAAGCAGATATAGCATGTGTTTTAAAATTATAGAAAAAGCATCTGTATGTACATGAAGAGATATTCTTTATTTATATAATCAACTCGATTCCATCAATTTAACCAAACAATAGGAATGAGGATCAGCCATCGCCTTTGAATAGTTTCCACTCATACACGTTTACACAAAAACTACTAAAGCCATCGAACTTATTTCAAGATAATATATTTTTTGTTTATTAAGCAAAGCAGCTGAAGCAATTTTTTGTGCATCTGCCTTTTATGTTATTGATGCATGCCAAGACAATTTCAAAAATAGTTGCAAGCGATCCGCTGTGCTGTCATAAAACTAGCGAAATTTAATAAAACGTGTAAATTTGGATGATTAAAGGATCAAATGTTGTTTATCATGTGATTTTTAGAGCTTTCATTAAGTGAAAATATTAAAATTACTAAATACGGCATATTGGCATAAGTTACTGTATATTTTGAAAATAAAAGTTAAAATCTAATAATTTAGCTGTTTGCCTTTATTGTCCTTATAGTGAAATAAATCGATTATCTAAATTTTAAAACATTCCTTCAATGTATTTAATACTTATATTTTACATGTTGGATATGGGTACTCTTATATATTTTCGGACAACCTTGAAATATTTTGAAAACCTTTATGTGTTTAGTGCCCGAAGCAGATAAAATCAACTGCAACACACATTATTTAGTTTAGTTTTTTGAAACCCGTTCCCGAGTTACAATGGCTGGCCCTAGTCTGGTTGTGGACTTCCAAGCATTCAAGATAGAAAATAATAAACTAATCCCTAAAGAACTTGCTGCCTACGACGGTCATAGAATTAGTCACTATGTTTTTAAACCCCCGTTTGATCTGGCCTTTCTAGGACCAGCTGTATACAAACAAACGAAATGGTTAATGCAACACTATCATTGCATTGATTGTGATTCCGGATTTACTCCATTTTACAAATTTGCCGATATTGTACGGAGCTTGACAGAAAAGGCTGCTACCATTTACGTTAAGGGCAGAGAAAAAGCTGATTTTTTAAGAAAATATTCAAGCAAACCTATTATAGAGTTCGATGAGCAACCGGCCCTAAGAAAATACGTCCCTAAATGTTTCTATCATTCAAATAATGAAAATTGTGCATGTTCTTTGTTTAATGTATTTTTGTTATATGATCAACATGTAATGCAAACCTAATTTTTTAATAAACATTTATTAATACAACCAATTAGTTACTATTTAATTTATTCATATTATATACATTATAACCTACGAATAAAGAATACAAAGGAAGTCGGGTATTGTAGATTGACAGTTGTCCGGGATGGGGGCCGATGGCGGCAACATTTGACGCATGCGCGTTTCCGGTCCACCTGTGGCGTATCATTAAAATGGTAATAATAAAATGATTAATGAAATTTTATTTGACGAAGAAAATAGAAAAAATATTTAGATTCATATATACCTGTAAGATACGTTAAGGTTGGTGTAATAAAACAATACAACTATTTCTTTTAATTATTTATTTAAATAAGGTAACGGAGGTGAAAGGGTCCTTAATGTAAATATCTGGTTAAATAACTAAAAAACACCTATTATACATTAAAAAAAAATTGCAGGAAACAAATTGTTTCAGATAATAAATACTGATGAAGGCAAAATTATTGCCAAAACGTCTACGTTAAAAAATTAAATTTTAAAAAACCTTACTATTTCTTCATGAACCAAATCACAAGAAAATAATAAAATATAATATAATATAATATAGTCCTGTTTATTAAATATATATTTGAATTTTGAATAAAATTTGAATTATATGTACCTAAATAATATTAATGAGTTTTCTAGTATACAAGAAAATTGTCAAATGACAAACTATGCAGATAATACAAACATTTTATTTATTTCTAGTATCAACAACTTAACAAATTAATTATAGAAACATAAACCCCATTTCTAAAAGATATCCTAAGCTATAATAAATATTCAATTAGCATTTGCCTAAGCAGTTTATTCCTTAATTTTAATTTTTCATAGTTTAAATTATATATTATGTCAATGTCTCCACAATATTTATTAAAATAGAGCACAGTCTTATAAGTGGTGAGTTTTTGTATAGATTTGTCCTCGGTGTAGGAATATAAAATACATGTGCGGATCTAGTATTGACTAAGCCTATTCTATACGGAAGCAGTCCTAAGAACTCTTTATTACCAATTTTGTCTCTAATTATTTTATATAAGAAAATAATTTTTGCTTCTATACGCAATAGTCTTAAAGAAGGGAAATTAAACAAATTACACAAAAGCCCTTGATCTGTACCTCTTGGCGGATAAACTAAAAATGACTTGTAGTACGAAAATTTTAAAAATTTACGCTAAATATATTTTAAAAGAGTAATCTTATTGGCATACTGAGGATCCCAAATAGTGCATGCATACTAAAGTTTTGTAACTACCAGGGATTAATATAAAGTTATTATGGCGTTAACATTTTTAAAGTATTTACAAGTTCTTATAATAAATCCTAGCATATAAAGACCATGAGCTTCTCGAGCAACATATTTAACAATTATGATTGAAGTAAATAATTATTGGTTTTCCAAAGATAAACTGATATTAAATAAATCAAAGACCGTTATCACCTTGTTTAAGACTAACCGATACACTTTGGAGAATCCGGAAACAGTAACCATTAATGATTGTCATATAAGATTAAAGGAAGATACTATAAAATCTTAGGTGTGTTGTTGGATAGTAAAATGTTCTGGAAGAGCCATGTCCTGGAAGAGCCATGTCCTGGAAGAGTTATGTCCAATATATGTTGTAACCAGATGGTGTTCCAGTTAGATTCACAGTAGGATAATTATCTTCAGGCAGATTTTGACATGGTGTCTTATAAGATATTGCATAGGAACGTACCTGCCTAAAAAATATAAGTTTTTTAATTATCTGTTTGACACCTTTACCAAATGACACAAAAGTACCTATAACGTGATACTACCTCTCTTTGTAAATTTTTTTTTATATTTTGATATGAATTTCTTTGAATGATAGAAGGTTTGGGACTAGCTTTGAATTTATTTTTTTAATCAATGGTATCTCCAGTCGTCCTCAGGTGAACTTGGGGAAAATTGGAAAAATGTTTCTATCATTCTAGAAACATCATTGTCTTTAATCTTAAAATAGGAATTTTTTTGTTTATCGTACCTACACTCCCATATTTTATTACATTCTTTATCCATGGGTTAAAAATTTTAAAAGTAGATTAAACCAATAAAACACCTAACAACTTTTATCGATACATAATTTATGAAAAAGTGACAAAGCAGCTTCCTCAGAAGCATAAATAATGCAGAATTATTTGTATTCATATTCTTAAGTACCTACCTACCTACATATTTTCGAATATATTATGTAATGACCCGATACAATAGTTTCAAAACTTCCTTTTTTTAACCTGGCTAATTCAAAAGTAGGCACTACTGCAGTTGGGACCAATCCAACTTTCAATCTTGAAGTTCTGTCAAAGCAATCTTCAGAAAAATGCTCCGAGTAAAGAACTCTATTTCATGTAGGATCCCAATCACTTCGGTTTACAATTTTCAACCAAGCCTTTTTTCTTAGGTAATTATGTGGAAAACTAAAAACCAATAAGTATTTTTAATTTGCTTTTCTGTAGAAATAAACAAACCCAGTCGATTAATAAATAAATAATATTTTTCTGGTTTTATAAGACGAACGCCCATGAATGACGAATGACATGCTAGGTTCGGAGGTTATGTGTATTTTGATATTAAATTAAAATATTTACATTTTTTTTTCTCTACAGATTAAAAAACTTTATATATCTAAACATAAACTTACCGATGAAATGTAATGCCCAGTTTTTTACTTCCTAGCGTTTGGGAGCACCCACAAGCAGCACAATTAACCATATTTATGGCTTATTGATTAACCCATAATACCAACCAATTAAACTGTTTTAATCGCTGTCCAGCGCTAAAAGTATACTCGACTGTCACACTAAAGTAATTATAAGTTTACTAGAATTCGTTAAATACTAATTAAAATGGAAATTAACTCAAAATCAGCAAAGAAAGCAGAAATCACAGCTCGACCTGTCAACTAGTGTCAACCACGGTCAACCACCAAAACAAACATGGAGTCATATTTAGACATTAGATGGGGGTTCAAAATGGCCGACTTCCGTCGGTTGCGTTGTAAGGCGGTTTATGCAAAATCCTACTTCCTTTGTATTCTCAATTCGATGATTATAACGCATAAAATCCACTACATGTTCATAAAAGTCTGTAATGATTGTTTTTCTGCTTGGGTTTTCCATTTCCTCTAGCAGGGTATCTGTTTTTCTAAGTGTCTGTTTTGTATTGATATATTATGTCCTGATGTGAAGTAACTTTGTCTACCTATACATTCTAATTCATGTACTCATTCATACACCTAAAAACTTCAATACATAATATCCTAATCTCCAAATATCCAATTAGCCACTTAGCCAAATCACCAAATATCCCAATACCCAAATATTTCTACCGACTTTTACTTTTTGTAAGTGTTTTCTCTTTTGTAATGTGTGTGAGTCACTTTTTAAATCAATATCGAACCGGAGAGTTTAAAAATATGACAAAATGTATAGAAGAAGAAATAAAATGTATGTTAAAGCCAAAGAGTTACAATAATCTCTACCAGACCTAGAATTTCAAAGATTAAAAAGTTTACCCAAGATACTCCCACGTATCTTTTTATCACCACCCTCTTCGTCACAGAACATACTTTTTTTTTAATCCCAAGCACTCAGCATGTACCCTTGTATATTAACAAAAACCCGAAAATAGATAAAGATCGACTGGTGTATTCTCTTGGTTTTCTATTCATCGTTTTGACCCTGGAAGCTGTTTATTTTGAGCATGCAGTTAGTTTAATATTTCAACTTAATGTATTTTAGAAGTGAGTATTGTATTTTGGCACACCTGTTCACATCATATAAGAGTTGTAACCTTAGTATATTCTTTACATATCACGGAGCTTATCTCTTATGTAACTTTTTACACAGTGTGATCATATACGTGTTAGAATACTACTAACAATACCTAACCCCGATAATAGGCGTAAAAATTTTACCATATTTTTTACAAGATTAGTTCAACATTTTCAAGACGCTGAGTTTACGAAAATATTGATAAACAAAAAGATAGAAAATGTAAGATATTTTCTAATCGATTAAGTGATGGAGGGTTAACATTTTTTAGACCATAGTTTATTACCTATAATATGGCTGTTACAATAATTACATTTTACACAAGAATAATAATTTTTAAAATGGAAAAGAAAACAGAATGTACCCCTAGTAACGAAATGATGATTTGCAACTAAACACTTTGAGAAATAAGTGACAAACAAGTATTATATTATTATGCGACTTGTCAAAATACTAGATAGACCTTCAATAATTCATTTTTTTTTAAAAACGCTGGTATAATAAATTGTGTTACTGATTACAGACCCATATCCAAAATTTCATTTATTCCTAAACTAATGAAATTCTTAGTTAAAAATGTTCTTGAGGACTGTTTAAAAAATATTATTTTCACTAACCAGCATGGCTTCATAAAGGGAAGGTCAATAACAACAAATTTACTAGTTTATTCTGATTAAATTTTTTTTATTTCCCTAGAAAATGGTGTTGACTGTCAAATTTACGCCCATGATCTGTCAGCAAGGATTTTTTTTTAAATATTGCAACGATTTATAAGACACCTAAGCGCTGAAGATACTTGTGTTTTGGTTCTCTCTTTATTACTATTGCACAACACCTCGATTTTCTTTTAAAACTGGAAGAGTTACATTCGTTTTAGATTTGATTTACATAAATTACACTTTATAGTCTTTGTTATGTTTCTTACCTAAAATATAGGATATATTATTATAAATATTAGTATTCGGGTCTGAAAGACGAATTTTTCTTTAGCAATGAAATTCTGCTGTCAGCTTAATTTTTTATTTATTTATCAATCAATATATTTTTTTTGTTTTTTTGTCACTATGCTTTTACAACAATTAAAATACTAAAACTAGGTCAAATATAAAATATACAGTACTAATAATATGTAACAATTCTCCCCTGCAGTAATTGTTCTTGGGAAAAATTACTCTTCTTTGCTCGTCTGCTTATAAACATCCAAAATACAAAGTTTGGATACGGGTCGTCGTAAAATGTTTCCATTTGCCAATTTTACATCAACTGTTCGAATTCGTTTATCTTTCCCAGGATATAGTTGGATTATTCTACCTTTAGGCCACAGGTTTCTAGGACCATTAGGATCAACAATAATGACTATATCATTTAACTGTATAGGAATTGATTCTTCGTACCATTTGGGCCTTTTAACCAAAAAAGGCATGTATTCGTGAGTCCAGCGTTTCCAAAAATAATCAGTCAATTTTTGAGCAGCTCTCCATTTTGACATCAGGTTGAGATTTTCGTAGTCAATATTGGCACATGGTAGGGATGCATGTGATGGACCTATTAGAAAGTGATTTGGAGTAAGTGCTTCATCTTCGTCTGAGTCGAGGGAAACGTGAGTCAGTGGTCGCGAGTTAATAATGTTTTCACATTCCGCGAAGACTGTTCTTAAAACATATTCTGGAGGATATTTCTCAGTCAAAATTTCTGCTAAAATTTTTTTAACTGATTGAATTAGTCGTTCCCATGCTCCACCCATGTTGGGACTTGCAGGTGGATTGAAATTCCAACGAATGTTCTTCAAGGAACAAAATGTATTTATTTCTTCATTTTTTAATTCTTTTATTGCTGTCTTCAATTCTTTGTTGGCAGATTTAAAGTTTGTGCCACAGTCGCTATATAGTTCTTCGGGAAATCCTCGTCTGCAACCAAATTGTCTCAAAACGTGAATAAATCCGTCAGTACTTAAATCGTGTGCAATTTCCAAGTGTACTGCTCTGGTAACCATACAAGTAAAAATTACACCATACCTTTTTTCATGGCTACGTTTGACAGTTACAAAAAGAGGACCGAAATAGTCA
Source organism: Polydrusus pterygomalis (assembly GCA_963969555.1). Classification (NCBI taxonomy): domain Eukaryota; kingdom Metazoa; phylum Arthropoda; class Insecta; order Coleoptera; family Curculionidae; genus Polydrusus; species Polydrusus pterygomalis. Next base: position 7,413,325 of record OZ018385.1, read on the forward strand.
ACACCAGTTTTTATAAATGGGCGAACGGTTGGCTCTAGTCGGCAGTTCGGAAGTTGTCCCATAGCTGGTATAGTTGGCGTTACTTTTCTATTTTTGCATTTTTGACATTTAGCCCAAACTTTTCTTACAGCCTGTCTCATTCGCAAAATCCAATATTTTTGTCTTAAATTATTTATGACAGTTTCTTGACCATGATGGTAAACTTCTTCGTGATAATGTTGTATAATAAGTTTGGTTATATAATGATTGGGATCTAAAAATATTGGGAATTTAAGATCTTCACAAGCATTTAAATTTTCCAGTCTTCCATTTAAACGAAGAATTCCATCTTGGTCCAATGTACATGTTAAGGTGTAAAGTCTGCTGTCCTTTTTTATTGGAATTTTATTTTGTAAACAATATATTTCCTCGTAAAAAGCGTCTTCTTGTAGCTTTTTGTATAATAATTTCTCTGCAGATTTAATTTCTGCAATACTTAATTCATTTTCCATTAATCTTTTTTTATTTTTACTATTGTGTTTACAATTTTGAATAAATCTTTGCATCCATGCTGTAGATCTCAATAATTTTGTCCATTTTGAAAAAGCTTCTGGTTTAGGAATCGGAATACTACGTTTCGGAGTATTTAAAAATACGAATTCTTTTCTCTCTTCTTTCTCTTCAATCAAGTCTGAACGCAACTGTTCTTCTTTAGGCCAACTTTCTGGTGACTTTTGTAGAAACTTAGGTCCAAATAACCATCGACTGTTTAAAGAAAAATCGAGGTTGTGGATTCGTTTAGTAGCTTCGTCGGCGACATTCTCTTTTGAGCTTATATAATTCCAATCTTTGGCATTTGTGACACTTTGTATTTCACCTAAACGTTGAGCAACAAATACCTTATATCTGTTTGCTTCTGATCTAATCCAATGTAATACTGTTTTCGAATCTGTCCAGTAATATATTCTTTTTATATTTAAATCTAAATTTTCTTTTAGATAGGTTCCTAATCGTGCTCCCATTAACGCAGCTTGTAATTCTAATCTAGGAATAGAAACAGGTTTAAGAGGTGTAACTCGTGCTTTTGCATTAACCAGTGCGGTTTGAATTCTGTCTTCTTCTTGACATCTTATGTAGGCAATTGAGGCATATGACCTTTCTGATGCATCACAGAAGACGTGTAGTTGGATATCTGAAATTTTCCGATTTAATGTAAAATAAATCCGTGGAATTTTGAAATTGAAAATATTTTTGAGATCTGTAATCCAAGTTTCCCATTTTAACGTTAAACTGTCTGTAATTTCGTCGTCCCATCCCAGCTTACTACGCCATATATCTTGTAAAAGAATTCGTCCCTGTATAATAAAATTGATTAAAAATCCTATTGGATCAAAGACGGACATTACTACTTTCAAGACTTCTCTCTTTGTTGGTCGACGATTATACTCCAAAATATTTTTATCAATTTTGTGAAATTTGGTTTTAAAGGTAAACGTGTCGTCAAAACAGTTCCAAAAAACACCCAAAATTCTATCGGTACTATTTTCACCGTTTGGCTCAAAGTTTTTATCACCTTGTGCTTTTAATTCCGGGCTAATATCTGTTAAAAGTTCTTGAGAATTGGCTATCCAATTGCAAATTTGAAAACTGGCTTTTGAATGGACATAAATAATATCTTTAATAAGTGTTTTACCTTCTGCTATTGAGTCGGCATTACCTAAATAATCATCCATGTAGTGCTCCTCTATAATTGCTTTTGTCGCCAAAGGGTAAACGTTTTCGAAGTCACGAGCATTTCTATTTTTGGCTTCTTGGGCTAGACATGGTCCATTTGAAGACCCAAAAAATACTACGTCGATTTCATAGGTATCTGGATCCTTCTTTCTATCCATTCCCCGCCATAAAAACCTTTGAGCTCGACAGTCTTCCTTCCTGACTTTGACTTGTAAAAACATTTCCTTAATATCAGCTGTAAATGCATATTTTTTAATTCTAAAGTTAAGCAAAATTTTATGTAAAGAATTATACAGGTCAGGACCGGTCAATAAACAATCATTTAAACTTATACCATGAGATTTTGCCGAAGCATCAAATACAATTCTAAGTTTATTTGGTTTGTTTGGATTTGTGATACCGAAGTGTGGCAAATACCAAGTTTTATGGCTTGTTTCTTGTGACTCGGAATCTGAAAGCTTTCTTATGTAACCTTTTTGCAATAATTCGTTTATTTTATCACAATATGTTTTACCATATATTATATTTTTATCCATTTTTCTTTCAGTGCATAATAATCGATTCATTGCATTTATTTTGCTTTCTGGAAGAATCATATTTTCATTTTTCCAGAGAAGTCCAGTCTCATACCTATTACCTATTCTTTTCATAGTTTTTTCAAGAATGTTTTGAGCCTTTATATCATCTTTACATATTGATTTTTCCATTTTTTGTAAACCAAAATTATCAATTGACCACTGCTCCTTTACTAGATCGTGCAATATATCTAAGTCATCGTTTTGTTTGTTGTTTACATAGCAAACAAAACTATCATCTCGACTTTGTTCTGATGTAAGCGAGCAATTTCCGTGTATTACCCAACCTAGTAAAGTTTTACTTAATGCAGGACCATTCCAAGGGCCTGTAATAATTTTTCTATTTACCAATAATGGCCAGTTGTCTTGTCCAATTAAAATTTTTGGTTTAGCATTATTCATTGAGGAAATCTGATTTTGTATATAAGGATATTGTTTTGAAATCTCACCTAAATTTATTGTTTGAGCTGGAAGTGATAGTCCTTTTATTGTTCTTGCGCGTCTAATCTGAAATACTTTACCATCATGTTCTGCCTTGATCGAAAAGCTTACAGTTCTTGAGTCCATCTGCTCCTTTACCTGATTATTCGTCCATTGAATACAGAGAGGCAGTTGGGGTCCATTTAGATTTAAACTGTCTGCTAAATCTTGATCAATAAGCGTGACTGTAGAGGCATCGTCTAAAAGTGCATATGTATTTAGAGTTTTGTTATTACAATTAATAATTACAGGTACAATTTTTAAAAGGACTTGTTTATTGGTTAAAATGTGACAGTTTACTTCCATTTGTTTAGTTTCGTCTATTGTGTTATCCGTATTTTCAATTTTATTTTTATGAAGAATTCTATGATGAAATTTTGTACATTTATTTACTCCACACATTTTCTTTCTCTTGCAATCTGTAAGAGAATGATATGGCACTAAACAGGAAAAACAAATTTTATTTTCTGTTAAGAAATTCCATTTTTCATCTACAGAAAAGGATTTAAAGGTAGGACAAGTACTTAGGTGATGCAGGTCTTTAGTACAGCACATACACTTTTTGGTTACCGTATTTAATACTGAATTTTGCCTGTAAGGTGGTTTTTTTGGTTTTCCATTGTTATCGCTTGTTATGTCATAAAATTTTGGCATTTGAATTTGACAAGCAATCATTGTTTTTTGATCTAACCAGTTACTAAATTCTACAAGCTTATATTTATTTGTGTTTTTGCTGGAAATATATTCAATCCACATCATTTTGTAGGAGTTTGGAAGCTTATTTAATAGCTCCTGTAACAAGGTAGGATTTTGTAAATGATCTGTTTCATTAAGGGATTCAATAGTTCCAACAAGATTTTTTATTTCATCAGATAAATTTATTAGGGTATCTAGTCTCTCCTCTTTAACAATCGAGATATTTTTAACCCTTTCAAGAAGCATAGAAATAATGTGCTGAGGTTGTCCAAATCTACTTTCCAAAATTTGTATAATTTTACCAACATTTTGAGGCATGATAAGTAGACTTTGCACAATCTTATATGCATAACCTTTCAAGCATTTTTGCAATCTACAGTGGTTCTCTTCTTGAGAATATCCGCATATCTTTGTAGAATTTTTAAATTGAAAAATAAAATTTGGCCATTCTATTGGATTACCACTGAAGATTGGCAATTCTTTTGGCATTGACTGTCGTGTTAATATTCTTGTAAGCTGAAGCGGATTGACTTGCGTATTTAAATCAGCAGAATTATTTAAAAGTAAATTATTATTTACCTCGTGATTGACATTGACACTGTCATTTTCGACAACATTTACTTCTTTTTTACCTATTTTTTCTGTATTTTTCCAAGGAGGACATCCTTTGATCCATTCTTCAATATTAGGAGCTTCAGAATATGACTCACTTAACTCCGTCTCCACTGACTCAGACTCACACTCTTCTTCATCCAATTTTGCCAATTTTAACTGAAGTTCCAGGTCTAGCATCTCCCGATCTAATTGCTTTTTCTTTAATTCTACTTCTATCTGTGCCTGCTGGCGTCTTAACTTGTTTTTCTGACTGTCTTTTGATGTACCCTTGCTTGTGCTCTTCTTCCCCTTTTCGGAACCATAGGATTCTAATGGCACCTGAACATTTCTAGTGGTTGGAGAAACACTGGTCTGGTCTGCCGTTTTAGCAGCCCTTTGCAAACGGGCACTTCTTCTTAAATTGTGGTTTAAAGACATTTTACCATAGGTTTGTTCTAGTTACGGCTAAGGACCATTTGTTATGTTTCTTACCTAAAATATAGGATATATTATTATAAATATTAGTATTCGGGTCTGAAAGACCATTTGTTATGTTTCTTACCTAAAATATAGGATATATTATTATAAATATTAGTATTCGGGTCTGAAAGACGAATTTTTCTTTAGCAATGAAATTCTGCTGTCAGCTTAATTTTTTATTTATTTATCAATCAATATATTTTTTTTGTTTTTTTGTCACTATGCTTTTACAACAATTAAAATACTAAAACTAGGTCAAATATAAAATATACAGTACTAATAATATGTAACAGTCTTCTTCAGGATTATATTTTCGGCTTTTTTTTTCATGCAAGAGGTTCTACACAATCCTTAAACTGCTTCCCAGTGCTTTTGCTATTATTTCTTGCATATTTCAACTTACTCTTTTATTTTCCAAATAGTTAATCAAATTTTGTAAGATTGTTTTTGCTTGGAGACTCAAAGCACCAGAAAATTGTCTTTTATTATTCGAATTGTTAAATTTGTCACTTGTTAAAATCATAAAATAAACATGTTGATCACAACAAAAACCACTAAAAATTATAAGTTTATCCCTTTTTGTCATGCCGAAATTGTATGTCTGTCTCCGAGGCCGCATTTTAACCCCAGCAGGTAAAATAACCTTGAAAATAAATACCTAATTCGAAGGGAAATGCATTATAACACAAGGACGTATCTAAACCTCGAGAGCAGGGTGTATCGGATTCTTGAAAGTGTATAAGGTTGGTATGTTAAGGAAGGGGGAGTAGAAGTGGGGTGGATATATAGTGGGTAGGCGTACATAAAAGAATGGTCACAAGCCAAATTTTTTCAATTTAAAACTACCAGTCTTCTGTTATTATTATTTGCGTGTGTTAATTGTTCAGTAAAAATGAGTTTACCAATGCTAGAGGGAGATTTACCTTTAATGGGTGATAGTACCCAGGAAGAACTAGTGAAATATGTGGGTGAAGAGAATATTATTGATTGGGGTGACGACATACTTGACAATTTTGCAGCAACTGCGATGGATCAGTTGATAGAGTCTGGGTTCAAGCAACAGCAGCAGCCTGAACAATTTAATTCGAATGTAAATATAATTAGTGATATTGTGGTACGGAAAAAAAAATGCTGCGCCTAGCAATCTGGAGAAACTTCTGACACTACCATCCGGAAGGTAACAAAACAACCGAAGACTTCCACTAAAAAAAGAAATAAACCATCAACCTCATCTGAAGATCGCAGTAACACGAAGAAAAGTCGACCATCTCCATCTTCTGGAGGTTGCATTAGTAGCAGTAAGAACGTCACGAAGCCTATCTTTAGAAAGCCAGCAAAGTGTAAAGTGATCCCAGACTGGTTGGATAACGATAAGAAGCCTTCGCAACAGTCTCAGTTGCAGACATCGTCACCGCTGTCACCACAAACTCAATCAACATCATTGGTGAAGCGCCCATTATCGTCAACATTAAACAAGGCAGGCAAAATTGTAGCAAATAAGAAGAAGAATAAGAAGCAAAAAATGGAGGGTGTAACAGCGAATGTGGAAACCACAACTCCTGACTGGGTGGCTTGCTTAAGTCAGGATAGCGAGCAGAATCTCATGAGGAGTGTGTTAGCATTGAAAAACCAGTGGAAGGTTGCGTTAAATAATTATCAGCGGGAAGAAGAAGACATTGTAAAAGAAATAAGTGAATTAGAAGCTCGGCTAGGTGTAGTTAGGAATAATGTGAATAGATTTAGGGAAAAATTAGAATTATCTGATAGGTTACATGAATAGCGATGGAGTTAGGATAGTTTTTAAATATATATTATAATTTAAGAAATATGTAATATAGATTAGATATTGGAATTAGTATAGTCATAAGTGTTATGTGTGTATTATAGTAATAATAATGTATAGATAATAAAAGTAAAATTTGTCAAGCAAACTTCAAAAAAAATTAAGGTAAAATAAAATTTTTACACAATCGAACCTCATATATTGTTTTATTTAAAACCACTTAGCATAATATTATAGTGCAATATGTATAGGATGCATAGAATAAGCATCGTAAATATAAATGTAAGTTATTCCTTACAAATTTAGGTAATTTTTCTTCCATCTGTCAACGGTAATAATTCCTCATAGTTTAATGTTCGCACCCCTTTCCGATCTTCTTATTCTTCTTCTGCATATTATGTCAAACGTTCCCATTGCTTTGAAAATATCACTTTAATTATAATATTCATACCCTGTGAAGAATAATTTTTTCGAATACAGTTGATTAATAAATTGTCATGTATAGTGGAGTGAAAATTCCAGTCAAATCTCCAATAAACGGTCCTGCGGGTAAATCAAGTTCGACACTTCTAGATACATATATTACAGAATCTGTACAGGACTAATACAGGACTCTATTATCAAGACGTTCGAAATGAATATAACTTAAAACGTGCCCGGGCTGTGACATAAACCGCATTCACTACATTTACTGTAGGTAGAGAATTAACAGTTTTCTTCGGTGTATTCATAATTTACCACCACACATTATTCCTAACTACACCTAGCCGAGCTTCTAATTCACTTATTTCTTTTACAATGTCTTCTTCTTCCCGCTGATAATTATTTAACGCAACCTTCCACTGGTTTTTCAATGCTAACACACTCCTCATGAGATTCTGCTCGCTATCCTGACTTAAGCAAGCCACCCAGTCAGGAGTTGTGGTTTCCACATTCGCTGTTACACCCTCCATTTTTTGCTTCTTATTCTTCTTCTTATTTGCTACAATTTTGCCTGCCTTGTTTAATGTTGACGATAATGGGCGCTTCACCAATGATGTTGATTGAGTTTGTGGTGACAGCGGTGACGATGTCTGCAACTGAGACTGTTGCGAAGGCTTCTTATCGTTATCCAACCAGTCTGGGATCACTTTACACTTTGCTGGCTTTCTAAAGATAGGCTTCGTGACGTTCTTACTGCTACTAATGCAACCTCCAGATGATGGAGATGGTCGACTTTTCTTCGTGTTACTGCGATCTTCAGATGAGGTTGATGGTTTATTTCTTTTTTTAGTGGAAGTCTTCGGTTGTTTTGTTACCTTCCCGGATGGTAGTGTCAGAAGTTTCTCCAGATTGCTAGGCGCAGCATTTTTTTTCCGTACCACAATATCACTAATTATATTTACATTCGAATTAAATTGTTCAGGCTGCTGCTGTTGCTTGAACCCAGACTCTATCAACTGATCCATCGCAGTTGCTGCAAAATTGTCAAGTATGTCGTCACCCCAATCAATAATATTCTCTTCACCCACATATTTCACTAGTTCTTCTTGGGTACTATCACCCATTAAAGGTAAATCTCCCTCTAGCATTGGTAAACTCATTTTTACTGAACAATTAACACACGCAAATAATAATAACAGAAGACTGGTAGTTTTAAATTGAAAAAATTTGGCTTGTGACCATTCTTTTATGTACGCCTACCCACTATATATCCACCCCACATCTACTCCCCCTTCCTTAACATACCAACCTTATACACTTTCAAGAATCCGATACACCCTGCTCTCGAGGTTTAGATACGTCCTTGTGTTATAATGCATTTCCCTTCGAATTAGGTATTTATTTTCAAGGTTATTTTACCTGCTGGGGTTAAAATGCGGCCTCGGAGACAGACATACAATTTCGGCATGACAAAAAGGGATAAACTTATAATTTTTAGTGGTTTTTGTTGTGATCAACATGTTTATTTTATGATTTTAACAAGTGACAAATTTAACAATTCGAATAATAAAAGACAATTTTCTGGTGCTTTGAGTCTCCAAGCAAAAACAATCTTACAAAATTTGATTAACTATTTGGAAAATAAAAGAGTAAGTTGAAATACGCAAGAAATAATAGCAAAAGCACTGGGAAGCAGTTTAAGGATTGTGTAGAACCTCTTGCATGAAAAAAAAAAGCCGAAAATATAATACTGAAGAAGACTATAAAGTGTAATTTATGTAAATCAAATCTAAAACGAATGTAACTCTTCCAGTTTTAAAAGAAAATCGAGGTGTTGTGCAATAGTAATAAAGAGAGAACCAAAACACAAGTATCTTCAGCGCTTAGGTGTCTTATAAATCGTTGCAATATTTTAAAAAAAATCCTTGCTGACAGATCATGGGCGTAAATTTGACAGTCAACACCATTTTCTAGGGAAATAAAAAAAATTTAATCAGAATAAACTAGTAAATTTGTTGTTATTGACCTTCCCTTTATGAAGCCATGCTGGTTAGTGAAAATAATATTTTTTAAACAGTCCTCAAGAACATTTTTAACTAAGAATTTCATTAGTTTAGGAATAAATGAAATTTTGGATATGGGTCTGTAATCAGTAACACAATTTATTATACCAGCGTTTTTAAAAAAGAATGAATTATTGAAGGTCTATCTAGTATTTTGACAAGTCGCATAATAATATAATACTTGTTTGTCACTTATTTCTCAAAGTGTTTAGTTGCAAATCATCATTTCGTTACTAGGGGTACATTCTGTTTTCTTTTCCATTTTAAAAATTATTATTCTTGTGTAAAATGTATTTATTGTAACAGCCATATTATAGGTAATAAACTATGGTCTAAAAAATGTTAACCCTCCATCACTGAATCGATTAGAAAATATCTTACATTTTCTATCTTTTTGTTTATCAATATTTTCGTAAACTCAGCGTCTTGAAAATGTTGAACTAATCTTGTAAAAAATATGGTAAAATTTTTACGCCTATTATCGGGGTTAGGTATTGTTAGTAGTATTCTTACACGTATATGATCACACTGTGTAAAAAGTTACATAAGAGATAAGCTCCGTGATATGTAAAGAATATACTAAGGTTACAACTCTTATATGATGTGAAAAGGTGTGCCAAAATACAATACTCACTTCTAAAATACATTAAGTTGAAATATTAAACTAACTGCATGCTCAAAATAAACAGCTTCCAGGGTCAAAACGATGAATAGAAAACCAAGAGAATACACCAGTCGATCTTTATCTATTTTCGGGTTTTTGTTAATATACAAGGGTACATGCTGAGTGCTTGGGATTAAAAAAAAAGTATGTTCTGTGACGAAGAGGGTGGTGATAAAAAGATACGTGGGAGTATCTTGGGTAAACTTTTTAATCTTTGAAATTCTAGGTCTGGTAGAGATTATTGTAACTCTTTGGCTTTAACATACATTTTATTTCTTCTTCTATACATTTTGTTATATTTTTAAACTCTCCGGTTCGATATTGATTTAAAAAGTGACTCACACACATTACAAAAGAGAAAACACTTACAAAAAGTAAAAGTCAGTAGAAATATTTGGGTATTGGGATATTTGGTGATTTGGCTAAGTGGCTAATTGGATATTTGGAGATTAGGATATTATGTATTGAAGTTTTTAGGTGTATGAATGAGTACATGAATTAGAATGTATAGGTAGACAAAGTTACTTCACATCAGGACATAATATATCAATACAAAACAGACACTTAGAAAAACAGATACCCTGCTAGAGGAAATGGAAAACCCAAGCAGAAAAACAATCATTACAGACTTTTATGAACATGTAGTGGATTTTATGCGTTATAATGTATATAATATGAATAAATTAAATAGTAACTAATTGGTTGTATTAATAAATGTTTATTAAAAAATTAGGTTTGCATTACATGTTGATCATATAACAAAAATACATTAAACAAAGAACATGCACAATTTTCATTATTTGAATGATAGAAACATTTAGGGACGTATTTTCTTAGGGCCGGTTGCTCATCGAACTCTATAATAGGTTTGCTTGAATATTTTCTTAAAAAATCAGCTTTTTCTCTGCCCTTAACGTAAATGGTAGCAGCCTTTTCTGTCAAGCTCCGTACAATATCGGCAAATTTGTAAAATGGAGTAAATCCGGAATCACAATCAATGCAATGATAGTGTTGCATTAACCATTTCGTTTGTTTGTATACAGCTGGTCCTAGAAAGGCCAGATCAAACGGGGGTTTAAAAACATAGTGACTAATTCTATGACCGTCGTAGGCAGCAAGTTCTTTAGGGATTAGTTTATTATTTTCTATCTTGAATGCTTGGAAGTCCACAACCAGACTAGGGCCAGCCATTGTAACTCGGGAACGGGTTTCAAAAAACTAAACTAAATAATGTGTTGATTTTATCTGCTTCGGGCACTAAACACATAAAGGTTTTCAAAATATTTCAAGGTTGTCCGAAAATATATAAGAGTACCCATAATAATAATAATAATAATAATATCTTTATTGTCATAATAAATCATTCACGAGTGAACATTGACAACGTCAGTGGAAAAAATTACTAAGATAACTAACAATCTCACAGTACATAGTCAAACAACAATTATATTCAAACTGAAGAATACCCTATTATATATAATATATACCTACACATACACAAAAAGTCAATAAGACAATCAAGACAAAAAATAAAAACTTTAAGACAAAATAAACAATAAAAGTAACAGTTCAAAAACAAAAACCGGAGCAGCAAACTGACACTTCACTAATTATGTGTTCAGAAGAAGAAAATCATTAAGCGTGTAAAATTCTTTGTCAATTAAAAAGGTCTTTAAGTGACGCTTAAACAATTCACTGCCCCTGATGGCCCTAAGATTATCAGGTAAAGAGTTATATACCTTAATGCAACTCATGAGAGGACCCTTATGAAATAGAGATGTTCGGTGAGCCGGTGTTAGCAAGTCATTTCTACCCCTAGTTTGAATGTTATCATAAACATCTCTATTTCGAACAAAAACACCAGGATTTGACTTGACAAATACAGCACAGCTATATATAAAGAGAGATGGCACAGTCATGATGTTTAGCTGTTTAAATTTACCTCTACAAGAATCCCGATAATGCATCCCCAACATAATTCTTACTATTCTCTTTTGCATCACAAAAACTCTATGTGCATTTGCAACCGAAGCACGGTACCAAAACATGATACTATATGCAATCACAGATTGCACACCGGACATATAAAAAATTTTTACAACATTCAAACTAACCTGGTGATGCAAAAAACGAACAGCGTATGCTGCCTTGCTGATTTTACTTACAACGACGTTGACCTGTTGTGTCCACTGAAGTCTCTCATCCAAAGTGACTCCTAGAAACTTGACAGATTGTGCCTGCCCTATACTTTTTCCTTCAATAGGGACGTATAAAGATTCATTAGAATTATTTCCTCGAAAAACAATTAAACAGGTTTTTTTGGTATTTAAAATGAGATTATTGGCTGAAGACCATTCTAATACACTTGCCGCAATCTCAGTAGATTTTGTTGATAGTAAAATCTTGCTCGCACAGGACACTATGCATGACGTATCATCAGCGAACTGATACAGAGATGAAATGTCAATTTTCTTGTTGAGATCATTAGCAAATATCAAAAATAAAATGGGCCCCAATATAGAACCCTGTGGTACGCCCTTTTTAACTGTAATGACCTCTGAGAATACTGTTTGTTGATCCGAGCTGACACAAACCGTCATCTTCCTATTTGACAAATAAGATTTAATAAAATTATTAGTTACACCGCGAACACCATACCACTCTAACTTGCGCAACAATATGTCATGATCAATCAAGTCAAACGCCTTACTCAAATCAAAGTATAGACCTGATACCATCATTCCTCTATCTATTTGTTCTATTATATTATTAAGCGACTGAAAAATAGCTGTTATCGTTGAACGCTTTGGCAGAAAGCCATGTTGACCAGCATAGAATAAATTATTTTTAATAAAATAGTCCAACAATCTAACATAAAACACTCTCTCAAAAATTTTCGAGAAAACTGATAAGATGGACACTGGTCGATAATTTGAAATATCACTGCGGCTTCCATTCTTATAAATGGGCACTACTTTAGCCAACTTTAGTTTGTTAGGAAACACACCAGACTCAAAACATTCATTTATAATACCCGCAATGGGAGCGCTGATGATCTCAGACACCGCCTTAATAACACTGACAGGTACCTCATCCACACCAGTGGAGTACTTCATCGGCAACAACTTAATAACCTGGCTAACTTCCTCTGCAGTTGTTGGTAAGAGAAAAAAAGAATATGGTACCGACTGCATGGCGTTGTCAAAGTTATGATTTTTCAATTCATCAGAAAGATTACTGAGATCAAATTGTTTTAAGAAAAGACCTGCCAGTGTACTAGTGTCTGTAATAAGCGTTTGATTATGTAACAGCTCAATTTGACTGGATTTTTTATTACTTAATATCCAACATGTAAAATATAAGTATTAAATACATTGAATGAATGTTTTAAAATTTAGATAATCGATTTATTTCACTATAAGGACAATAAAGGCAAACAGCTAAATTATTAGATTTTAACTTTTATTTTCAAAATATACAGTAACTTATGCCAATATGCCGTATTTAGTAATTTTAATATTTTCACTTAATGAAAGCTCTAAAAATCACATGATAAACAACATTTGATCCTTTAATCATCCAAATTTACACGTTTTATTAAATTTCGCTAGTTTTATGACAGCACAGCGGATCGCTTGCAACTATTTTTGAAATTGTCTTGGCATGCATCAATAACATAAAAGGCAGATGCACAAAAAATTGCTTCAGCTGCTTTGCTTGATAAACAAAAAATATATTATCTTGAAATAAGTTCGATGGCTTTAGTAGTTTTTGTGTAAACGTGTATGAGTGGAAACTATTCAAAGGCGATGGCTGATCCTCATTCCTATTGTTTGGTTAAATTGATGGAATCGAGTTGATTATATAAATAAAGAATATCTCTTCATGTACATACAGATGCTTTTTCTATAATTTTAAAACACATGCTATATCTGCTTTTTTTATTACTTACAATGATGAGAGGAAAATCTTGTTTACTACACATTAACTTTTCGTATTTTCGTTGATATAAGGAGTAATAAGCTGTGATGTCTTTTTGTAAATAATATAATTTTAATTTTGAATGTGTAAAAGCACTAAGTTATAATTTTTTCTTCTAAAAATGTAAATAATATAATTTTAATTTTGAATGCGTAAAAGCACTAAGTTATAATTTTTTCTTCTAAAAAGCTCTCACTCATCACAGAATAGTATATGGAGAGAGGAAAATGGATTGTAAGAAAGGTTTATCAGAAGTTAACTTTTTATGTATGCTACAACATTAGTTGGATAGTAGTCTGATTAAATAAGAGAATATATTTACCGCTAATATGCATTTTTATTAATCCTTAGACATAAATTAAGCATGCATTTTGATACGTATACGACAACAAGAACTAGCAAGAATAATACTATAAAAATAAATAAATATGTTATAAAATATAAATTTTCCATAAAAAAACGTATTATCTACTGGATGTGATTTTTAAAAATGAATTACAATGATGAAGTAATAATTCTTGTGTGCACTTAAATTTTTCTTATCTGCATCAATATTCGGCAACACATGCTTTAAATCTAATTTTCATCCAACTTTGTGAATTGGAATATTTTATTTATTATATTTCGGATGCGAAACAGCCAAGTCTAGATAAATTAACCCAAATTCATCACCATTAACTAAAAAGCTCCTTATAAATTTAAGTAATTTTTACCTACTGGTCAAAAAAGGGATTTCATTCACAAGAGGTAGCATAGAATATCAAAGAAAGAAAAATAACGAGCAAAGAAAGAAAAATTAAGCATGTTTGCAAGCAGTCAAAGTTACCCATACAAAAGGACACTTGCACCTTTTCAATGTTAAATAATCCCATAACAAAGAGCACAGACCCTATTTTAACAACTATAGTAGAGAACGATATATACCTGTACCCCATTCGATATTTTAGAACAGAATCATGTCAATAAAGAAAAAAATTCTTCAAAGTGTAAAAGGAGTAGCCGCTTTAAGAGTATACAAAACTCAACAACATAAAAACCACCTGCACCCCGAACCAACACAAGGTCATCGTAAATAAAACGTGCCTGCACCTCATTCAATATTTTAGAACAAAATTACGTCAATAAAAAATAAAAATTCTTCAAGGCGTAAAAACCAAACACTTGCGTCCGAGTACCTCCAAGGTCGAAAATAAACCCAACCCAATGTCATAAATAAACATCTGCTCAAAAGTGTAGTCAAGGTTACATAAAGGACATCTGCATCCACTATAAAAAGAAATCCAAAAATACCCTAATAACGAACAAAGAAAAAAAAAATAGCCAGCGCTCAATTTTACCAATAACAAAAGAACAGAGGCATTGCCGCCTTCGAAATCATGCATAACAAAAGGACAGCTGCACTCTTTCAAGGTGTGAAAATAAACCCAACCCAATGTCATAAATAAACATCTGCTCAAAAGTTTAGTCAAGGTTACATAAAACCATCAAAGAATATCTGCATCCACTATAAAAATAAATCCAAGAGTACCTAAATAAAGAACAAAGTAAGAAAAATAGCCAGCGCTCAATATTACTCATAACAAAAGAACAACGCCGCCTTCGAAATCATACATAACAAAAGGGTAGTTGCACTCTTTCAAGGTGCGAAAATCCCATCAAGGTGTGAAAATCCCATAAACACCCTTCAAGAACGTGAAGGTATAACAAAACCCAAATATAATACAAATCTAACTTTTAGGAAAAATAATGGTCAAGGTAACATCAATAAAACAGACTTGCATCCCTTTAGATATTTTCGAACAACTAAATTACGACAATAAAGAAATAAATAACAAAACACAAAATATAATACAAATCTAACTTTTGGGAAAAAATAATGGTCAAGGTAACATCAATAAAACCCAACTGCATCCCTTTAGATATTTTCGAACAAATAAATGACGTCAATAAAGAAATAAAAATACTCCATGGTGTAAAAATTTGTAATGCAACAGTGTCGTAAATAAAAGGACGCCTGCATACCATAAAAATACCCGCATACCATAAAAATACCCTCGTCCACACCAAGGTAGCACCATCAAAGAGCAGCTCCATCCTTCAAGGTCAAATGAGTCACATAAAAGAAAATTGTATACCATAAAAATACCCTCGTCCAGGTTTATGGTCAAGGTCAAATTAACAAAGAGTAGTTGCATCTTTTAAGATCGAATGAACATCTGCATACCATAAAAATACGCTCGCCCACGTGTATGGTCAAGGTCAACAGGGAGGGTAGGCGAGGGGGGAGGAGGAGTAGAAATGAGTGGGGGTAGGCGAGGGGGGCAGGGGTGTAAGAGGGGGGGGAGAGGTGGAATCCGTGTTTAATACCTACTTGTGTCAAAGTCAAAAATTAAAAATGAAACAAGATGCACACTTAATGCAACACTTAATGCCCGCGCGGGCCATAATGTGTACTTTATGCCCGCACGGGCATAAAGTAATCCATTATGTAGATGGTATTTAAGGTATAAAAACACAATTATGTACTGGTATGACATATATTGTTATTTATGTATCAAGGGTACTAAGTAGTGTTGGGAAAAATCGACTTATTTTAATAATCGACCACCGAGTATTCGAGTGATTTAAAAAATCGAATGATAATCGTTTTTTTTTCACTCAAATGCTAATATTAATTATTAATATTGGCGGTTCATCGTTCATGTTGATATACAGCATTTGTATTGGGAATAACTGACTCGGTGTTGTTAATCGATTGATTTTTTGCGGATTATTAAATGTGGCCGACATATTTGTGGATTTTTTGCCATGGTTCCCAGACCTTACAACTTACAATTTAATTTAACTAACCACTTGACTACTTGACCTTGAGATGTCACGATATTGCATAACTCATGATATTTATGAATACTGAATACTCACCACTATAATAAATCCTATTATCCTACGCAGGCAACCCGTAATGCAGTATTTAAATCTAAATAAATCATATTTATTATCTTACGCAGGCAACCCGTAATGCAGTATTTAATATGAATAATATCGCCAATAATAACCGAAAACCACTCGGTGTAGCCGCTCGCTACGAGATGGGTCTGGCCGCAGTGAGTGATTGACAGGCGGGCAGCAACTTTGGAGACGCGTTGAAAAATAAAAACCATATTATGTTCGTCACTCGAGTTATTTCCGAAGATAATCGAATAATTCAAGGGATTGAAAAAATCGAGTGATCGGTTATTTTTCACTCGAGTGATCCCATCACTAGTACTAAGTAGATGATTATGCCCTGAGGGCGACAGTCGTACAAAGCCAAATTTAAGATTGTTGCTGTCTTGATTTATTAACTGTAAACATCGGGTTTTTCTACTGCATCTTGTCGACACGAGCACCATGAGCTAACGATCGGATTGGTGAACCGTAAACGTAGCTCGGCGCCGATGTTGTCTGGTCAATTTGCAGTTGTACCCAACAAATTGTTGTCAATACCCCAATTCAGCGTTTGGATTTAATTCCGTTCTCAAAGATACCTAGCGCACCGGGTGTTGACTTCGGATTGGTGAACCGTACGGTCGATCGGCGCTGGAAGAGATCTAGGTTAAGTAGGAAAAAATCCAATAATTTGCAATGAAGAATAGATTGCCGACACCAAATAACAAACTGGCAGCGTAACAACCTTAACTTGTGATTGGGAAATATCGAGTCTCTATTGAGCGTCGTTTTGTCCGCTCTTATATGCTCACCCCTGCCTTCAGAACTGGTGACGCATCGCGTGGGCATGTGTTTTTCTAAAACTAAAGAAATTAACCTGCTCGTACAATTTTGCTGATAAGGGTAAGATTTTACACTTTTTGTGGCTTTTAAGCTCTTTTAAAACTAGGGTTCCTGTGCACATATTACTGATCCCAAAAATATTAGTTATTTTACTTTATCCTCAAGAAATTTTGTGAACATTTTTTTACGCGAAAAACAGCCCTTGGTCTGGGGCGTTTCAATAAAAAAAAAATTACAATTAAAATACATTGAAATCAGTACTTAAATTTACAGTCTATAGTAGGCCGGCCTTCCAACCCCGCAGAGAGCTAGCATGCATAAGATATATGGAACCGAGCGACATTGACAGTGTTAATAAGTGCAGAGCACTATCTTGTTACAACATCGGTAATATTGGACTGTGTTGATATTTTTTGTCAATTATTTACAGTGCCTGTGCGTGCATTTCTAGAAAAAGCAAGTGCAAGTTTATAAACTTGAATACTATAGAAGTCCAGATAAACTGTAGGAAAAACTACAAAAGAAAAAGTTTCGTTAAGGCTTAAACCACCGTGGACCTTTTAAACGGCGATGCAGTGACCACAAAAGGACAATAATCAACATCAACTATTACGATGGTGAGAAAATAAGGCGCATGATGTGCTCTTTAACAGTTCTTAACAGTTCTTATAACTTCTTATTTCTGAACCCTGAAAAACTAAGCACAGATAAGGCGGGCTGTGCCGCCACAAAAAAAATTGTATTAAGTTACGTAAACATAAACATTGGAAAAACCTTTAGCCATTATAAATATAATTACCAGTAATTTCTAATATATTTTACTGTCTATGAATAACACCATCTGAACATACAGAGGGTTTATATTTTATATCAAACCTAGAACAATAAAATTATAATGAATACAGATTGTACCTTAAACTAGATATATGTAAGCATTAGTGAATAACCGTTATATTCAGCCATCCTGTTCATTTAGACGTCCTCCTCTTCTTTCCTTAAGAATTTCGATGCCATGTCCTGTGAAAAAAAAATATAAAAGTGGCGACTGTATGATTTATTTTCTTTGTTATTGTTTTTATTTACTTTTTTAATGTGGTCTTATCTGTTCAATTACAAAGACCATAATTCTGGCAGTTTTTTATGCAATGCTTGGGGGGAATACTCTGGATTAAGCCAAAAGGATCGCCGTTGGTCTACTTGCCAGGTTTCGGAAACTTTCCTTAGTTACTACTACTACTACCACCACTATCGTAAAACTGCAGGTAATTGTACTCCAAAACCATCTTTGGAGTACAAGTATTTGGCCGATTTTTGGATTGGAACAAAGAAGTAACGAAATATTAATCAAAAAATGAAAATATTGTTACCTTAGTGGAATAAGATAAAGATTTAATGGTTGTTACCTCATTACGTTGATGAGGATGGGATAGTTATGTTACATCCACGAAAAACAGAAAAGCTTGATAAGGTTACTAATATATCACAGTTATATTAACAATAAGAAAGCCCAACGAATTGTATCTTAAGTAAACATTTTTCATCTCTTAGATAAGCATCATTAAAGAAAATGTCTAGGTAAATATTTTTTGTAATATATTTTTCGCTATATTAGGAATGGGAATGGGCAAATAAATGTGAAAAGTCACAACACCATAATATTATATATCATACCTATTTAGTATATTATCTATTTTTTACTATTGTCATAGTTAATGTGCTAACAGTGGCGGCTCGTTAATGAAGGGCTCTGGGCGCCGCCCTCCCTGCAATTATTTCAAACATAATCCAAAAACCAATAAGGCAATCTATGTAAGCAATCCATTGAAATAATTTAAACCAAACATAGCCCTATTCCAGCGGGTAGGTTATACTAAGCGCCGGCATAATAAAATTCAAACCAAACATAGCCCTATTCCAGCGGGCAGGCTATACTCATAGACAAGCGAGTTGCGCGCTCTCAAGATTATACTAAGCGCGGGCGACCGATTATTCGTCCCGATTCAACGCGACTTCTCGTTATGATTACGGAGGCGTGACGTCACCTAGATATCGCACAAAGAGGAGCTCAAAATATTTCGCCCAACAGCTGTTCGCGACTCGCGATTCGACCTGTCGAAGCCGTTCACGTTTTGTTTATTTGTTTTGATTTATTATAGAAACATTATAAAGTTGAAAAATTTCGTTCGAAGGTCATTGATTTACAGAAGCTTGTGGTTAGTTCTCTGAGCTTAAGTGAAAAACTTGATTTAAAAAATACAGGGCGGCCACTACCAATATTGAATATAGTACAAGTGCAATCAAAATGTAAAAGTAAGGCACAGTTTACGCGTAAGTTTGACAAATAAATATAATAAAAAATCCTGGATATGCGGTTGTGAGGACAGAAATTCTTTTTTTTTTGTTTCGTGTGTCTTCTTTTTGACGGGGATGATAATTGGACTATAAATGGAGTGCAGGACTTAAAACATCTTTCAGAGAAAATAAAAAACAAAAAATAGTGCAAAACATCGTTATAATGTGGTAAGTTTTGAGATGTAAGGACAAAGTAATATTTTAACTTGTTTAAGTAGTACTTATGCTAATGAAATTAAAATTCACAACGAGAAAGTTAGAAAAAACAGACACGTACTTTCGAAAATAATAGACATTTTAATTTTTTTTTAATTTAAAGACAGCGCCCCCCTGACTCACTAGTCACGAGCCGCCACTGTGTGCTATCTTCTACAGATATAACATGTAAAGTATTTGTACCTATGTAATGCAATTAGTACCTAGTATTAATAATATTGAAGACTATTTGATTTGTCACTACATTTTGAAGTCATGTTAATTATTAAGATAGGTTAATAAAAGTATATACCATTAAAAAGCATTTTTATTACCTATTGTAAAAAATGAATTATTTTATTTTTTACCTATTTCTAATAGTTTTGAAGATATTATGCTATTCAAGATGCCCGACTAGAAATTTCTATGTTCAAGCGAACATATGGGGACTTTTAAGTCTATTAAATAGGACCCCCACTGGTATCAAATGCCACTAGTCCCAGCTTTATAACACTTTTTTCCGGGTCCAACCATAACTGTCCTGGGGTATATTGCGGATATTGTGGAAAAACTGTAACAATAATACCAAAAGGGTTGGTCAAACTGACTTATCGCTTGTCCAAAACAAAAGGAATTATTACTGTATTTCCACCGGGGTAGTTCGTGATTAAAATGAAACAAGAGAGAATTTTTACTCAGTCATTCGTATATTAATATTTAGAAAATGGAGTTATATGCATCATAGGACAATGAAATTATATATTCATAGCGCAAATCATTTGTGCATGCACACATTTATAGCAAATGATGCGTATCAAACATGAGTACATATTAAAAAATGTGGAGACATATATGGTAAGTAATATGATGCTGAAACAAACCAAAGGATGGAAATAATAGTGCTATGACAAACGACATAAATTAGTATCATAAATGCGGCAATATAAAGACCAGCAGAGTTTACATATCGCTCACTGGGTGCAATAGTGGCACATTTCAATAATTGGTCATATAGAGTAAGTGATACCATATTACTTTGAATACCTTATTTGTCACTAACAATAGTGGATAGTGGCATAAAGTTATCTCTAGTGTAACTCGTTAGATGACACTAGTGTCACTATTGAATTTCGCGCCTTTGTGATCGAGTACGTAGACAACAGTGGCACTTGAATTTTAATACGATAAGTTGGAACAAATTTTACATTTTTAATAATGCAACAGTGGCATATTACAGGTGGTGTCAATATTGCATGTTATTATTTTATATTTTATTGCTAATTTTAGTGGAATAAGTTTAGTTGTGCCAGTATTGCCTTTTCAATTGTCGTTATTTATTGTTAAAAGCTGGACTATTAGTTCATGTTCAAACTAAATAAATAACATGTTTAATTTTTCAACCTGTTCCTGTTCCTTTTTGCAATAAAATATTGTTAAAACAGAAAAACATATTTTTAATCAAAATTAATTATTAAAATAGACCATTATATTTAATGAAGTGACGTATGTACATACGTAAAAGTCAACAATGGCACAACTTAATATTTTCCAATTAAAAAAAAAATGTGTACAGTTTGAAAAAAAAAGTGCAATACCATTCGACCTTAAATATTCAACATAATTTATTATTCGTTTTCTAATTAAATAAGACAGCTTCTTTAAAACTCAATATATTTAATTTCCAGATTACAAATTGTTGATTTTCTCAAAACTTACAATTTTTTAATGTGCCATTATTGCACCCAGTGAGCGATATATACTAAAAAATACAGTATAATTTACACATATTCAACCTGGAGATACAAATTGATGTTGCTGAATAACGCATTGAACGTCACTTGTTTGTTCATTATGGAATAGTCCAATATAACAACTGGAACTAGGTATATGTGAAATTAAGTCTTTAGATCAGAGGTTCCCAAACTTTTTTTTCTCATAGACCACTTTAAAAATTTTGCTGGTTCCGGTGGACCCCCTGCAGCTACATTTCTATCTTGTTCCCAAAACTCGACAAAAAATGTGAAGGTTATGTTAACTATGGAAATTTGCGTTGCGGCTGAGTTCCAACCACGAAGAATAAACAGTTTTAAAAAAAAAAGTGAGAATTTATTGGTTAATTAATTGTGCTGTGAATGGATGTCAAGAAAGTAAAGTTGGCCAATCAAAAAAGTGATTACATTCAACTTTACTTTTTTGGCATCTACTCACAGCACAAGAAACCAATCAATTATTTTATTTAGAAAACTCCCGGAGTGGTAAAAATTAGAGGTGGGCTTAAGAGTTATTTTTGAATCACCGGTATACCGGTGACTGTTATTTTAAATTAACTGTTATTTTAAACAGTTACCAGTTATTTTCAAAAAATGAGATTTACTAAGGTGAACGTGTCAATTTAAATAATCGACTTTTTCTCTTTTTAAATATTTTATTGGCGCCAAATTAAAATAGCTGTTATTTTGAATAATATAACAACGTTTTCTCTATTTTATTTTCAGCATATTATGTTACTGTACCCATCACATACCACACACCCTAGTCTCTAGTTAAATTACCAATAAAAATAAAGTCTATGTAGTATCATATACCAAGTAAATACTTACACACAATACGACGGTTACGACATACACACACATAAATAGAAAATACATTAAATACAACGCTACAACGCGCTTCGGGGAATTACAGAATATACAATATTGCCAATTAACCTATTTACCAATCCACTATTTCCCTCGCAATTTTAAACGTGAAGAGTAGTGAAGACGTGAAATTATCTTGTAACTACTTAACACCTTTCCTTTAAGCATAAGCATCCTGCAAACCAGGACTATCAAATATCAGAGAAATAACGTTCATTGGAAATTAATTATACCTTACCGTTACCGCCCACAAAGTGATATGAAAATTATCCGATTACTAATAATAACCATGTTATTTTTTAATATCCAGTTATTTAACAGCGAGAGAAGGCTGCATGAGCCGGCGACTTAAGCAGCGGCAGTGCTGTGCGATCGGTTGGTATATGAATCACTAGTAGTTGCTTCACATCCTATTACTAAAATAACCATGTTATTCTTTATCCAGTTATTTAGAAAATAACAGCGTGCAGCGAAAGAAGGCTGCCATGAGCCGGCGAACTCAGTTCGGCAGTGCGATGTGCGAACGCTTGGTATATTGAATAACTGGTAACTGCTTCAGATCATATTTAATCACCGATAGCGACTGTTATTTCTTAATAACCGGTTACTTTTAACCGTGACAGTTATATCGTCACACCTCTAGTTTACATTACATTATAACATGATAACAGTCGTAATATAATTAAAATTAAAGATTAATAACGTAACGTACCTTCTTAAAAAAATATTTCTTCACTATCGAAACCAGACAAATTTTCGTGGACCCCTGCTTACGAATTGTGAACCCCCATTTTTTTGTCACGCCAACGTAAACCCCCGTCAAGTCTCCAGTGGACCCCTGGGGGTCCACCTGGACCACTTTGGGAATCACTGCTTTAGATTAACAGTCCGGGACATCGGCACTGTGTAATAAGACGGTACATCGTTCATTCATTCATCATTCAAGATGGTACATGTTTTGAAGGCTTGCAGACAAATTTATGTTGCTCTCAGCCGAGATTGTTTTTAATGTTAATTTTGTAGATAAATTCTAATGGCTTGCAGAAAACCTTCTTTGGGTTTCAGCCTAGGTTTTGTGATTAAGTTTGAGGATGAATGATACTTGTTATACCTTAACTTTCAAGATGTCTTTATTGCAAACTAACTTTTGCAGTTCATTACATGGAAAGTGACAACATAATATAGAAAATAATAACCATTAAAAAAAAGAACAGTAAAAAAATGGAAGTTAATCCAATTTAATTCATTAATAAAATCAATTAAAAAAAATAGTATAAATAATTTAATTTAGTAAATATTTTTTTAATTGTTTTTTAAAAGTTGCCAATTTTTTAATTTTTCTGATATTTTTTGGAAGTATGTTATATTTTATTATTCCGTCATATAAAAGCGATTTTTTTCCGAAATTACTTTTTACTGGTATAGTTTGATAATTTATACAACGTCTGGTGTTTATGATCATGTAATGTCCTATTGTCCTGAAGTGTTATGCTTGATTTTTTTTCTTTTAAAATAATAGAGTGAATTAGAATACACATTTTTAATTTATAAATGTTTGGAACAACCTTAGGTTGATAAGGTTTATCTTGTTACCATGGTATAGGGACCATCGTAGGCTGCTTGGTCTGTTTTGTTTTAAGTTACGGTATCACATAAATTAATTCTTTGGTTACGTACTAAAGGACTATTAGTAGAATTAAAGCCGAAGAACGGCACTGATGAAACTTAAATCACTATGTTTTATTTGGTGAATATTATGAACGCATCACTATTACGATTGCACAACTGCACACACAAGTACAGTAGAATTTCGTAAAAAATGCATTACTCACGAGCCTATTTACATTTGATGTGCGGGATACATCACGGATTTGAACGTGCCGTGACCGAAGATATGTAGCACGCCGTGGCCACCTGACTGCTTCGACGACAGTTTTTACTGGAGTGAGTGATAGATAATGCACTAAGAAAATGAAGTTTCCTAAGTTATCGGGCTGGACAAATTTAGCAGCTGTTACTAAATAAACCGCTATATAAGTTAAAATATTGTTTAAAGGTGACATGATGATCTTGTAGTCGTTGCAGTATATATTTTGCTGCGGGTTTTACAAATCTTATAGTGTTGTTATTATAACATATTTGTTAACTGTTGCTATATTATTATGTCTATACCAGCTAAATAATTTTATAAAGAAATAAACTTAAACGGTTAAGTAATTATTGCTATCAGAATTGGCAATCCTAGCGTTACAATTGTTAATCGTAACCCTAATGCACTTTGCCAGGTACTTAAAGCCATGATAGCTCGATCGCAGTTCTACTAGAGCAAAACGGTTTTTTAAGATTCGTTATTTGGATGTAGGAAAGGGTAAATTCGGTTGAACGTCAGCCAATAAGAAAGCGCTTGAGTAGGTATTAAACCCGGATTCTGGGTCACCCCCTACTCCTTCCTCCTCCTCCTCCTCCCCCTCCACTCCCCTCGCCTACCCTCCCGCGACCTTGACCGCACAGGTATGCAGGTGTTCATTTGACCTTGACCATACACGTGGGCGAGCGTATTTTTAAGGTATGCAGGTGTTCATTCGACCTTGAAAGATGCAACTACTCTTTGTTAATTTGACCTTGACCATACACCTGGACGAGGGTATTTTTATGGTATACAATTTTCTTTTATGTGACTCATTTGACCTTGAAGGATGGAGCTGCTCTTTGATGGTGCTACCTTGGCGTGGACGAGGGTATTTTTATGGTATGTAGGTGCCCTTTTATTTATGACACTCTTGCGTTACAAATTTTTACACCATGATGTATTTTTATTTCTTTATTGTCGTCATTTATTTGTTTGAAAATATCTAAAGGGATGCAAGTCTGTTTTATTGATGATACCTTGACCATTATTTTTTCCCAAAAGTTAGATTTGTAATATATTTGGTGTTTTGTTATACCCTCATGTTCTCGAAGGGTGTTTATGATATTTTCACACCTTGATGGGATTTTCACACCTTGAAAGAGCTATTATAGTCGTAACAATAGGGTCTGGGTCTCTTTGTTATCGGATTTTCACACCTTGATGGGATTTTTCACACCTTAAAAGAGTGTCTTTTGTTAGGTATGATTTCGAAGGCGGCATGGACCTTTTGTTATGAATAATATTGAGCGCTGGCTATTTTTTTTCTTTGTTCGTTATTTAGGTATTCTTGGATTTATTTTTATAGTGGATACAGATGTCCTTTATGTAACCTTGACTAAACTTTTGAGCAGATGTTTATTTATTACCTTGGGTTGGGTTTATTTACGACCTTGGGGGTGGCCGGACACAGGTGTCAGTTTTTACATTGTGTTAGACCTACTATAAAAAGGAAGAAGGAGTTGGATATTTCAGTATTTGCTTGTCAATCGTTCGTGTAAGAGTTTCTATCTGTTACCATGAATAAATACGTGTGCGAAGAATGTGGTAAATCATTTACGCGAAGTTATACTATGTTGCGTCATAAAAAAGAATCATGTAGATTAAGATTCGATAGTGTGGAAGGAGAGAAACGACGCAGACTAGATGGTAGTGCTTCATCATCACGTATGCAGACTTGTGCCGCATGTAATATTATTTTACCAGCGAATCAGATGGTAGCTCATCAAAGAACATTACAACACAGAAGTAATGCTTGTACACCATTCTCTCAAAATGTGCAAATTATTGATACTGCATTTAAAAACAGAATCACAACCTACCGCGTAAATAGTGATAATGAGCATATAGACTTTGCAGCGTTCTTCGAAGAATTAAGGTCGAAAGTGTTAGATCTAATAAGTGAATTGTTGTTAGTACACCGCTCATTTAAAATAAATATGGTTGTGGTGGGACGATACAATTTACCGTCACAAGAAATTGTAAGTGAAAAATCCTTTAATACAGCAAATGAGGTAGTTGATGCAGGTAGCGATTTAAATATAGTGTACGAGATATTTACTGAAGCAATGAAAACCCAGTCAACTGAATTTCAAGAAAAAGATTCAGGTATGTTAAACTTTTTAGTGTTTTGATAGAAAGGGTATTAATTGTGTGTTGTTTTCTTTTACAGGATGGGCATTGGAAAAAATACTCTACCTCGAAATTAATATTAACAACTACAGCCCGATGAGAGGGTCGTCGTACATCGCATTACCACGTCCAATTCAGACTAAGAAGGCCATTATTAATGTAAATAATCAAGATGAGTGCTGTTTTGCGTGGGCTATAGTGTCAGCTTTGTTTCCTACCGCAACAAAGTCATCGCAGATATCATCTTATCCTCATTACTCTGACGTTCTTAACTTCACAGGTATGGATTTTCCAGTAAAGTTACGCGATATAAAAAAATTTGAAGAAAAGAATAATATTTCAGTGAATGTGTATGGCTTGGAATCTTTATTTGAGGCTAAAAAGGTAAAATATGAAATTGTCGGACCACTATATTATTCGGGACAAAAACGCGTAAATCACGTTAATTTGCTGTTAATAACAAAAGATTGCAATGTGAAAGATAATAATAGACACAATTGTGATGAAAATTGTTCAAAAAGTCATTATTGCTGGATTAAGGATTTATCACGTTTATTGTCTAGTCAAATATCTCAAAATCATGATAAAATATTCTTTTGTGATGGTTGTTTAACCTATTTTAGTTCAGAAAATAAATTAGCAGAACATCAACAATATGACTGTAACCATATATATTCACTGACTCCCACATTGGATTTTAAAACTGATAGATTTGGAAATAATGTACCTGAAAACATTTTAAAATTTGAAAACATTGAGAAACAAATGCGAGTTCCGTTTGTAGTGTATGCAGACTTTGAGTCTATTTTAAAACCGGTTGTTAATGTGGAACCAAACCCTACAAATTCTTACACAATGCAAAGCTTCAAGCATGAGCCATACTCTTTTTCATATTTAATTAAATGTTCTTTTGACGACTCAATTTCCAAGTTTGAGTTATATAGGGGGGTTGATGCGGCTCAAGTTTTTGTTTCACGGATTGAAAACGATTTAAGGTTTTTGTATAATACATATTTAAAGGATATAAAAAAAATGAAAGATTTAACGGATCAGGAAAAGGAAGAGTTCACAAATGCTACGATTTGCGGTATATGTGAACACCCTTTTACCGATACAGATGTAAAAGTAAGAGATCACTGTCACATAACGGGGGAAAAAAGATTTGGTGCCGCACACTCTATTTGTAATTTAAATTACAAATTACCTAATTTTATTCCGATAATTTTTCACAATTTAAGTGGTTACGATAGCCATCTTTTTATAAAAGAATTGTGTAAACATGGGGATAAAATTGACGTAATAGCTCAAAGTAAAGAAAAGTATGTGACGTTTACAAAGAACATTTACGTGCACGATTATGTTGATAAAAAGAGCGGTATTACCAAACGTAAATATTTAAAGTTACGATTTATCGATAGCTTTAAATTTTTATCATCTTCCTTGGAGAATTTAGGCAATGGGTTAGATATCACTGAATTTAGAGAAACAAGAAAGCTTTTTCCCAACACTGATCAATTTAATATGATGCGCAGAAAAGGGGTTTTTCCATATAGTTTCATAGATTCCATTGAAAAAATGGACAATACAACACTTCCACTAAAAAACGAATTTTATGATAATTTACGCGAAGAGCACATTAGCGATGACAGTTATGAACGAGCTAAAGAAGTATGGCCTATGTTTGGGTGTAAGAATTTGGGGGAATACTCTGATTTGTACCTCAAGTCAGATGTATTATTATTAACGGATGTTTTTGAGCAGTTTCGAGATATGTGTTTACATGTTTATAAGCTTGACCCTGCTCAGTACTTCACACTTCCAGGTTTATCATTCGATTGTATGCTGCGTATGACCAAGGTAGAGTTAGAACTACTGACTGACATAGACACAGTTAATTTTTTTAAAAAGGGTATTCGCGGTGGCTTAAGTCAGTGTACAGAACGAAAGCATATTGCCAACAATTTATATTTACCAAACTACGATGCAACAAAACCATCTTCATTTATAACATATCTTGATGCTACAAACCTATACGGTCATAGTATGTCGCAAGCATTACCATTTGGTGGTTTCAAGTGGTTATCACAGCGTGAAATAATTGATTTAAATATTCTGGCGATTGACGATAACAGCCCCCAAGGTTATGTTCTCGAAGTGGATGTGCATTATCCAGAACATTTACATGATGCTCATGCCGATCTTCCATTTTTGGTGGAAAACATAGTCCCTCCTACAGAAACAGCGAAGCTACCAAAGCTAATACCGAATTTAAATGATAAAAAGCGGTACATAGTACATTATAGAACGTTGAAACAAGCCATCAATAACGGCCTAATGGTAATGCAAACGCATCGAGTTTTAAAATTTGATCAATCCAAATGGTTGAAAAAGTACATAGATTTTAATACTGAATTGCGAAACAAATCAACAACGAAATTTGGTAAAGATTTATTTAAGTTAATGATTAACGCGAATTTTGGCAAAACAATGGAAAATGTGGAGAATCGTAAAGATATAAAGTTAATAACATCTTGGGATAATAGTGTCGGTAGAGTAGGTGCTAGAGCTTTAATCGCTCGCCCTAATTTTAAAAGCGCTTCAATATTTTCAGAAGATCTAGTAGCAATTCATATGGGTAAAACAAAAGTAATTTACAATAAACCAATTTATATTGGATTCTCCATATTGGACATGTCAAAAACAGTTATTTACGATTTTTTTTACAATTTTATTAAGGCAAAGTTTGGTAATAATGCTTCCTTGCTATACACTGACACGGATTCCCTTATACTAAAAATTTTTACAGATAATTTCTATCGCGTTATTTCAGAGAATCCGGAAAAATTTGATACATCAAATTATCCTGAACAAAATTTGTTTAATATTAAGAAAAGTAAATCGGTATTGGGTAGAATGAAGGATGAATTTCCAGGTGACCCGATAACATGTTTTTACGGTACTGGGGCGAAAGCTTACTATGTTAGCTCGTTAAACAATGAATTAAAAAAGGCCAAGGGTATTAAAAAATATGTTGTCGAAAATCAACTGCACCTGGAAGATTATCGAAAAATAGTAGAGCAAGGCGGCCTTATATTTAGAAAAATGAAAACTTTTCGTAGTATTAAACACGATATATATACGGAAGTTATAAATAAAGTTGCTCTTTCCCACAACGACGACAAACGTTACATTATTCCATCAACGACAAAAACTTTACCTTGGGGCCATCAAGACATTGAATTTTATAAAACCAACCCCGAGGATAATTTGGAAATTTTGCTTAAAGTTATCGAATCTTTTAATTCAGATGAAGATTTGTAAATATTTACATCCTATTGGAAAGTCCATATTTTTTTGCTTTTATATTTTAAATTTATTGCTTATTATGTTAAAATTATATGAAACATTGTAATGACACTTAATTTTTACTATAATTTTACATGTAGAATAAGTATGGATGATGTCATAGTTTTATATACCCACTTTATTTATATACGTTATTGCTAGTTATTTTATTTCCATTTTTACAAATTGTTAAGGTAAAATAGATCTTTCCGTTTACGTTTCTTGTCACTTTTCGTAAATGACATACCACATTTTTGATATGTATGTACTCTTCAATTTCTATAAAAGAAATCAGAAGATTTTCTATATTGACGTTTAATAACACACAATTGTTTAAAAAAAAAATGTTTTACCTAATCTAAACATGATGGTAATGCATATACCAAATTAGTGGGATAAGTTATTATGTTAGAGTTATACGATGGTAATGTATTGTAGGTTAGATATATTTATGATCGAATTATTATGTATAGATAAAATTTGTTTAAGTATACCTGTAAGTTTTTGAAAAAATATAGTTTAGGTTATAGTGTAGTTTAAGTTTGTATATAAATGTATAAAAATAGTTAGATTACGTATAGCATTTAGTTTTTTTTTCTTTTTTTTTAAAGAATAGAACTTCATTGAAATAAACTGATGATTATTTAAACCATTTTTGTTGTTGTTTTATTTATAGTATCTAGTTAAATAGAAAATATATTAAATATTTTTACATGCCAGTGCAGTTCCTTGCATTAATAGGAATTTCATCAAGATGGGTTTCTTGATAGAAAACTATATATGTTTTTAGAGGACGAGAGTCTTACAAAAATACATGTACATCTCTATCAGGTGTTATATGTTAATATTAAAAAGTTGCTAATATTTCAACATTTTATCAAACTTAATGGATTTTTCGAAGTTGTATGGAACACAAGGTGTAAACATGGAATGCATTTCTTATTAGTTACAAAAAATAAAACATGAAATATCTATTTAATCGGTTTATTTCTATACTTTACAAAAATAATATTAACTTAAAAACTAATACATCAATTTATTAGTAACGGAACCATTTAATATATTGTAGCTTAAGAATGCATCGTGAATTATTAGTGCGTATACTTTAGTGTCTTTAGGAAATTTGTTCTTGCGTGTTTCAAACTCCAACTTCACATCCACAGTAGATTATTTAGTCGCTTCTGGTTGATGACTGCAATCGATTACGAACACTGGGTTATTTAGATATTCAGCAAAACTCATCATAGGATCATTGATTTCTCGTTGGTAGTAGCTTATTTGAAAATTCTCATAGTTGTAATATGCTGGTGCATACAGTTTCTTCGCAAAATCCAAATTCCATTTTTCATAAGGAAATACCGTAGAGTTTAGATACAGACGAATATCACTGATATCAGCTGTAGTAAATTGAGTAGCATCCTTTTCTCTATTATCCAAAGAAGTTGTTGATTGGAACCCAATAATCAAGTATCTTGGTTTTTCGAGATTCGTACTTGTCCTTAAGGCCCACACATCTGATGATGTTTGACGCAAAGCAGGTAATTCGTAAAGATCCCATTTACGATATACCATTGGAATGGTTGCATTATTTCCGCCTTTATTAATACGGGACAATATTTTTAATTTTTGCTGGTCATCGGGAATAATGTGACGAATTTTCCACTCAATTTTTTCGATTGTAATGTCTGCATCTACTTCACCAATGTAACAATTGGTAAAAGTACGGGCGATAATAAAAATCAACTCTTGTTTAATATTAAATATTCCCTTTGTATAATCCTCGGCAAAACCCATCAGATATTTTAGAGGCAACTTTCCCGAAAACATCTTGCTTACTGGATCAAAAATACATTGGTTTTCATCAGTCAAGCCCCATCCACACGCCATAAGAGTGTTTTTTTGACAAGCACCCAACGACGTCATAGCTTTCAATGTTGAAGTAATTCCAGGTTTGCGAACGACGGCAACTTGTTCACCACCCATTTCATAGCGAATTTCATCAAACAGAAAGGCGATTGCATTATTTGATAGATAACATTTTTTCGTTACATCTTTAGATTTAAATTTTCCTTCGATGTATATGTAACTGTCTGATATATCCAAAATTATGTCCTGAAAGTGTACTGGTATGCGAATTTCATCAGAATTGCTAAACGCTGGAGAACCATATGGTTTGTATGTATGTTCTTGTAAGCTAACGATGGAATGATCGAAAATGGGTTCGGTAAAAACTTCAATTTTGTCACTGGTGCTAGCCATTTTTTTATTTTCGTACTTTCAAACCAATCGATTGTAGAAATTTGAGATCTTTAGCTGACAGCTGTTTATGAAACAAACGTCTTTCCAATCTAACGTCTGGATTATGAATGACTCTGGAATGTGTAATATGTTTACTTTTATGTTTAATGGCAGTCGATTTTTTAGTGTTCATCAACATATTTAGTTGGCGATTATAGCAGAAACCCATATTTTATGATAGTCTTTTCAATTCAAGTTTAACAATAATTTTCTCACCTCGAAAATTTATCAAATCACCGTTATCGTCCAAGATGCGTAGAGTAATGTTCTCTATTGACTGGCGTCCTTCGGGCAGTATCGGCATATAAATATTATTTTGGGGTTCTTTGGAAATTTTATAACCCGGCTCCACATCAATGTCGAATTTAAATAATGTGTGACTTTCTTTAGAGTTCAGATATGCTCCCGAAATTATGTTACAATCCACCCTTATAATACGCACTTTCATTATGTCCACATTACTGGTTGATTTATGAATTTTCCCACTCTCTAACACGACTCGTCCAAAACCCAATAATTCACCGATACTGTTTTCTCCACTGAAATCGATATCGTACAACGACTTGAGTTCACATTTTAATGTATTATTGTTGGCTGATAACGAAAAAAAATCCATACAATCTTCTTGTTTACAGGATTCTTTTAAACTTGCATACATGGATTTCGCAATTTCATTAACTTCATAGGCTCCTGGTGGAATCCTCACATTTATAAGCTTCTGGCTATAATTTTTTCTGTATTTAAAATAACAATTACTTTCGTCGACATTGAAAATTGAATTATACGTATAAAATCCCAACAATGCGAGACCATACTTATGGGCTGGATTCAATTCGACGGGTGGGTAAAAGTCTGCACTTAAAACACTTGTGTGTCCTGTTAGTGTGAATGTGTAAGACATGACTGTTGATAAAACATATTATGCTACTATTTTTATTGTGGTTTGCAGCAGTTTAACAGATTTAAGCTTAGGTTTCGTCTCACTCCATTCGCTGTTTCGGTTTTTATCTTTACATCACTGATTTTACAATAACAACAAAATTGCTTTTTAGGTGTCGGTCCGTCTCCTTCATCACCACCCAAACAAGTTTCACTGTTGTAATGCTCGTTACAGTACTGATATTTTAACATGTCGCTGTCCGTTTTCATATGTGCGGGTAACTTATTCCAAACTAGTGCGATTTCATTTAGAGCTAATGCAATCATCACTTCCTTTGGCATATTTCCTAACTGTTTTGCAGACATTTTATTCAAACCACCGACTTGACGAAATTCGTTAAGTGATATCAACATTTTAGTGTAGTTATCACAATCCATTTGTGGTGTCACGTACGCTGATGCCATCATAGTTTTTTATTTTCCGAGAGAAACTTCAAACACAAATGTCCACACCAGACTGTCCCAAAATCTTGCTGCCGCTCATATGTATAGTAAATTTTCTTTGACGCTTCGGGCCCCCTTTGCAGATAATGCACCAATTCGATGGGTGGGGGTAAATCCCCAAAGCTATCGAAATATGTTACATTTAATCGGTTTTTTCTGTATGCCACCCAATGAGTCCCACCTCCTGATATACTATCCAAATTAATAATTGCGGCGTCGTAACGTTTCGGTCCTCGCAGAGGCAGCGCATCTCTCATATACACCCCTCGAAAATGTGGTATTTTCATTTGCAACGTATACTTTTCTAGTTCGATATTGGATAGCGGTCTTCGAGGTAGGGTTTCAATTAGTTTTTTGAATTTCCACCGTTGTTATTCAAATACAAGCCCATGCCGTTACGATATGGTTTAAGGAATAGTCCATTTCCTTTTGAACATAGACGTAAGGTGGCACCTGTTTTTTCAGCACTTGCATTTTTTACAGTCTTTAAAGCACGTACAATCCCTGCTGCACCTCCTGCCAGGGACCCCAAAGTTGACAATCCTGCGAATATCGGTATTAGCGGTAATAATCCACCAATTTTTGGGATTGGTATTATTCTGGGAGTACGAATTTTCCGTTTACCACCTGCTGACTTTAAAGATTTACGTGCTGCTGTTACAGCTATTTTCGATGCTTGCATTAGATTTTTTTCAAGAACCTTTTTTCCTCCTGCAACCGCTTTCAGTAATTGAGATCGAATTGGTTGTCTCAAAGCAGATCCAAAAGCTTTCTTGGGTTGTTGACGTCTTCGTCGCGGCAGCCGTTGTTTATTTCGACTAGTCGATGGCATACCCATACCGAAATGTTGTTTTGCTTTCATAATATTCGTTACTATCCAAGCTGCCGCCTTTTCTTTTATACTAGCCTCCTTCGATTTTACTCTTTTCCAAGCACTTTGCTCGAGTTCGTAATCGGCTTGGTGTCGCGCACTTAAATCTTCGCTATTATGCAAATAAGCTAAGTCGTGTTTTTTGCATGCGGCATCCAATGGATTTATTCCCAGATCACCACGTTTAACACGTTTTACTACTTTGGTACCGGGTCCACAATATTGATAACCGGGGATATGCAACTCAACTGGTAACTTATTAATAAGTGAATTAACAATACCAGCTCCAGTCTTACTTGATAAACGAGACCGTCTACTTCGCTTGACGGATGACATCTGAATGATTGTCTACGTGAAAACAATAAGTAAATATAGTAAAAATGAAAATTGTGGAGCTTAAACAGCAACTGCCAGTTGATAATCTTGATGAAAAGGTTGGATCTGGACACGATCAGAAAGTATTAAGAAGGCATGGGGCGCTGCTTCCATCATCTATTCGCGGATTGCTAATTAGACCGTCGAATTGTGGAAAAACCAACGTTATGATTTCGCTGTTAACCCACCCATTGGGGTTATGTTATGAAAATGTTTACATTTACTCAAAGTCGCTATATCAACCGAAATATGAATATTTAAGAAAAATTCTAACACCGATTAAAGGTCTTGGATACTACACTTTTAGCGATGGAAATAATATAGTGGAACCATCAGATGCAAAACCAAACTCTGTATTCATTTTTGATGATGTTATGTGTGAGAAGCAGGATGTCATAAGATCATACTTCAGTATGGGGCGACACAAAAACGTGGACGCCTTTTACTTAGCCCAAACATATTCACGTGTTCCGAAGCAACTAGTGCGAGATAATGCCAACTTTATTATAATGTTTAAACAGGACGAGATGAATATGCGACATATATTTTCCGATCATGTTTCACCCGATCTAATGTTTCCACAATTTCAAGAGATGTGTGTCAAATGTTGGGACAATAAGTATGGTTTTTTAGTTATCGATAAAGATAGTGAAGTAAATACGGGAAGATATCGCAAGGGATTTGATAGCTATATATATTTATAGATGTAACCCTAGAGGTTCATTTCACCATTGACCGTTAATTTGAAAACACAATGAATGAAGAAATCGATTTAAAACGTAAGCTATTGGAAACTACCAATGCGGTGAGAAAAAATTTAAACAAATTAAAGCAGTTAAAGAGCAAAGTCATGTCGATTTAGAAAAGTTTTACGAGCCGATTACTAAACCGCTATCATCCATATCAAATGTAGTGAAACAACGGCAGCAGCAGCAGCAGCATCAGTCTCCACCACAATCAATATCAACTCAAAAATCAGACACTAAAACTAAACCAATAAGTCACCACACTTTAAGCAAAACTAGGGACTTATCAAATATAACAATTGATGCTTCGGATGAAGAAAAATCTGATGAATTACCGATGGAATTATTTCAAACATCTACACCAAAGCATAGCCAGTACGAATCGGTTTTTGCAACACCCTCTCCATCAAACCAGTCGGAACAAACATCAAATGCATCTAATGCATCTACATCACCTTCTAAACGTATTCACACCTATTTATTAGGGTTACACAAGCAACCATCTCACTATGATACCGTTTACGGCGTTCATTATGGCCAAGGAAAAAATAACAAAGAAAAAACCTATATCGGTAACATAGAAGTGCGTTTTACTAATGGACAAGTTGCGTTATATGAAAACGATAGAAATATTGCTATATTTGATGGTAATATTGATCTTTATGATCTGATTTTCCTAAAATCACCACGAATCCTGGGCAAAGAAGATGAATTGAATAAAGACACTCTTCAGGCTTACAAAGATATTTTGGATGTAACAAATGCTGCATACGTCAAGTATGATAAAAATAAAGGTTTAAGAGAAACTAGATGGTTAAAATATAGACAAATCATTAAACCATTAATGGAGGAAACTAAACTTGGGGCTGGAGTGTGTCAAAAAAAGATAGTTAAAATTCGGTTGCCAGTAAAAAAGACATTATCATCAAAGAAATCTCAATATGTCTATTGGAATAAACCCAGTGAGTTGGTGGATCGATTACGCTTATTGTGGAGTTCAAAACTAGCCGGACACACAGGACATGATAATGAAATTATGTCAATTATTGAGGAGCTTCGAGAAGAAGGAATAATATATTAAGTATTACAATTAGTTGCATAAATTAGTGTAGAGTAAGTCTTTGGATAAGATACTATGGATCCTAGCCCCGAAAAAATTAAAATTGTTAATGAACTACATAGAAATGCGAGAAAAAATTTTACTAGAAGACATACCATAATAAAGGGATATAAAGATTTGTGGCAAATTGATTTGGCTGAAATGCAACAATACGCTGATGAAAACGATGGTTTCCGTTACATTGTCGTCTGTATAAACTGTTACTCGAAATTTGTTTATACTAGAGCTGTTAAAAACAAGACCGGTGTTGAAGTTACTAATGCGATGAAGTGCATAATTGAAGAGGCCTCATATACACCATCCAATTTGAATAGTGATCAAGGAAAAGAATTTTATAATAATAACTTTCAAGCTCTTATGAAAAAATATAATATAAACCATTATTCCACCTACAGTACAAAGAAAGCTGCTATTGTTGAACGTGTTATACGACCTCTAAAAAATAGTTTGTACAAGCAATTCTCAGCTAGGGGATCATACAGATGGTTGCAAATATTACCATCTATAACGAAAGCTTATAACAACACTAAACATCGAACTATTGGAATGAGACCGAAAGATGTAAAAGAAGATACGCAAATTAATGCCTATGACTATTTGAAAATCTTTCCTAAAAAAATAAAATATCGTTTGGGTGATATTGTTCGTATTAGCAAATATAGGAGTATATTTGACAAAGGATATACACCTTCTTAGTCAACGGAACTATTTAAAATATCAAAAGTTAATATAACTAACCCACCTACATACCTATTGGAATCGTTGGAAGAAGGTCAGCCGATTAAAGGATGTTTTTACGAACCAGAGTTGAAGAAAACAAACAGCCCAGGTGTTTATTTAGTCGAAAAAATTCTAAGGAAACGTAAGAAGAATCATATTGATCAATTGTTTGTAAAATGGTTAGGGTTTCCAAACCAAGCTAACTCTTGGATAAATAAGTATAATATTGTATAAATCCATCATTTCCATATTATTCATCATGAAGAAAGTAACATTTAAAGAAGAAATACATACACTACCTCAACATTTGCTTAGACATTTGCATATAGACAGGCTCGAAAAAACAACTTTCAACAGCTTAGGGCTGATAGAGACCGTTTTCATAGAAAAATAAACCAAATGGAAATAGGTTTGGCAAACGTTTTGGATTGGGATTATAGAAAAAAAATATATAGAGAACGATTTGTTAATAATAATTAAGTTTATAATAATTAAGTCTAATATTTTATAAATATATTTCATGTAGAATGATATTGTATATTTTCTAACTTGAGAAATAAAAATATATTATTTTTACAAATACGTATTTTATTTTATAAATATGTGTTACAAACAGCTATTACATTATATCAATACATTTATTTTATTGTGTTGTCTAAACGAAAATCTTGGTATTGCTTCTGGTTTTATCTTCTTTGCAGTGTTGATCGGAATCTTTGTTCTTCATCATCTTCATCGGAAACTCTTTTTTGCACCAACCAATAAAGATGGACGTTCAATACTTGACTTTTGGTTTCCCTGTCCTTGGGACGACTAAGTAGGTGGGTGTTTTTTTCGTCCTTTCTCAAGGGCTATAATTCTCATCTCAAGGTCTGAGATAATCTTATTAGTTTTTTCCTCAAAATCATTTTGAATTTTATTGAAATGGGGGAAGTAATCCTTATTCATCGCTTCAAATACCTGTTTGCGTAAAGTGTGAATTTCATTAAAAACATATATTCGAGTTGTTGCATCATTATCTTTAGTTGGGTTCGCAACATTTGATAAAGTCTTTCCATCAATGTCATATTGTCCGTCTGAGGTTAGTTTAAAACCAATACCAGGTAAAGCACGCACTAATTGTACTTGTTGTTGTTGATTTACCCTATGACGCCCAAATTTATCAATTGTGTTGTTTACACGACCCATTTTTCTTAACAACTAATCTGTTTTTAATATAACATTTCCTTATACATATGCTTATTTATGTACTAGGATAAATAAAACATTGTTTTACATACACATAATGTATTTACAAATTTGGTTATAATAAATTTTATTAATACAGTTGCTACACCAATCATTAATTGCTTCCCCAGTACTGTCGCCACCACCGCCACAGCACACATAAAAACAATTGTATTTTTCTTGTTCTGCTTCTTCTACCGCTTCTACTTCTTTTTCTT
Source organism: Polydrusus pterygomalis (assembly GCA_963969555.1). Lineage (NCBI taxonomy): Eukaryota > Metazoa > Arthropoda > Insecta > Coleoptera > Curculionidae > Polydrusus > Polydrusus pterygomalis. The sequence continues at coordinate 7,452,076 of OZ018385.1, forward strand.
CATCTTCAACTGCTTCTTCTTTTATTGTAAAGGTATTGGTACCAGTTTCATCTTTGTTGTGGTCACCATCATCGTCTACGTCCATCTTACCATAATTTAACAATGTTTCTTTTGAAATATTTGGAATGTCAATAAGAAACTTTTCCAGCTGTTCATTAAACATACCGGTACAAAATTCATCTAAACCAATGGAACCATATATGAATTTTTGGCAAAGATGAGCTCCAACTGCAAAACGTATTGAATCCACCATATCCTTTTTGTATTGACTTGGATTAAAAAACAAACCAAAACCGGGCTGGTCCCAGGTTGACTTAAGAGCTTCTTCACCCATACCGCATAATTTATGTGATAATTAATTAATATATGAATCTTGAGCGGCTCTAATAGCGTCTTCGTCACACATCTTAAATAGAAAATACTTTAAATGATTGTGTATGCGTTTCCCTACACGTGTGTTGCATTTCATTATTATATTACATATTCAGCTAATGATTAAATACTATGATAAACAATATGATTAAATAAAAATTTTAAAAAGTTTACTCCAAGCAACCAAAATTTATAATTGCTCGTGTAATATTTCCTGATCCACTTGAACTCTGCCCCAAATAAGTTAATGTATATTGATCATTTGACATATTTACAATATCAATAAAATCAGCAGTAAGCACATCAACAGTACGTTTAGGTAAAAATGATTGAAATGTTGTATTAAGCAATGAATCGTATAATGTGGTAACAATAGTTTTACCAAAACGTGTTGTGGTTGACACCATTTTTTTAATAGTATAAACTTTTCCAACCTCTAAGGTTGAAAGCCTTCTACGCTCAGGAAATTCCGTATCTTTGTTTATCATATTATTAATTTCACCCAAGGTTTGCTGTGAAATGCTCATTATTGAAATATGTAATAAAACAATAAATTACCTTTAATATACACTTTCGACACACACACACAATACAAATAAAATATTTCTATTCACTTTACAAGGTACCAGTTAATGCTACTGCGTTGCTTGTGTGACTATGAACACTTTACTAATTCGTCCACCTTTTTATTGAAGTTTTCAAGGTCGACGACATAAAAAATAATGGTAGGGGGAGTCGCCGCTTAAAGAGTATACAAAACTCAACAACATAAAAACCACCTGCACCCCAAACCAACACAAGGTCATCGTAAATAAAACGTGCCTGCACCTCATTCAATATTTTAGAACAAAATTACGTCAATAAAAAATAAAAATTCTTCAAGGCGTAAAAACCAAACACTTGCGTCCGAGCACGTCCAAGGTCGAAAATAAACCCAACCCAATGTCATAAATAAACATCTGCTCAAAAGTTTAGTCGAGGTTACATAAAGGACATCTGTATCCACTATAAAAATAAATCCAAGAATACCTAAATAAAGAAAAAATAGTCAGCGCTCAATATCACCCATAACAAAAGAACAACGCCGCCTTCGAAATCATACATAACAAAAGGATATCTGCACTCTTTCAAGGTGTGAAAATCCCATCAAGGTGTGAAAATCCGATAACAAAGAGACCCAGACCCTATTGTTACGACTATAATAGCTCTGTCAAGGTGTGAAAATCCCATCAAGGTGTGAAAATATCATAAACACCCTTCGAGAACATGAGGGTATAACAAAACACAAAATATATTACAAATCTAACTTTTGGGAAAAAATAATGGTCAAGGTATCATCAATAAAACAGACTTGCATCCCTTTAGATATTTTCAAACAAATAAATGACGACAATAAAGAAATAAAAATACATCATGGTGTAAAAATTTGTAACGCAAGAGTGTCATAAATAAAAGGGCACCTGCATACCATAAAAATACCCTCGTCCACGCCAAGGTAGCACCATCAAAGAGCAGCTCCATCCTTCAAGGTCAAATGAGTCACATAAAAGAAAATTGTATACCATAAAAATACCCTCGTCCAGGTGTATGGTCAAGGTCAAATTAACAAAGAGTAGTTGCATCTTTCAAGGTCGAATGAACACCTGCATACCATAAAAATACGCTCGCCCACGTGTATGGTCAAGGTCAAATGAACACCTGCATACCTGTGCGGTCAAGGTCGCGGGAGGGTAGGCGAGGGGGGTGGAGGGGGAGGAGGAGGAGGAGGAGGAAGGAGTGGGGGGTGACCCAGAATCCGGGTTTAATACCTACTCGCTTGCTCTGCCATTCGGACATTAGAAAAATTAAAATTCCAATCTGTGATCGTATCTTCCGCCAGATAGTTGTGTGACGCGATACCCATTACGCGCATTATTTTTCAGTTCTGTATGCCTGTGCATGCTGTACACCTAAAGTCTTCGTTGTTTTTTTATGTGATTATTGTGATCATATATTATTATATACATGACTAATTTTGTACCTCCTGTTAACTTTTGTTCTAATAAAAAATTAGAAAAAAAAATTAGATGGGGCATAATTTAACAGTAAATTTTTTTTAGCTATAAACTATAAACAGTTTTAAAAAATATATGTCTTTTTTGTAATAAATACAATTTATTAGAATAAAAAAACTGAATAATTTCTTTAATTTCATTGAAGTTTGTCGCTAAAAACATGTTACCGTTAAGTATAAAATGTCCTCAGTTTATAACATGCACACCAACTTTTTTTTAAACTTTTTATTACAATACAAGTTAACAGGGGGTGCAAAATTAATTATGTAAATCCTTATGGCCCGCGTTTAAAAAAACGTATATACAACTTTCGTTTGAACAGCACGTATTTATGGAATGCCCTGTTTAACTTGCTAAACAAAGAAGCAGTGATTACTAAACAAGTATGCTCCTTTACTAAAGACAATACAATAATTACCACACGAGTACATTGATATTACACGATCATGCAACAGTTACTAAATAAACTGGCTAGGACTATTCAATATGTGTTCCTTACTAATATTCAATTATGCTGAAGCAGCCAAATATTCTAGTAAGAGCAGGTTTTCATGGATCATTCATATTGTTACTAAAATATGTAATGATTACTAAATAGACTCTGCTTAATATATTTGGCAGTCACAACACGACGTTAGGGTTGGCGCTATATTTACTCTAATATTTAGCCATAGTTGATGCTTTATATAAAGCCATCATAGCTAAATATTTTTCTCAGTATGGTTTTCACGGAATGAAAACCCGACAAACACGAAGATTTCAAAAATGAGGTTAAGATTAGAGGCGCGTGGCCCTACAATCGACGACGAACGTTGATAACGAAGTGGAGTTTACGAATTAAGACTGCTGCCTGGAGACAGTAGCAGCTGGTTGCTGTACCTTGGGGTGGGGTAATTTGCCAATCATTAGCCTTCAAACATCTTGAGAAACCATGGAGGTATAAAGATACGCCTCAGCAGGGACGGGTTATCTGAGATGTCAACCAATGAAGAGGACTTAATACGTCATGTGTCGATCCGCGCTGTTGCGACCGTCGATCGATGAAGCTTGAGAAGCAGGGGGAATTTTCTTCGTCTTTAACAGAGTGAAAAGAAAACCGTTAAGGTGCGTCCAGACTACTCGTACTCGTGCTCGTGCTCGTGCTCGTGCTCGTGCTCGTGCTCGTGCTCGTGCTCGTGCTCGTGCTCGTGCTCGTGCTCGTGCTCGTGCTCGTGCTCGTGCTCGTGCTCGTGCTACTTGCAGGACTCCCGAGTAGTGTAGACGTAAATGTAAGTCACGAGACAAGCCACGCGAGCAGCGCGAGCCATTAACTCAAGAGGATCCGCCCGGTGTCGGTACATCAAAGGGACTGTCGTGCAGTGAGCAACTAAAGTCCGTCTGGACACTAATCAGACGAGTACCACCTGAAGCTTGACAAGTTTCTAGATCATTGCGAGTGCAGCGAGCACGAGCACGAGTACAATTAGTCTGGACGCACCTTAAGAAAGCACCACGGATAAATAATGAGTACAAAGAGAAGCCGATTTTGTTGTTTTGCCGGCCAGCATGACGGTAATGGTAGTCAAGGGAAAAAAATAAGGTTATTTGTTTCTCAAATAATTCTATTTTTGCAGTCCTTCCGTGAAATACGTTCTTTTAGAGAATCTGCAGCTAGAACATGAAAAATAGCTACCTACTTAGAAATGACAAAAGGAAACAATCTGGAGTTTTTGCATGGCGATAATAAAATAGTAAAATTTTTCAATTATATGCAAATTAAATTTAATTAACCCCGGTTCGGGCTCGTTCCCGAACAGATGAACTGAACTCAAAGCACTAACTGACTATCTAAAAATGCTACGATGGCCTGCCTAAGAGTTCCCAATTCGAAACTCATCTGAAATATCCGTTTTAAGACATTGCGATAGACGTTATATGGATTTTTGCCTGACTTTTTTAATCAATTTTCTTTTACTACAATAATGTTACGGGCGCCCCTCTATTTTATTCCATTCTGTTTCAGAAAAAACATTTTATACCCAGAACTTTCAAGAAGCGCCGTTACACGAAAAATATAACGTACCCGACAATGTCAGAAAATAGAAAGAAAAAAGGAAAAATCAACGTTGTGACAAAATTTCCTCCACCAGAAGCAAGTAAGGATACCAATGTGCCGCTTGTTAAGGTCGTGAAAAATGGGCGAGAACAAGGGGGTATGCCACTTAAATCCTTTAAAGGTGAGTAATGGGCCACGATAACGTTTTGTATTAGTTCTGATCTTTGACAGTTTCGTCATAGTTCTAACGTCATATCTTAAGGTCTCTGTTACTTGAAATTAGCAAATTCCTTTTAAAATACCGTCTGGTGCGAATACCTTCGTTTTCGTACCGATGAGTAAAATGGCTTTACAAGCTGCAATTTTTAGTATTTTTTATGTCCTACCACTTTAAGGCGGAAACAATACTGCCCAATGAATGTTTATAATTAGTTATATAATTTTTATTTCATGGAAAACTATTACAAAGCATTTTTTTTTCACAAATATTATGTTAAAATGCTTATAATACCTATTATTGAATTTTTTTTGTTTATAAATTTCCACAAACAAACGGGGTGTATATAGGACCAGAAAATTTAAGGAAGCTGCTGCTATATACCCAGTGGCGGCTCCTGACTAGTGAGTCAGGGGGGGGGGGGGGGGCGCTGACTTTAAATAAAATAAAATTAAAATGTCTATTATTTTCGAAAGTAGGTGTCTGTTTTTTCTAACTTTCTCGTTTTGAATTTTAATTTTATCAGCATAAGCACTACTTAAACAAGGTAAAATATTAGTTTGTCCTAACATCTCAAAACTTACCACATTATAACGATGTTTTGCACTATTTTCATGTTTTTATTTTCTCTAAAAGATGTTTTAAGTCCTGCACCCCATTTATAATCCAATTATCATCCCCGTCAAAAAAAAGACACACGAAACAAAAAAAAAAAGAATTTTTGTCCTCACAACCGGATATCCAGGATTTTTTATTATATATTTATATGTCAAACTTACGCGTAAACTGTGCCTTACTTTTACATTTTAATTGCACTTGTACTATGTTCAATATTGGTAGTGGCCGCCCTGCATTTTTTAAATCAAGTTTTTCACTTAAGCTCAGAGAACAAAACACAAGCTTCTGTAAATCAATGACCTTCATATTAGACGAAATTTTCCAACTTTATAATGTTTCTATAATAAATCAAAACAAATAAACAAAACGTGAACGGCATCGACAGGTCGAATCGCGAGTCGCGAACAGCTGTTGGGCGGAAAATTTTGAGCTCCTCGTTGTGCGATATGTAGGTGACGTCACGCCTGCTTAGTCATAAGGAGAAGTCGCGTTGAATCGGGACGAATAACCGGTCGACCGCGCAGCGCTTAGTATAATCTTGAGAGCGCGCAACTCGCTTGTCTATGAGTATAGCCTGCCCGCTGGAATAGAGCTATGTTTGGTTTGAATTTTATTATGCCCGCGCTTAGTATAACCTACCCGCTGGAATAGGGCTATGTTTGGTTTGAATTATTTTAATGGATTGCTCACATACATTGCTTTATTGGTTTTTTAAGTAAAGTATTTTTGGATTCTGTTTGAAATAATTGCAGGGAGGGCGGCGCCCCAGAGCCCTTCATTAACGAGCCGCCACTATATATACCAGAACACAGGTTGTTTGAGTAAGCCATCATTAGATATAAGAAATATCTGTAAAGAAATATCTTTGTTATACAGTGTGTCCAAAAAAGTGTGCAATATGGGAACGTTTTTTATCACCGATTTCTCAGAAAATTTTATTCTTTAAAAAAGTTGGTGCATTCCTTAAAACTATAAATGCACATTTCATATTTCACCTGCGGCTAATAGTAGGGGAGCAAATGCCATTTTCTCTAAATTGCCTTAAGAGTAAAGTACCTTTATTATAAATGCAGCAAAATTTTATATGGAAATGTTTTTGCAAATTAAAAACTTAGTCCAATTACGAAATTTGAGTTAGGTGTGTCAATTTTTAATTTTTTTTATATGCATTTCTTTAAAATAGGTTTTTGGACTTGAGCTTACTGGGTGAAAATGACAAATAAATTATTAATTATTTCCAGTAATATGAATAGAGTTGGATTCTATCATAATTTTGTTTAGAACATAAGTTGGCTAAAATGTGCTTAAGTAGGCGTGCAACACGCTAATATCTGAACCAACTCGTAACATTGAAAGGTTTTAAAAAGGTTGCAACTACTTCAAATCAAATCAAATAAAATTTATTCCCAAAACAAAATTTACAATGTTGAGCATCAAACGTAATTTTAAGCACCTAGGTATTAATACTTGTGTGTGCTTGTGCCCTACTACTTTTATTTCCAACATTACATCTTATATCACACAAACAATAGGAATATATATATATATTTATATGTTTATTATACAAAAATAATTACGCTTTTCTCTTTCCCTTTTTCCCCATATCACACAAACGTTCAAACTCTGATAAATCCATAAAAAGATATATAATCAATTTAGATTCAAAATCCCACCATACTATCTTCTTCTTTCCCAAACCATACTGTAAACCCACCTCACACCCAGAAACTAAGTTATTTAATTATGTAAGTTCTGATTTATATTTTCTATGCAGAAACCAAAAGAAAAAATTCACAGATCTTGCACCTTACGCAAGCATCCTATGTATTGAAAATACCTGACACAGCTTTAAAATTTTAATGACCTATGTCATGTAATTAAAGCCCACATTCTAATTTGGATTTTGTAAAAGTTTAAAAAATGTTCTTTAATTTTACAGGGTCCGCCCAAATTTGGTTTTAACAAATGGGATAATTTTTTATTATTGATTTCTCAGAAAATTTTATTCTACATAAAAGTTTTGCATCTTGAGTAAATCGTTTTGACGTATTTAAATCTTCTATGGCATAGACAGGGTGAATATAAAAGAGAAAAATATGACGTCAGTGACTCAAAAATTTTTAAAAATTTAAAAACTGAAACAGCCATACTTATTAACAGTTAATGTGGAAAGTTAATATGAAAAGTGTAAAAATTCAATAAGGGCAAACATTTGATTTTTAACTTGACTTTTCTTGAAAACTATTAGCACTAGAAAAAAACTTTATTTAACTTTTTATCTTGGATTTATTAGTTCTTTTATATGGCTGTTTCAGTTTTTAAATTTTAAAAAATTTTTGAGTCACTGACGTCATATTTTTCTATTTTATAGTCACCTTGTTTATGCCACAGAAAATTTGAATACGTCAAAATAATTTACTCAAGATGCAAAACTTTTATGTAGAATAACATTTTCTGAGAAAACAATAATAAAAAATTTATTTCTAAGAATAATTCATATAAATTTGTTTATAAACAATAATATTCACATAGCAGACCAACCAAGGTGAACTATAAATAATCCCAAAAAAACGAAAACAAAAATAAAAGTTTGACACTCTTTATCTTGGTTGTTATCAATTTTGGGATAATGCAAGTTTAAATAAATCGCATTATTTCGCCTTAAGGAGCCTGCTGTTGCTCTGTATCCCATTACGTTTGGGACACCCTGTATATTAACTAAAACATATTATATTAACTGTATGGTTTTATTTCTAAGAATAATTAATATTAATTTGTTTATAAACAATAATATTCACATAGCAGACCAACCAAGGTGAACAATTGCCTTATATTCAATCGGTCATATTGTCTAAGCCTACTTATGCTATGTTTTTAAATTATACTTATTTACCCAAGCATTCAAAATAGACCATGAAGATTTTCATGAGATAGGTAGGGGTGCAAAATATAACCAATCACCCGGTACAATAACATTTTCTGAGAAATCAATAATAAAAAAATTATCCCATTTGTTAACCAAATTTGGGCGGACCCTGTAATATGCAATTATTGTGCTCCAACTTTTTGCCTCCCGCTTTTTTTTTCGATATAATATTCCGATTTAAATAACGTGAACTTACCTTAGTTATAACCTATCTCAATAAAACACTTTTTAACAAAGTTACTATGGCGTTCTTTAAAACACAAACCAAACTAAACATTATTCATTATTTACTTGCCGACTTTACGCTGATTCATATTTATATTTCTACCAAGTATTATCAGAGTATTATGTTACAAGACCGATCAAGATATTGCGCTGTTGGCCGCGACAGACGGCAGAGCGACATCGACATGAGCGACATCGACATGCAATGCAAAGTTTGCGTAAACACGATCCTAATAGTATTTTCAATACTAAAAGGCAACAGAAAGAATAGCAAAGGTAATCACAGCAGTATCTGATTTTCTACAATGAACTTTTTTACTTCCCGTACAAATTTTTTTCCCCTCGCCATGTTCCTTACTCTGACAGGCAACAAATTATAATCTTTTGGACCTAGATAAACAATGGACTTATAGATCTATTGCTTTGTGGTATTATGATATGCCTCCCTACATTTATTCTGGTTAAATAGTTATGATCTATCAATGTTTGGGTGCTATAATTCTTCTTTATGAACATACAAATTGCCAGAGCATAGAGTGATTTAAGATTACAAATTTCGATGGAGTAGAGTTGTGTTGTAGGGTAAAGTCTGGGTCTCTTAAAAATAATTTTAATTACAGTATTTTGTATTATTTTCAAAGATTCTAAATTCTAATTCTTAATCCATTTTTATTATAAACCCACGATTAAGTTATTAAATAAATATATTAAAATTGCGTAAACCAAAAATTGACCAGAGGTGTAGGGGAGAGTGGGTAACAGAGGATCACGGGGTACAGTGGATCATATACCATAGCTTCGTATACATGGGTATTTCTCCCTTAACTTTAAAAAACCATGTCCCCAACATGTATTAGCCTTAAAAAGATCTCCTACTTAAACTATTTTTTGGAAAACAAGTTCTAGGTGATCCTGGCTAATAGAAAAAAGCTAATTTTATTGGAATCATTTAGGTTTCTTTTTTGCAGAAGACGGCAAACATGCAAAATGTCACTTCTGTCCCTGTCCCCAATACAAAAATTTCCACTTTGATCATATTTTGCCAGTCAAAATAGTACCGTCAGTAGCTAAATGTATTTAAAAGATTACTTTTATGTTTGTCCTCTACTAGAAAAAGTATATTTCCCACCAAACAAAAATCAATAAAGTCCACTTATTAGCAACTTAAACTTGTCCCCAGTGATTGTAAGTCACTTCTGTCCCGCTTCATAATAGTGTTCTTGCGCGTTCATGGGTGGCACTACTATGTATCGGCATCACTTAAACGGTTCAGTTCTTGATGGCCTTTGACAATAAACAGTTGTTTTCTTCCGGCATTTAAGACTTATTGGTGAAAAAACGTGGCAAAACGTAAAAAACTCAGTAAAACCAATTTTTAGTCTTCACTGTCCCTTGGCAGAAACGTATTGAATATGTTAATTATACGTTTATTGATACTTTTTATACCAAAAACAGATGATATTTCAAATAAATTCAAATACAATTGAAAGTTAAACATAACCTAATATTTTTTAGCATAAGAAAACCTGATAAATGTCACATCTGTCCCTGTCACAGTGTCACTTCTGTCCCCCTTTTCCATAATTTTAAAAAGGGACATATGTGACTTAAGTGGACAGAAGTGACACCAATAATAATTTTTTTAGTATCATTTATATTTGTTGACAATAGTGATAATCTGATATCTTTAGTTTACATAGGTAGGTATACATCATAATTCAAATACCTTGGGCAGTACCAAAATGTTTCGATTCGATATTGGTATAGCACATATAAAAAACATAGAGTCAAGCGAAGAAAAATATGTTAATGTTGCAACTTACAACACACAAAAAAAAACACGGAATCAAGCGACGATGAGAAAGATAATATACCCCTGTCACATTTTAACAAAAAGATAACTTTTGAAAATAGAAATCAGGTCATGAGTGTGAATAAAGGTGAAATTAAAAACGGCGATTGGTTACTTATCCGATTTAAATCAGAGGCAAAGCCAGGAGGAAAACCATTAAAATATATACATGTCAAGTTATAGAAACTGAAAATAAAATTGAAGGAACATTTTTACGAAATAAATCGACCAGAGATTTTCAAGGATTTGTGTATGGATTTCCAGAAATTGTAGATATCTACGAATTCACCTATGAAGATATTATAGGAAAACTAGAAGAACCTAATAATTATGGCCATGGTTTATTAAAATTTAAAATTAATACCAATGCCGAATAATATATTCTAATTACTCATTAATCATGTTTTTTTATTGAAGAATGTTACTTTGTTTCTTTTAGTGTATTTAATCGAACGGCCTATATTATAACTATATAAAACTAACTGATTAGAGGTTGTAATATTTTGTCACACCTGTCCTCATATTTATCACTTCTGTCCCCCTTGTATTTTTTGCTTATAAAACAGAATTTTATATTACTGTGGTTATTTTGGCTACCAAAGCTGCTTTGTATGCTACTAATTTAGCTATAAAAAATAAGCCATAACCATATTAGACATTTACTGTTTCAGAAGAGAAAGTTTAAATTTAATAATAAAAAAAATATATTTTTTGGTCTTTGCTACATCAGTTTTTCAAATCTATTAAGAGTACAGTAAGAAAGCTATTAAAAAACAAAATACTTCTACCGAAATTATTATAATTGGAGACGTTATGTCATACATATTATGAATTATTATATAATAAAGTCAAGGGGACAGAAGTGACTTTTATAATGATTTTAACATTTTGCCAGTCACTTGCCAACAGAAATTGTTACTTGCCTTGTGTTTAATGATGTTCAAAGTTACTGAAGTTCCTTTTCGTTACGTTTTTACATAATAAAAATTTAATAATTTTTATCTCAAAAACAGTTAGGTACCTAGATAGGTATTGATTGTTATTAACAACAGTTACTTGGATTTTTACATGGCATCCAAAAATGCCAAAATATAGAGGGTGTTTTATTTGAACTACTAAAGCTGACACTATAACATCCGGTAACACCGGAAGTGATGCAAACGTCAAAATAAAATATTTTTTCACCCGTATCCACAATAATAGAGTATTAAATTTAGTCCATCAGCATATTAAGCTCTTATAGTCGCCCGATTGTGTTTTATATCATTATTTCAATACGCGGGTTAATGTAACTTTTTTTACATTTAAATAGTCTTGACGAACAAATAATTTTACCGGGATGTTGTTGCTAAAATAGTTTCAGTTCTGTTAAGGGAAACAGTACGTATCAGAATACTTTTTATTTATGAATTTAAAAAAAAACCCAAAAAATATTTACAATACAAGATTTAATAGACTTATTGTAATTTATCTAGTTAACATACGGATCTAAAAGTTTAAAGTCAATTATTCCTGTAACCAAATTTTTAAAACGGTGATTTTACTGGTTTCCGAGATTTTCTAATAGGCCCTTTAATATAAGTTTACCATGTACTGTTTTATTTTCGTTTTTAACATACAAACAGCACCATACAAATCTAACCGGTTTCAATTATAAATCAAATCAAAACAATTTTTAGATTGTCATTCTGCCAGATCAGCAAAATCCAACCCACCAAAACAAAGAAATAGAATTGACGAAGATTTTGAATCGCTCATAAGGAGTCATCCGACGATACAGAATGCCAGTAAGGAGGTCAAAATGAAACTAAAAACCAAGTTCATACAGCTCCTATTAAAACCCTATAAAGAGGCTGATGCTGCTGCAGTTTGTGATAATAAAACTGCGGAGGAAGCGACAGCAACGGATTATGCTAAAACCATTCAGGATATTGAAGAAGATTGGAAAAAGGTGGTGGATAATATGGAATGTGGAAAAGAGGGAGAATGCGTTAAGGAAACAGTTAAAGAAGTTGCAACAAGTAAGTTTGCTTGTTTCGAAAAAGTTTATCACCGCATATAAAAGAACCCCATAATTTTTGCTAGACTTTCTGTAGCAGTATAACCAGGGACGTAGCAAGGTACAACGGGGCCCTGGTGCAAGACCACAGCGGGCCCCCTTCATCATTAAAAAAAATAGTCCGATATGAACTAATTTTATTGCACAAAAAATGCATGGTGGGTAACAAACATAACGTGACGAATAAACACACCTAATTCTAAATAACCTTACTTATTTATGCTGAAAAATCGACTTTTCTTGCCTTTTGATTTGCAAACAATGAAATAATTTTACTTACCTATATAACGTTCTGGCATCTGATTTTCAATGGATAAAATTGCCAAACTAGAAAGTCTGCTTTGCGACATTTTATTTCTTAAATAATTCTTAATCAACTTTAAGATATGATCTCTCCGAAGTTGCTACCGATACGGGAATCGTTAGAAAAAGTATATAAGCACAGCAGATTTCTTTAAATGAACTCGAAATCATTTCATCGCAAATAACTAATTTCGCCAAGTCATTAATTGAAATGTCTGCATGGATTTGATCCTTATAGACGCGTCTGAATGACAAAATTTCCTGAGCAAGGGAATGTGATAAATCATTGGAATAAAACTTGATCAGATTCTCAGATAGAAGTACTAGATCAGCATTAGAGGAATCTCTTAAGACAAAAGAGAAAAGTGCTTTAAACCTTTAAACTAAGTACGTTGTTTAAACCTTTAAATCGATTTTCCAGTTGTGATATAATAACGTCCAACGTTAAATTAAATACCGACACATGGAAGTTTTTTTTGGCATTGGATAGTCGTTTCGTCACATGACAACTCATCGAATTGTTTTTTTACTTTGCGAATTCTGTTATTTTTAAAACTTGGATCAATTCCCCAACTACGAGCTAAATCAGATGCTTCATTCACAATTTCTTCAAAACTCTCCCTAATCTCTGTAATATCTCTTATAGCACTTTCCAAAAGCTTTGAAGCCCGTTGAATATCCTGGTTTTTACTCTGCAATGCATTTGATGCCACTTTTGTAATGCCTAATATTTTATATTCCATCAATATCATAACAACTGTTTCAAAATTTTCGAGTTTTTTTTATTCAAACCAAGTGCCTCATTTTGTTCGGTGACTTTCAAGCTTGTCAAGGTAAGTTTTGTCAAAACTTGTAAAATTTCATGATAGTGAAACCTTAAGCTTTAAATAGAATCATACCGAGACGACCATCGCGTCGGACACAATCGTTTTAACGTATATTTCTTGGATTCAAACATTTTTGTCAGTTTTGCCCGAGGTTTTGCCCAACGCTTTATGCTATGTGCAAAATATACATACACACTTTCCACAGTATCGTAAAAATTTTGTAGTTCCATCGAAATTTTTACAGAATCATTGATAACTAAATTCAAATTATGTGCAGTGCAATGTACCTACATACAAAGCATTGGGCTGTTTCTCCAAAATCTTTGCCTGCAGACCATTATATACGCCGCTCATGTTAGCTGCACCATCGTAACCTTTAATAAAAATATACCATGATTCCGATCGCCGCGCGGGCCCTGGCGCGCGGCACCACTTGCACCCCGGTCGCTACGTCCCTGAGTATAACATCAACATACTTGCCAGCCCAACCCATTTGCCGTAGATTTATTTAAATTTTCTAGCTTTGACACAAAATTTAAATAAAATTAATGTCGACTGCATATTCTATAGATAATAATTGGCATATTAAATAAATATCAAGGAATTTCATAAATTATTTTAGGAGAATTATAAACGGAAAATATTGGGTGATATTTTATTATTATTAGGTATTATGTCATGCTCTTTTACTTTAGATTTCCAAAATTAACAACAAAATAACAAACAAAAAAAAATAAACGCGAAATAGGTTATTGGTTAGTAGGCTGGGCCGAAAAAGTGAAAAATTAGAAAATGCAAATGGTATATTTGCCAATACTATACTATACTATACTATACTATACTATACTATACTATACTATACTATACTATACTATACTATACTATACTATACTATACTATACTATACTATACTATACTATACTATACTATACTATACTATACTATACTATATTATACTATACTATACTATACTATACATCTAAAAGTAATTTGTGGAAAATTTTATTAAAATCCGTAAATGTTTCGCCGCGCCCCTGTGACCTTGAAAATTAGTGAAAAGGCCGATTTTTCAATATTTAATATTTTTTAAATCCAAAATTATAATTTTTTTGTGACTTCTAGTGGATGTGCGAATGTGTATAAAAATAATTTTTTCAATAAAATATTTTTCTGTTGGATGGAAATTACAAATTTGTCCTCAAAATCTTCATTTACACGTAATTTAACGTTTTCAGTGTCCTTTAATATTCCCAGAGCCCTCGCAAGTAATATAATAAAAACTTTTACCAACAGAACGATCTTTGTAAAAAGTAATGACAAATTAATTGGACCTAGAGTGACAAGTAGAGGTCTTCCACAGGGATCGGTGCTTAGTCCTTTTCTTTTTAACTTGTATACATGCGACCTCTACTACCTTTTTCCGGCTGCGAGTATTCTGCAATATGCAGATGATTTTTGTATTTACAATACTAAAAATCAACCGATTGATTGCATACATCAATTAAATCGGGTTATGGAGGCCTGCCGATTATATTTTTTTAGTAATGGCTTAGATATTTTACCTTCGAAATCCGCAGTCACCATATTTACTCGACATCGTCTCATATATCAGGACACAATCAAGCTGGGTAATATGGATATCCCTTAGAAGGGTAGTTTTAAATATTTGGGTATAGTTTTAGACCAGAAGCTCACATGGGAAGACCACATCAATAACATAATAACAAAAGGGGAAAAAGGTTTGAACACACTAAAAGCCACTACTAAACGTCACTGGGGGGCCGAACCCAAGGTCGCTCTCATGTTTTACAGGGCCTATGTCCGGTCATTGATCGATTACGCATGTATTTTTTATGGATCTGCTACTAAGTCAAGATTAATTAAAATCGACCGTCTACAATTTAAAGCTTTGCGCATAGTTACTGGAGCCTTATGTTCTACGCCGACTCAAGCGTTGCTGGCAGAGACGGGAGAATTACCCCTTACCTTAAGAAGACTTTTTCTAGCTCAAAAGTTCCCAATGAAAAATGTTTTCTTAAATAATAACTTCCTTATTGACAAGGTGGCCAAGGTCACTACTGATGACCTGACTGCAAAATATTGGATAAACAAGAACTTGCTCAAGCTTACAGTGAAATGTCTACATTTTAAGATAACCTTGTGACTATTGATAAATTGCCGTTTTTCACGGAAAATCTTAATATCCTCTTTGACAAGGTTAACACTTTTTTCCCGCAATACGCCGATCTTAAACACCTTAACAATGCAATTGTTAACAATATCCTTGGTGAATCTCCAGGCACTATCCCGATCTATACCGATAGCTCTAAGACATCGGATGGTGTCGGATGTGCATTCTATGTTCCAAATGCCAATTTTGTTAGATCCTTCCAGATTAACTCCAATGCCTCCATATTTACAGCAGAATCAATTGCTGTTAAACAAGCACTGAATTATATACTACAACTGTCAATGAATCACCCGGCCACCAATTACGCTATTCTATCGGACTCTATGTCGTGTCTCAAAGCTATAGAAAATGAAGTAAAAAATGGTTATATAAACCCTATTATATTCGAAATTTGTCAAAAAGTATCAGAGCTGAAATCAAAAAATATTAAGGTCTCCTTTGTCTGGGTTAAAGGTCATGCGGGAATTGTTCATAATGACAAAGTGGACTTATTTGCTAAACAGGCTATTTAAAACGGTACAGTTATAATTGGGTTACAACATAATGATTTGGTTTCAGTAGCCAAAGGAAATATTAAAAATATGTGGAATGAATCTTATGCACACTATGCATCCAATAACTCCAACTACTATACCCGGAATAACAAATTATTAATTTCAAAACCTAGTATACAAGTCACATTACTCAATAGACGAGACTGCATAACTTTTGTAAGAGCAATATTTGGCCATGGAAACTTAAGATGTTTACTAAACAAGATGAAACTTGCGGATAGCCCATTCTGCTCGTGCGATGGTACAAGTATTGATGATCTAAACCATTGGTTATTTAATTGCCTGCATAATCAACGAGTTTCTGAATATATACATATATATCATGAATTGGCCAACTATAACAGTTTACCCATTAATGCTGAAAGCTTGATGTCACTAGTTAGAAGTGACAATAAGGTTTTTGAGGTTTTTCTATCATTTGTTAGAATGTGTGAGAGAAAGTTGTAGGGCCTTGATTTTCCTATGTGTTTAACTCTTTACCATCCGTGGTCCAGTACTGTGTGTGTTTTTTTTTAAGTCGTCCAGAAGGACCCCTGTCGCGTGAAGCGTGTGTCCCTGTTTATTTATGTATCGCATAGGGTTAATACTTGTCTCTTAGAAATGTCGATTTAATTATTAGTAAGAATGAGGTAGTATACATGTTTTAAAAATAAAAAATAAAAATTAAGTTACGGTAGTGGCTGCATGCATTATGTGCAAAGCCAAAAAATCAAAAAAAAAAAATTAATATGCCCACATACTGCTAAACAGACTTTCTCTCAGATAGAAATTAAATTCAAACGTATATTTTTATAATTGTTATTTGAAGGCTGTAAGCAATCTGGGATTATCAAACCATTGATTTTGTTGGACAGCTACTGCTGCTACACTCAAAACCCCTTACAATTACTTTAATAACTAAAACATTTTATTTATTAGCATAAACATTTCTGACAAGCATAACACATTCATATTTTATGTTAAGTTAAAGTGGCAGACCTCTGGCATTATCCAAACAGTCACACGTAGACCTATAAGGACCGTTGTGGTACCACACATGTTCCGCGGAACCTATACGCATCAGCTGGAGATGGTTAACGCGATCGTAGAAAAATCTTGACAGCTCATTCAAATCAGCCACTGCTGTTAATAAACTGAGTCGACCCAGTTGCAGGCTGCTCACTTTCTCCAGATCATTAAAGAATGGTTCGCCCAGGGCATTGAACCTTCTTCTCGCGAGGCCCGGGCATTCACATAAAAAATGCTAAATACTTTCCTCCTCCTCTTCATCTCTTAGTTGGTATTTCCATACATTCAGCGTGTCTACCGAACAGGCAATGTCCGGTGACTACGGCAGTGATGTTTCTTAGGTCCTTCCGACTGTGCTGTAATAGCGCTGCGGTTTTTCTGTTATCAAGTAGGGGCCGCAATTGCCTGGAGATGTTACAAGTTGTAAGCCCTGTCCATCTGCTTTGCGCAAGTTGTTTAGCTGTTCGATCTATCTCCTCTTTGGCTGATCCCAGTGGTATAGCTACAGTATTCTCTGCTAGTTCTACAGACATGCTTGCGCCCTTCCTGGCGAGCGCATCAGCAGTCTCGTTGCCATATATATTGCTGTGTCCAGAAACCCAACACAAGGTAATTTGATGTTGAGCACCAAATGTGCATAGATTGTTGCGACAGCGCCTTACTAATTTTGACTTAGTAATGCTGGAGCAAATTGCCTTTATGGCTGCTTGACTGTCTATATAGATAGCTATAGACGCAGGTCCTCTCAAGCTAGGGTGATCACGCAGGGTGTTAAACGAATTATCCACTGCAAAAATTTCTGCCTGGAAAATGCTGCAGTAGTCAGGGAGTCTATACGACCTCTGTATTAGCATGCTCTCGGAGAAGATACCAGATCCCACCCCGACGTCCATTTTTGAACCGTCTGTAAAGATCGAGTGATTCGCCTCCGTATTGTTACTTGATTGCCTTCCCACTCTTCCCTACTCGGAATGAGCATAGAAAAGCCCCTTCCAAAGTCTGGCAGCGAAACAGTGTAATCGGTCGGCTCTCGCAAATTTTGGCCTGGATATATCCTTAGTATGCTGCTGTGTCCGTAGTTGATACTGGTCCAGCATTTCGACTCTTTCAGTCGCAGAGCACTTTTTACAGCCACACTTTCCGTAAATATCCACGGGTATCAGATGCAGCATCACGCCCAGTGCCGCCGTCGTGCTGAGTGAAGGGCACCGGTCACTCCTAAACAAGCTGCCCGCAGTACCTTCGTTAGTTTCATTATGTGTATTGCTTTTTCCAAAGCAGTCCACCAGACCAGGTCCCTGTAGGTTAGTATAGGTCTTACAATGGCTGTATAAATCCAGTGTACTATGTGAAGTTTCAATCCCCACTTCTTACCAATAGCTTTTTTGCAGGTATAGAACGCAACTGACGCCTTTTTGACTCGTTCTTGTAAGTTCATGCCCCAGTTAAGCTTGGAGTCGAGTATCAATCCTAGATACTTTGTTTTTTCTTTCAACACTAAAGTACTGTTGTCCAGGACTGGGAGCCTGAAGTTCTCAATCACCCTGCTTCTGCGTGTAAATAGAACCAGCTCCGTTTTTTTTTTTGGTTGATTCTCAAACCACATTTCGCAGTCCACCGTCGAGTTTTCGCAGCGCTGTGTTGTTGTGTTTCTGTTAGATCGCTGATGGTATTTAAATATTTGTCTGACACAAGTATAACTAAATCGTCGGCATACGCGATCACCTTAAATCCAGCCTTTTCCAACGCTATAAGAATTTTGTTCATTAGTCTTAGTCATAGAGTTGGCGACAGCACCCCGCCTTGCGGAGTTGCTCTTCCGGTAATCCTAGCTTGCTTACCAACGGGGGCAACCCAAGTTAGAATCGGTTCTTGCTATATAATCAATGAACAATAGAAAGACAATAATAAAACACTTAAAACCAGCAACACCGTTTTCCTGTTTTCCCCATGTAACGTGATTTCCAGCCATCCTTACGCGGTTACGGCTATCGCGGCTGTATAATTTGACTAACTCCTGGTCCTCTGACTCTGCTCTAGCCTCATAGATTGATGGAAAACCATCCGCTGTGATTTGTTTTATGTGTGTATTTTTCAGCATACCTCATTCCAGTGGGGCCGGTAAAAGCGGATTTTCCTGTTGCGTTGTTACAAGACCGACAAGTTTTTTCATCTGAAAACATAACACTTTTTATATAAATTAGTTCGATTTAAATATTCATTGGCATATTTGACTATCCTTTGCTTGTTGATTTTTGTTAATAATATCTTATTAGCAGAACATCGACTATTTCCGAGCTTCGAATTCTGCTTCGAGCCATATTGTCCGAACCAGGAAAATTGATCTCCTCTTTTGCTACAATTGCTGTTTAAATGGATTATTTGTTAAAAAAATTATTAATTCCCTGTCTTGAGCGTAAGTTGAGATTTTAGGGCGACCAGAAACTACAACTACATTTTGCTGTACCAGTTTTTTTTTCGGTACGATGGTTTTTCTTCAAGCTGTACCATGAATGAGCCTGTCAACGTGTAAAAAAGTAATTTTTTAAATGTCAGTAACGGTGGGTTTTAGGTATTGAAAACGTTATAGCAACCTGGCTTGAAAATACCGGTGTATATGTCGTAGGCTGATAGTGAAATCCGTCATTTCATGAAAAGCCTAGTCATATCATGAAGCGTGGCTAAAAGGTATATTGCAACTGGTTTGTTCGTTGTTCCCCAGAGCATTTTTTTCAATTTTTTCAACTAATATTATTTTATAAAAATAAAATTTAAATTAAATTTAAAAAAAATGCTCTGGGGAACAACAAACAAACCAGTTGCCAATATACCTTTTAGCGTGCAGCATGATATGACTAGGCTTTTCATGAAATGACGGATTTCACTATCAGCCTACGACATATATAAGTGTTAAGCTATGTTCACAAAGCTTGAGATACTACTAAAATAAAAGTAAAAACAAATGGAATATATTTTTTTTATGATACGCACCCTGTATATTATAGCAAACCTATACCCGGTTTTGAGCAGGGTTAACACCTGATTCATATACAGGGTATTTCCTTATAATTTGCCACCCCTTTAAAGACTTTATTTCACAAGATACAGCAAAAAAGTGTTAATATAATAGTTTTAGGGTTTTACACGAACATTTTTACTGTGCTAATTGAAAAAATGTATATGTCCCTTTAAAGCAACTAAATGAATCAAATTTGTGATTTTTTTGTATAAACTCAAGACAGCCCAATAAGTTTACTAGTTTTGTCCAAAAAGTTTTAAAAAATTAACCCTAGCGAGAAATAAATTATTTTGAAAAAAATTATTTTAAGATGCTTAAATCGACTAATTGGAGCAAATTAAGGTTTTTTGTCGATTATACCAATACATTACAATAAGGTTAGTAGTTTTGTCCAAAAAGTTCGTTTAACCTTTAAAATGCGAACTTCAGAATATTACGCATAGGACTGACTGGGGTCCAAAAGGACCCCATTTTAATTCTAATTTAGAAACCTGTATTACTCTCTCGCTTTGGTTTTTTTGATAAATGTTAAATAAAAACTAGCCTTAATTAAACTTATTTATTCAAAAAAGTAACGTATTTTATAAAAATAATATAAAGTTTAGCTAACACTGTCATTTTGACAACCAATACAAATTATTTGAAGTAAAGAGTGGTCGGGACATACGTATTTGTTCATTTGTTACAAACTTTTTTATATTTTCTATATTTGTTTCTATTGCAAAGATGGCAGCGTGACCTAGCATTTTTCGCACGTTGACTCTCACTTGCTCCTATCGGATTTTCCGTAACTTGCGTCAACTCTGGAAAAAACGGTAGTCATATATTTTTTCTTGGCGATTTGAATTTGCTTGCTCCTTGTCCGTCAATGGCCTGTGAGAAGGCAAATTGACACTCATTTTGTATACGGATGCGCACTTCTCAAAAAAACAGGAAGGACTAAACTAAAATGTTTGAATACAAAATTATTCTAAACGCATGGGATTCCCCTTACTAAAAATAAATGGGTAAAGTACCGCAAACAAGTGGGTTTCCCCGACACCATAATCTGAAAAATATCATATATAACTTATAACATACAAGGCGGACTGGGGTCCTAACCGACCCCAGTCAAAAAACTGAAAGACGAAATTTCATATTGAATATTGGGGGTATACACTACGTAGAAAACCAAAAAATATGCACATGAAATAAAGGAATTATAAAAACTTAAAAAAATAAACTAATTATTTACAAAAAACAGAACGTGGGGTCCGAAAGGACCCCAGTCCGCCTTTTAAAGGTTAAAAAAATTAACCCAAACGAGAAATAAATCATTTCGAAAGAAATTATTTTAAGATGCTTAAATCGACTAATTGGAGGAAATTTAGGTTTTTTTCGTATTATACCAATACATTACAATAAATTTAGTAGTTTTGTCCAAAAAGTTCATAACCAACAAATTTGAAAAAAATATTTTTTTTTTTAAATGGGACACCCCGTATATTATGAGATTTTTAAATTCCCCTTTTCAAAAATACATATAATGTCTATATTTGGACCAACGGTATTCGAGTTATTTGACTGCAAATAGTTTCATCTAGTTAGCCGTGCCTGGCCATTCGGAATAATATATTATGACGTTTTATCGCCCTTGCCATGGAAACCAAAACGAAGAAACTATTTGACACTAAATCTCTTTCTTCGTCTGACGTGAAAATGCATTTCACCGAGAAAGAGAAACTTCGTATATTTCAAATTTATTATTAAAATGAAAATAATGCGTCAAAAGCGAGGCGTCAATATAGAATTACGTATCCAGGCGATCGAGTTCCAGCCAGAAAAACAATACCATTAATTGTAAAAACTCATGCCGATAAAAAAAACTCTTAAAAGGAAAAAGAGAGTTGCTAAAGAAAATGCAGATGAAGATTTGGCAATTTTATTATATTTCGAAGGTAAAATATCTTAATTAAATGTAAAACCTATTCTACAAATAAATATTTTTTAGAAAATCCATATAGATCAATACGACACGACTTACTGGAAAATCCTGGAAAAGGGTATATAGTATAACATTAAAAAAATACGGCTATCATCCTTTTAAAATCAGACCAGTCCGAAATTTGACAGAAAGAAATATTATGCAAAGGTACCGATTCTGTGAGGATATATTAGGGCGATTGCAAAATGATAACCAATTCCTTGATAGAGTTCTGTGGTCTGACGAAGCAACTTTTACGACAGCTGGCATTTTCAATCGAAAAATAAACATTTCTGGGCAACCGAAAATCCACATAAAATAGAGCCAATAAAAAAGCAGGGCCGTAGGTCGCTACACAGGGTTTTTCCGTATATTTTGGAGCACCCCTGGAGCTTTTATTTGAAGACCTAGAAAAAACTTTAAATTACCAAAGTTGCATGATTTCTCCTGAACTGTCAGAATTTGTTATCGGATAAAACAAATGAACATCGTAAATTTGTTTAATAATGCCAATGTCGATTTTTTTAAATGGAACACCCTGTATATTATTTTTTTTTTAACTCCTCACTCTTTTCTGATTCCAAATATGTATATATGTTATATGTTTACTTGAGTCATTTAGGCAAAATTTCATTTCAAAATATTGCGATTTATTAATAATTATTGAATTTTTCATCTTTAGAGTAACCCATTATACCAAGACAAGACCATTCAAGGTATGAAATATTATTTTTGAGACATAAGTCAGTTGCCATAAGCGATTAATAACCAAATTGTTTCTCAGGGCAATCTAGATTTTCTAATCCGCAATATTTTGAAATGAAATTTTGCCTAAACGACTAAAGTAAACATATAACATATATACATATTTGAAATCAGAAAAGAGCGAGGAGTTAAAAAAAAAATTAATATACAGGGTGTTCCATTTTAAAAAATCGACATTGGCATTATTTAACAAATTTACGATGTTCATTTGTTTTGACCGATAACAAATTCTGACAGTTCAGGAGAAATCATGCAACTTTGGTAATTTAAAGTTTTTTCTAGGTCTTTAAATAAAAGCTCCAGGGGTGCTCCAAAATATACGGAAAAACCCTGTACATAAAATGTCGTCATTCCCCGTCTGTTAAGCTTTCGAGTCAATAGACAAACCGACAGAAATGGGAAATATGTTTTTCGTGATCTAGGGTAGTGTTGTCGCGAGACGAGATAAAATGGGTCTCTCGTCTCGTCGAGAGAGGGCGAGACGAGACGAGAGACGACCTTCTCTCGTCTCGTCTCGCTTCTCTCGTGATTTAAACCAACTATAGTAAAAACCAAACAAAATTTTAACGCGTTTAGGTTAGGTTCTATCATATTTGACATAAATTGTGTGCAATATATGTCAGAACCTAACCTAAATGCGTTAAAACTTTGCATGGTATTTACTACAGGGTGGCCCATTAGTGCGACAAAGTTCAATATCTCCTGTACCACTAAGATAGCGGAAAACTTTTGACAAAGCTTATTAAGGGTTAAGAGGTGCCTCTTTTAAAATTATTTTTGTCTATACAGGGTGCTCCAAAACACCAGCACGGTAAGAAATTTCCATTTCCAAGATATTGACTTTTAAAAAATGTAATTTTTGAGTTTCGACAGATCTAGCAGTACGTCTCGCTTAGAGCAAAACGGCTCACGTTTTCCATTTTTATTATCTTCCCAAAAAATAAGAACTATATTTCCTGCTTTCGACTTACATCCAGTTTAGCCGGAAGTTGGCTTATTTTGGGAAGATAGCGAAAATGAAAGATATAGACATATGCGCCATTTTGCTCCAAGATGTACTGTTAGAAAGCTATAGGCTATCAAAACTCAAAAATATAATTTTTCAAAAGTCAATATCTTGAAAACTATTAACTATAGACTAATAATGCATTTATTAAAAGTAATTATAAATTTATGTAGAATCAGCAAATTTAAAAAATATTTTTTTTTGGGACACCCTGCCTATTATGAGATTTTTAAAATCTTCTTAAATTCCTCTTATCAAAAATATATGTCTATATTTGGACCGACGATTTTCAAGTTATTTGACTGCAAATAATTTTATCCAGCGATAAAACATCATAATAATATGTTATTCTGAATGGCCAGGCACGGCTAACTAGATGAAACTATTTGCAGTTAAATAACTCGGAAACCGCTGGTCCAAATATAGGCATTATGTATATTTTTGCAAAGAGGAATTTAAGAAGATTTAAAAAATCTCAAAAAAGTAAGGTTTTTTGCTCGAGAGAGACGAGAATTTCTCGACGAAAGAGGGTACTTCTCTCGTCTCGTCTCGGAGCTTTATTCGAGAGAAAATATCTCTCTTGTCTCGTCGAAAGAGGGTAAGACGAGACGAGAGACGAGAATCTCTCGTCTCGGCGGCAACACTAACCTAGGGAACCTAACACTTGAGATAAAATATGTATTTCCTTTTCTAATGTTGTGATTTTGCTGTCTTAGTTTTTAATCGGCGACATTGTACTTTAGTCACCCTGAAGTTACATCTAAGGCAAAATAAATCGATATTAATCTTATTATTTTAAATGAATATTTTTATAAATAATTAATTTGTTCCGAAAAGTAAAAATAAAAAAGTTTTTTGTTCGTTAATTCAATTCACAAACTGTTAGTAGGGGATCCGACCATAGAACGACCTTCACCCATCGCGTTACGGGATGAAACATGTTTTTATATAAAATTTAATATGTAAAAAAATATATTTCGTGAAGGTTGACTGAAAATTTTGGTGCAAAGTATTTTTAATTAAAAATTAAAAAATGATTTTTTTTTAAACATTGCACTCATTCCGTTATGTATTAAATTGCATACAAATCGAAAGCATGTAGCTTGTGCAATATGCATACGCTGGGTTGACTATTTAAGCACCTCTTAACCCTTAATAAGCTTCGTTTTCCGCTATCTTAGTGGTACAGGAGATATTGACCTTTGTCGCACTAATGGGCTACCCTGTAGTAAATACCAAGCAAAGTTTTAACGCATTTAGGTTAGGTTCTGTCATATTTGACATATATTGCAAACAATTTATGTCAAATATGATAGAACCTAACCTAAACGCTAAACGTTTAAAAAAAATATTTTTAAAATTTTTTATTAAAAATACTTTGCACCAAAATTTTCAGTCAACCTACACGAAATATATTTTTTGACATATTAAATTTTATATAAAAACATGTTTCATCCCGTAACGCGATGGGTGAAGGTCGTTTTATGGTCGGATCTTAGACTATGTATATTTTCGAAAAATGGTCAGTTTTTTGGACCTCACATATTTTCAATAAAACTTTAAATTAGCACAATACATATTCTTAATAATTTTTATTTATATTTTATTAAAACATTTTTTTAGATAATGAACAAATTATTTCCCATCCGTCTGTATTGGCTGAAAAACCACGACAAACCGACTACATGACAATAAGATATCCAAAACAAGTTTTTAAGGACACTGAGAATACTTTTGACATAAACGCTGTATGCATAAAAGACTGTAATAACAAGAGTGGATCAGGTACGAATAAACCTAATTTTTTTACTAGAATGATGATACTTATGTTATGAAGAGTGAATGAACGGTACAATAAAAATATATTTTCAAGATTCAAAAGATTCAGTAAACTATTTTGTTAAAAAATCTAAAATTATCGAATTTTTAACCCTGAAACGAATTCTAGAATTAATAAATAGTCAATATATTTGTTTACCTAATGGAAAACTTAGATGTCACCTCAAATGGGGCACCGCACCAGGCGAAGCGTGCGGGACCTGCTAGTAAAAATATAACATTTGGTTTCAAACAAAATAAATAAGGTAAAATCGTCTTCAAAGTTGGCTTCGCAACATCGTAGGCAGGTTATTAAGGGGAAGGAACTCACTCACAACCACTGATCATTAAGATCTTATTTTATCTATCATCCAATTGCGTTGTCGACATTTTGCGATTATGAGATCTTTGAACACTATAGTTAGCTATTATAATTTATAATGACTTTTTTAGTGTCTCTTTTAAATATACACGGCTGTTCAGGTTATTCGACACGACATTATAGCTAAATAATTTTTTTGGGATAGAAAAAACATTTCGGGGTAGAGAGGGGCCTGTTGGAGGTACATTTTAAATTTTCATAATGTACGGTGTTGTACAGGTTATCCCAATAACACGAAACATATAAAAGTTGTATTTTACATCTGCTGCTGACATAAAATACAGAGCGTTACATTTAAATTAAATAATTTGTTACCTACCATTTCAAACTTGTAATAATTATTTTGTCGTATTTTTTGGAGACATTGTATGAGTTATAGTAAACGGCACGAATTCTCTCGTTTTAAAAAATATGATAGCAGAAATTTGTAATCATCATCATCAGCTGATATTGGGACATAATAATATCCCCAGATTAGTAGTGGACCGTAATAAGCCCAAACACCGAGTTGTGAATTGCGTTTTTGTGCTTTTTGTTACATTTAATTAGGTTTTCAAAATATTTAGTGGTTATGGTGCCTTTCATTTTTACTTTAATTGAATTTTAATTACTTTTGTGTGGTGGCCGGTAAGTACTTACAATTATTATTCATTTGATCACAAATTTACAGGTTAAAATTTTTTAATTCTTTTTCATTAGGGATCATAATTATTTCGATTTCATCGATAAGTAGTAGTAATTTTAATTTTATCTGAACGCCGTTTTTGTCAAAAAATTAGTTTGTGAAATTTTTGTTCTTAAAACGTTTGTTTGTAAAAGTTAGGTTTCTAATGTATAATTTTTGCATTTTGCATTATCTAGGTATCCTTATCTGTTTTAAGCAAAATAAGTAGAAATTATTTCTCTGACTTAGGTAGGTAGGGGAGAGTTGGACAAAACCGGGATAGTTTCTGTTGCCATCTATCGGACTGATACCCGATTTTGTCCAACTCTTCCCTACCTACACCCCTCGTACTACCTTATAGTTTTAAAAAATAAAAACAACTTTCCATATTATTCACCTTTAAAAATCAGCTATTTGATTTTGAAGGAATTATTTTACTTACTTACTGTTATTATTATTATTATTATTATTATTATTATTATTATTATTATTATTATTATTATTATTATTGTTTGGCAATAGTAGCCTGTATAGTAGTTTAAAAAAGTAACCATATTAATATGTAATAGGATAGCGAACAAATATATAATTCTATTTTCTGGGTCTGCGTACCTTGGGGATTTCCTTGACAGTAAATGTAATATCTGACTGAATTCAATTAGTTTATATTGAACTGTAGGTATAGTATTTTACCTAAAGGTATAATCTAAACAAATAAAACAAAAAAAAAAATTTTTTAAATATGAGTGAGAGTCCTATTTAAAGTTGCGTTTCAGTTAATTTAGTATTTTCAAGGTTTGGATAATAATAATATTATATAGTTTTTAAATATATTTTGACACTTTATCTTTAAACCATATAAAAACTCATGTTTATTATTACCTACCTTAATTAATTATAATATTAATAAAACAAAACTTTCAAAATAAATTATTATTAGTGTAGGTATTTGGCAATATTAAAGCGGTAGAACCGATGAGACTATTGCATGAATTGTTTTAGAAGGTATCACATGTGTAATTTTCAAGTCCGGTCCTGGAATTCATACCAACCTATCAAAATTAAATATACCAAAATTGACAGAGTGTCACGTGACTTTGCCTCCATCTTGCGAGAGTATTCAAAATGTTTACTTTAGTATACAATTTTTATAAGTGCGACACAAAGTGCAATGCTGTCTGTGAATGGAAACACACGGCTTTACCTAAAACAGTCTCTTTATTATTCAAAAATATATAATTTGACAACTCGACTTACAACTACACAAAAACTAACATTCCTGCTACATCCAATGCCAGTCAAACACTTGACGCAGGACTGGTACCATGTTATTCGTCACCTCTGCGTCGGTAGGGGAAGGTCGCCCTTGATGGCATACTTCCCATGATGGCATACTACAGGTACAGGTATCTCTGTTCAGTTGTGAGTCCAATTTCAGTCGTGACGGACGTTTTTATGTAAAGTTATTTAATAGAACAGAAATTGCTAAGTGGCGAAGTAATATTAGCCAGTTTTTAAACCAAAAATTTAATATGTTAGGTGCATTAAATTAGAATGCACGATTTTTTCCCGATAACTATAGGATATATATGTTACTTTGCTATGAATATTTTAAATCTAAGTTGTGGTTTTAATGTTTTATAATTTATATACTAGAAGTGCGACATATACCTAAGATGGCATATCCATTGGTTTCCTATGATGGCATACCTATAAATACATATAAATAGGTATGCCATCATAGGCGTCATATTCAAAACGGCGCTACTTTTACTTTTCTTTGTGTCTATGTCCCTAAACACTACTTATATGCTTTGTAAAGTTTTTGAATATATCTTTAGATTGCACTTTCCTGATAATGTTTTAATTTTGTTTAAAGTTTTAAACATGTTCCCTAGAATGTAATATATTATTTTAAGTCTTTTTAAACAGTTTTATGTCCTTGAATTTTTTAACGATAAAATGTTTGGCGACCTTCCCCTACTTCCCAGCAGGCCAGGGTAATTCTGTAATATTTGGCTGGTGGCAGACGGTATTAATGAGTTAGTTTGGTTTGGAAAAAGAAAATACATGTTAAGAATTTAGTCATTCAAATAATTGTTACTACAAGTCAACAAAATACGAAATATCTAAAAAACCGTAAGGTTTATGTACGGCAAACCCCGATGAAATTTTTATTTTCATCCACCAAATAATATAAAGCGCATATTTCATTTAAAAAATACGACTTTGATAAGTTTCGTGGTTTTATTTATTTTGATTATTTACCTAACACATACAGGAATTGATAAAATATTGAAAACAATAATAGTTCTCGGTGTACTTCTTGAAAAGCTGTCATTGAAATAATTTCGGTACGTTTCCAACACAGGCTAAATTCGCGGGCAAAAGCAAAAAGGACTCTTGAACCACCAAAAAACGCTGTGTACAGTAAAAATATAAAGAAGTCTTTAAATAAATAATAAAATTCTGGTATCCAACTATCATTAATGAGAGAAATAATAAAATTTTCATTTCATCCCATCATCTTTACCAATCATACTTGGAAAAAAAAATTACACTGACTGTTGTTAATATGGCGTCCTTAATCGAATCCTTTAGGACTAGAAAATTGTACGTAATATGGATGCTTCCATTGTGGACTGGAAAAAGGCCTATAAATAATAATAAATATAATACTTCATAGATGTTTGACAAATAAATATGTATACTTACAGAAAAGTATTTTTCTTAAAATCTCTTATAAAGTCAGATCCGGTTTTATTCGTGTGGGTCTTACGATTTAACAAAGACATACTTTTAATTTTTCTTTCCATTTTTTGCGTTTACTAATATCTACTATCCAAATAAAATCCGTAAGACAAATATAACAGAAATTTTGACATGAAAGAAAAGGATATGTATTTAATTTTCAGCGATTCACAAAAGTTTGTACCTGCCTTCTTCGTCTCGACTTTGACAATTATATGAACGATAAAAAGCAATTTTCTGTTTTTTTGCATCATGCAGAGTGGCTTGAAAAACACAACCAAAATCCTTTACCAAATATGTTAAAATCCGAACTCCTATCAATGGCAAAGTCTCTCAAATCACCCAAAATATATGCTGTAGATGAAATATTGCGTGAATATGGCCATGAGGTTCTACGACTGCCGCCATATCATTGCCAGTTTAAGGTGGAAGTATCAACATGCTTGCCAACCTATAACCTATTTCGCGTAGATTTATTTATGTTTTGTAGCTTTTATACAAAATTTAAAGAAAATCAGTATCGACTTGATATTCTATAGGTAATAATTCACATATTTAATAAATACCAAAGAATTTCATAACTTATTTTAGGAGAATTGTACAGCGAAAAATTTCGGGTAAGATTTTTTTGTAACATTATTATGTCATTGTCACTCATTGTTCTTTCACTATACAATTCTCCTAAAATTAGCAATGAAATAAATTGATATTTTTGTAATATATCAGATATTACCTAAGTAGTAAGCCGACGATACTGATTTTATTTAAATGTTAGTTTAAAAAATAATAAACTTGAAAAACAAAGCGAAATAGGTTATAGGTTGGCAATAAATTGAACGACGTTGAGAATTCAACCTTAATGCTATAGAATTAATATGGGCTGGGCATCTTTTTATGAAAAATATGTAGGTGATGGTCTTAAATCCTCGCAAGTAGTAGTCCGGTCAATCTAGACATTCGAAGATACATAAATTTACAACAAGCTAAAAATCAGGAAAATTGTTCAAAATATAATTATAAATAAAATATATAAGTTCCCCATCATTCCCGTGTATGGAAAACATTTTACTGAAGGTCAAAGGTAAAAAAAAATTAGTTTTTCGCGATTTTCAGCAAAACGAGTTTTATCATAAAAATACTTCAGACAAAAATTGTAGATCATAAAATTATCTATAAAAAATGTATCAATACTTTTTTCCTACGAGCTACCGTTTCTGAGATATAACGATTCAAAAAGCCAGTAACTAAAATACTATCTATACGATTTTACTTTGTGCATTAGAGGATGCAAAACGGTATGGCCACACTGTATGCATCGTGACTTTTTACCAGCCCCTGTATGCTAAAGCTCGAGAAATGGTATCAGCCGTACCTGGAGGCTCTGAAGTATCAAAAATCATCATTAGACTCGGAGGATTTCATCTACTGATGTCAGGGCCGTATCTAGACTAGATTTTCGGGGGGGGTTTTACAAAAATAAAAAAAATAGCTAATTTAGTAGTTTATTAATTATTAAAATACAAACGAAACTAAAATTCAGATAAAAAAATAAACGTTCTCGGAAAAACATATAAAAAAACTAAAATAAATAACAAACATCAAATACAATAATACAAATAAAAGGAACTCCAACCATCAATATTTAACAAAATAAAAAAAACATATAATAAAAACAACATTATGAAAAAACAAACATAAAATAAAAAATAAAAGGAATATTGAATATACTTAGTAAATAAGTATATAAATCAAAAACCAAAATAAAAAATTAAAGTAGCAACTTAAATCGTCTTGCACTCTGCGCAAATTTATCTAAAACTAGCTCATTGGGTATTGGAACCGTTCTGTGACTAGACATAAGAGCCAGTCCTGTTAGCCGTTTCTGCCCAGTCGAATTTCTTAGGTAACTTTTTACTCTTTTAAGAGAAGAAAAGCTTCTTTCTGGGGTGGCTGTTGTCACTGGCAGTGTACATAGTATTTGTAGAAGTTTATATATATTTGGAAATAAAATGGCATTGCATGCATCTAAGGCCTGTAGAGCATTTTTTGGAAATTCTTCTTCCGCAGACCATTTAGTTTGCCAAATTCTCAGTTCACACAAACTAGCGTTAACGTCAACGAAACTGCTATATATATTTAGGGCTTTTTTACATTCTTCATGATCAATTTTAATATTTTTACAGTTTTGTGGCATCAAGTTATTTAAAAAAGTTAAGACCTCTTTGTGCTTAATGAAGCGCATGTCAAGCTGTGTTAAAAAATCTTCGAAAAATGGGATAGCCACAGATATTCTATAATATTCCTCAGGAGTTTTGTGAGACACATTCGCTCTATTTTTTTGTCTGTTAGTTACTCGAGGAGTAACAACTGTTTCTCCCACAGACTCTAGCATACTTTTTGCATTGTTAAATATCAACCTAAAAGTGTTGTCCATGTCAGTCCTCATAGCGGTTACTGTATTTTTAACATTTTCCACAAATCCTAGTGCAGAAGGCAAATCGCAGTCAATTGCTTGCAGCATTTTGCATAACGAGACGGTATACGAAAACAGTGCTTCAGCTACGCAAAGGCTAATTACAAACTCGCTGGAAATAATGGCTGTTAGTAACTGAGAAGCTTTGGACGATGTTTCAGCATTAGCGTCTTCTGATAAAGTTTCTAAACATTCAACAATTGGCTTATAAGTTTCTTTAAATCTTGTTAGGCCATTGTGGTTTTCCACCCACCGGGTATCGCACATAGATGTGAGTTTGGTCCACTTGGTTTGAGGACAATATTCCTGAATTTTTTGTGTTAAAGTAGCTGTTCTTTTAGCAGAAATTTTGATAAAATTGCCGACGGACTTTATTGTCCCTATGCAGTTTCTAACACTTTGAACAGAACAGCAATGACCAATTGCTAAATTTAATGAATGAGAGCTGCAGTGTACATAAAGAGCATATGGATATAATTTTTTAATTTCTGCTTGCACACCATTAAAATTACCAGCCATGGCGGCAGCCCCATCGTAGCCTTGTCCTACCAAATTTTTACATTCAAGGCCTAGTTCCTGCAGATATTTGAGTATTAAAGAAGCCAAACCTTTTCCAGTTGCGTCCGTAACAGGCGTAAATCCTAAAAAGTGTTCTTTAACAAAATTACGTTTTCGTTTTGCATTATCGGTAGAGGTAGATATGTATCTAACACAAAGCGTCATTTGTTCCGTTCGAGAAACATCAGTTGTCTCATCGGCCAGCACTGAAAACAGACCTACCCGATTTGCTTCTTTAACAATCGGTTCTTGAATAATTTTGCCGCAGATAGCTATCAACTCATTTTGAATCCCAGAACTAATGTATTTCGCATTTTTATCACTTTTTTCCAAATGATTTTTAAGTATATCGTCGCCAGAATTAGCGCGAAGCCGTAGTATCGCGCGAAAATTTCCCTCGTTAACAGCAGTTACTTCTTCGGCTAAATTCATTTCTCCCGAATCAGATGTACCTCTTAGTGCTATTTCTTGTCTACCACAAAGTTTAATTGTATCGATGATGGGCAATAACTTTTCTCGATTTTCCTGAACCTGTTGTTGCCTATTTGTTACAATACTTTCTATAACATTAGGCTGTGCTTTAGAATATACATTAATAAAATTTTCGGTCAGGAGGACACATTTTTTATGGTAGCCTAAGTTAGAGTGATGGTTGAAAACGTCAATTGCCTTTTTCCAGTTATTAAAAGGTTTTTTTACCAAAGCTGAAAGTTTTTGACTTTCCCCTTTGCCTGCCGCTTCTTTACCAGATAATGCGCAGCATTTACATAGCGCTCCACTGCCTTCGGCCTGAGTATAAACTAGCCATGAAAAACTTGAAAACCATTTGTGCTGGAACTTTAAATTTCTTGGACCTAAAATAAAGCAGGTTTATGTTATGTTATTTAAATTAAAAGAACAAAGAACTAGATTATAAACCCAAACGAAAAAAAAACATACCAATTTTGGGAAAGTTAAAATTTATTTCTGGTACCCATGGGGAGTTTAGGATATCATATTTTAAATCATCATCAAGTGACTTGCCTATATACAAGCCGACATCGTGAATACTAGGTACAGGTACATGAGAGGCTAAATGGGTTTCCCGTTGACACTGTTTCAATTCTGTTTCAGCCGTTTCTAAATTGCAACAGGTTGAGGTTGATGTTGAAGGTTCTTCTGAAGTGATAGTTTTTGGCTTTTTTAAAAAATTGAAATCAAGCAGAGTTTGTTTTGACCGTTTTTGCGACATGTTCTTGTTCTATAAAAAAATATTCTTATACTTCCATTTCACCTTATACTATAATACTATGTACACTGTGTACTGTGTGTATAAAGTCTGGAAAGGGCTTAATACCCTTATAATTCAGTGGCCGATTAAAACCAAATTTGGTACAGTTGTCTAAGAAGACCTTACGCACCGAATGACGATATTGGCGGTGTTGTCAAATGTTTAGTTTATATGGAAATTAAACGAATATAAAGATTTTAAAAGAAACACCCTGTATATTGTTTCATTTTTGGATTCTACGTAAAATATCGAGAACCACTTTTGACAGTTATTTGTACCAAAACGGCACTAGATAATAAAAAATGAGTTTCACATTCCTATCTTAATTTTTTAAGACCTATCCAACAGCGGTTTTAAAAATGGTACTGGAGTTGATACCAAATATGGTACCATTAACGGGACTACTGTCGGATAGGTCTTAAACAACTAGGATAGGAATGTGAAACTCATTTTTCTCCATCTTGTGCCATTTTGGCACAAAATAACTGTCAAAAAAGCTAAAATGCTGATCTTCAATTATTGTTTAAATCTCCTAAACAAACAATTGTAAATGGACAAGTGGTAGATCATTTTTCTCGATATTTTACGTAGAATTCAAAAAAAATACGTTATTGTTATTCCATATAAAATTTCTACATTCGTTTAATTTTCAGACAAAGTAAACATCTGGCAACAACGCCAATATCGTCATTCGGTGCGTAATGACTTCTTAGACAACTATACCAAATTCCAAATTTGGTTCTGATCGGTCAATGAATTATAAAGTTATTGGACCGTTTCCAGACTACCAGACTTTATACACGCTTACACGCACTCTATATTTATTTTAAACTAGGACTACTTTACTTATACTATACATACCTTTTTAGCTACTCCTTCATTTCATATTTACAGTTTTACATACACTTTAACAATAAAATAGTATATATGCACAGCACATCACATAATAATTAATAATATCACAACACAACGAGAATTTGTAGGTACTTTTACTTTGCATTAGTTTCTAAATCAGTAAATCACCACAAGAATATTACATTTGTTGGCATTGTTGGCTATAATACTATAACCAATCCTTACAAAATCCAGAATGATCTAATAATGGCAGCGCAAATGCAAATAATAACATAGACAGCCCTACCATACAGACCCACATAACAAAGTTTTTGTTTATTATGTGATACAGACACACAACGTCTAGAGCTCGTCTGATCAGCAAGTTAAAACGCGTCGCGGCAATGCGGCAAATGTTGCCAGTGTTGCCACTGTTGTCAATCTTCGGACGCCAGATTTAATTCCGAATTTATGATTTCTCTTACAATACCGAATTTTTTTCGGGTTTAAATTTTGTTGCGAATTACTTAATTTGAGATTTTTAAGAAATATTTATTTTTTTACTTTTATTGAAACACTTTAAAGTTTAAGATTTTTTTAATTTTAAAAATTATTTTTGTTTCTTTCATCTTTCTGATTTTTTTACGATTTCAATTAAATTTTCTGAACTTCATTATTAAATAAATAATTTCGGGGGGGGTTCTAACCCCCAAAACCCCCCCCTTAAATACGGCCTTGACTGATGTATTTTCTGGGAGCAATTGGTCATATTATGCAAGGAAGCGGCATGAAAGAAGTAGGTACTCGCAGATATCTATGCGGTAAAATCATTAGAAAAAATGTTTAATGGTCATGCTTACGCAATGGCTGTTCGAGCTCATACACTACTTCAGCTTACTTTGGCAATTATAATAAAGAAGTTGAAATTAATGACATAATGGATGCAGATCATAAATATCGACAATATAATAATATTAGGTAACACCCTTTCATACAATGATATTGAAAATGCCGATGAAGTATCTGAAGCTTTACTTAATAAATTAAATCAAAAACTAAAAGAATATGAGGAACAAGGACCAACTGCAAAACCTTGAATTCAATATTTTTATATTTATTTCCATTGCTAAAAGTTCCTAAGAGCTGAGCGTATGGGGGATTGGAAAGCTCATTTAAACTACGTCAAAGAAATGCTTCCTTTTTTTCACGCGTCTGAACATGCTAAGTCTGCATACATTTACTTGTAGGATATGCAACAATTACAGAATTTGATTGATCCTGAAGTTTACGAAAAAATTTTCACAGTTAGACGTTCAGACAAATTAAGTTGTGGAACTTTAACGGACATGGTAATCGAGCAGTCTATGATGAAAGCTATAAAGGCAGATAGAGGTATTGCTCGAGGGAGAAGTACAAAAGAGAGCGTCATAAGTAAATGGGTTATAGTATGCTATAGTAGCTATGAATACAGTTTGTGAAAAATTAAAAGATATCGCTAATGTTAGGATGGATACGACCGAGCAGCATGTTGATGCAAGTGATTCACGAGTAAAAAAAGATGCTAAAGACATACGAAAACTTTTAGAGTGGTTCTCAACGCATGATCCTGAGGTTAACAAAATTCTTTTTATTGCGAGTGGTGTCGTTGGTGATAATAAAATTAATTGTTATAAAGCTCGTTAAGTTGGACTTGCTTCTATGGCAAAAATGACAGGACTGACATTCAATAATATTAAATTAAACCGCGCTGACAAAGTTGTTCCTCTTTTAGCTATGACTAGTACCAGAAAAGTTCATAATTAAAATCACGTGGAAACGTGTGCATATTGAAATTGATTAAATTCCATCGTATTTTTAGGTTAGGTAATTTTATTGCTAAAATAAATTACACTGTTTATTATTGTCATTTTTAATAAATAGATTTAGTAGATATACTACAACAGGGATGGCGAACCAAAGCACGCGACATAAAATTTTAGGTACGCCACCGATCACAAAGTATATTATTTTATTTGTGATTACATAATTTTTACTTTAACTATATATACCGGGTGCCCACGGAAGGTGGCTCGTTCCTCTAACTTTTTTGTTTTTCAAGATAATGAAATAAAATTCGGGGGATTTGTATACGACATAAAACTGCATTTTTTGATAGGTGATTCAACATTATGAAACTTCCGGTTTAACCGGAAGTGACATAAACTTTCGATTTTTAAATGGGACACCTGGTATATTTTTACTTTTTTTGACTCCATATGACATTCTAAATACAACGATGTGTCACTTGTCACTTTTTGTCACCAAGAAAATTTTTTTTTCAAATTTATTGTTTTATCTAGAGGGCAATGAATACCTTAAAATCACTTATTTCAGTTCTTTCATCTTGGGAAAAATACAATTTTACTATTTTTGGTCCAATGCTATGTGCTATGTAAAATTTAATCTTTAAAGTTGTATAACTCATTTTTTTTAAATGGCAACATGGTGGCTCGTCGGGTTAAGAAAAAATATTATTTTATTACGATTATTTTGATACCACACACTATTAGGTTTTAGGAAAGCTGCCATTAAAAAACTTTAAAACATTAACTTGGAGCTTTCGTAAAATGAAGCATCTTTTGAGAATAAATTTAGATTTGAATGCATCAAGTAGCCTGACCAGCAAAACTGATAAAACGAAATCACGCCTTGAAGAAAATTGACATGCCGACAGCTTCTGCCAAAGTAAATTAGGTTGTTGTTCAAAAAGCATGGAAAATAATAGTGTTACAAGGAGTGAAAAAGTTGATATGTTATTAGTGTTTGGAGAATGTAGAAATAATTCAACCGATGCCGCACGACTTTACGCACAAAGATATTTTAATCGGCGTCATCCGACCCGGCACTATTAGGTACCCAGAACTGGTTCCGAAAATGCGAAATGAGCCTGACAATAATAACATATCAACTTTTTCACTCCTTGTAAAACTATTATTTTCCATGTTTTTTAAACAACAAACTAATTTACTTTAGCAGAAGCTGTTGGCATTTCAATTTTCTTCAAGGCGTGACTTTGTTTTAACAGTTTTGCTGGTCACAGGCTACTTGATGCATTTAAATCTAAATTTATTCTCAAAAAATGATTCATTTTAGGAAAGTTCTAAGTTAACTTTTTAAAGTTTTTTTAATGGCAGCTTTTCTAAAACCTAATAGTGTATAGTGTCAAAATAATCGTAATAAAATCCTCTTTTTTCTTAACCCGACGAGCTACCATGTTGCCGTTTAAAAAAAATGAGTTATACAACTTTAAAGATTAAATTTTACATAGCACATAGCATTGGACCAAAAATAGTAAAATTGTATTTTTCCCAAGATTAAAGAACTGAAATAAGTGATTTTAAGGTATTCATTGCCCTCTGGATAAAACAATAAATTTGAAAAAAAAATATTTTTTTGGTGACAAAAAGTGACAAGTGACACATCATTGTATTTAGAATGTCATATGGAGTCAAAAAAAGTAAAAATATACCAGGTGTCAAATTTGAAAATTGAAAGTTTATGTCACTTCCGGTTAAACCGGAAGTTCCATAATGTTGAGTCACCTGTCAAAAAATGCAGTTTTACGTCGTATACAAATCCCCCGAATTTTATTTCATTATCTTGAAAAACCAAAAAGTTAGAGGGGCGAGCCACCTTCCGTGGACACCCGGTATATATAACAACATACTCAAAATAATTTAATAGACGGCGCCTAGCTAATTAAATAGCTCTATGCGCCATAATATTATACTCTTAGATGTTTAAATATTCAAGTTTATAAAAATTCCAATACTACAGTGAAAAAAAAACAATGTAGAGGTACAGCATCAATACAACATTTGTACAACCACGTGTAACATAACCATGATCAATAAAATTTTGCAACCTTTTATTTTGACGAATATAAGAGCAGGCTGAAAGCATATACAGGGTGCTGATAAAGTCTGGAATAATCGATTTTTCTTGAAAACGCAAAAGTTTTTCGAAAAACGCTCGGACCCGTCGATTTTATTTTATTCTTTAACATTTTTTGACGTTCTTCAATAATATACCGGATGCGCCAAAAACGCTAGGCAAGCGTCAACTTCACTTTTTCAAATAGAACACCCCTTTTTTTCTCCAATATTCAGATTCCTCTCTAAACTCTAGACAAGTTTCATATAGCATATTGTATGGCGAACGTCAACAGAAATTGAAATACAGGGACCCTAATACAAATCAAGGTATAATGTTAAAGTTTTTTTTTCCATGACAAATGCTTAGGCTAGGAAAAAAATTCTAACAGAAAATTGGTAATACAGTGAACAATCTAAAATATTATTTGAGTAAGTGTTGAAAATGGTGTTCATTTACGGCTCTACAATGTCCCAATCTCTCAACAAATTCTAACTGTACATTATGTACAATTTCTGGGGTAATTTGTCTTATGGTTGTTGTTATACGCGTGTTGAGAACATAAATATCTTCTGGTTTATTTTTGTAAACCCTTTCCTTAATATAGCCCCACAGAAAGAAGTCCAATGGCGTTAAGTCGGGGGACCTCGCAGGCCACTCTATTTGACCCCGTCGACCTATCCAATGATGATGAAATAACTCATTCTGGTATCTATGGACTTTGGCCGAATAGTGGGCTGGTGCACCATCCTGCTGAAACCAGATAGTTGTATCATGTGAATCAGAAATGTTCCGATCGGGAAATAGGGCAATCAACGCTGGAGCGAGGTCTTCTTCAAGAAACTGCAAATATCTTTAGCCAGTCAAATTTTCCTAAAAAAAATAGGGTCCTATAACAGTATCCCGAATTATTCCTGCCCATACATTAATTTTTCTCGGCCGCTGGGTATGAATTTCTCGGAACCAATGGGGATTTTCGCTGGACCAGTACCGGCAATTTTGACGATTTACCATGCCATCCAAGAAAAAAGTCGCCTCATCGGAAAAAATTATGTTACTCGGAAATAATGCATCGTTAATCAAATAATTATCCATGAGAATTTCACAGAACTCATTCCTTCTGTCAGGGTCGTCTTCGAAAAGTTCCTGTACTCCTTGGCATTTATATGCATGCCATTTTTTCTTTTTCAGGAACTTTGCCACCGTTGAATCGTGGATATTTTCAAAATTTTAAGAAATGCTTCTTGTGCTCGAATGTGGTCTCTCTTCCAACGAAACTAGAATATCAAGTTTGACATCGTCGGAAATTTTAGTTCGTCCACTTCTAGGTTTATCCCTAACATGACCAACTTCATTATACTTCTTAACAATTTTGGAAACAGTTGCCTGATTTATGTGTTCTCTATTTGGATATTTATCATTAAAATACTCACAAACTTCTATTTGTGTTCTCTTTCGATCTCCACGTCCTACTATTATTATTATTTTGATTCTCTCAGCTTCTGTTAGAAACATTTTTATGGGTAAAAGTGACAACTTTGAAGTAAATATTAAATGTTTTGACATTTACGTCACTAAGTTATTATGTAGAAACCGGTAAAAAGGTAAATACCTAGACCTTAAAATTATACCTTAATTTATATATTATATACCTGTATTTCAATTCCTGTTAACTTTAGCCATACAATATGTTATACGAAACTTGTCTAGAGTTTAGAGAGGAATCTGAATATTGGAGAAAAAAATGGGTGTTCTATTTGAAAAAGTGAAGTTGACACTTGCCTAGCGTTTTTGGCGCATCCGGTATAATATTGAAGAACGTCAAAAAATTTTAAAGAATAAAATAAAATCGACGGGTCCGAGCGTTTTTCGAAAAACTTTTGCGTTTTCAAGAAAAATCGATTATTCCAGACTTTATCAGCACCCTGTATAGAGTTCTTATGTTACACACTTCCGGTGTAAACAAAATTCTGGTAGGATAGACTATTTTTTTCAACAATATTTTTAAAATGTATTTTTGTACAATATTTAATTTATTTTTTTAATTATTTTTTCCTATCAATTATTATATTACGAATTTGACGGCACGTCTATGGCCTCATTAAACATTTCTTTAGAAAAAATTGCACGTTAATACATAAACGTTTGCCACCCCTGTACTATTATGTACATAACTTTTGTTAAAATAATAATATATGTGGCTATCTTCACGACAGTTAAAATAATAAAAAACTGTTTCTTTTGTCCGGGTATATTGATACATAATCTCACAACATTTTGATAAGCTCTGGAATTTTCGAATTGATTCTTAGGTGTCCACAAGGAGACGAAAATCTCTTGAGATTTTTGTTTCAAGAGAAATTTATCTCAGATGTGTTTCCACAGAATATGAGAGATTTTTATGAAATACTTGATTTGATGAATTTTTCTCTCATGAGACAAGGTGTCTCTAAATGCGCTGTTTCCACAATCAATTTACAGTTCAAGCAGAAAGAAACAAAACTTTGTGTTGTGAAGTGATTTTATAAAAAGAAGTCAACAAGAAGGGCTAGACGAAGGGCTGCAGCTTGTTATTATTACCTTGCCCTATTAAGTCCAGTAGTATACAAACGAAAAGGTCTCACAGATATTGGGTGAGGGATTGGATTAAAAGGAGAGAAAACAAGAATATAATGGAAACGTTA
This sequence comes from Polydrusus pterygomalis, assembly GCA_963969555.1. Lineage (NCBI taxonomy): Eukaryota > Metazoa > Arthropoda > Insecta > Coleoptera > Curculionidae > Polydrusus > Polydrusus pterygomalis. Next base: position 7,493,416 of record OZ018385.1, read on the forward strand.
TTAAAATAATTAGAACGGGAAGATCAAGAATGTTACAAGAACTTTCTTCGAATGTTCGCTGTTGATGTTGATGCTCTGGAACTGGCAACGAAGGTTATGTATTTTATCCTTTACTTCTTGAGCCGGATTCTAAACTTGTTGGAAATTTCGTCCATAGCTGATTTCCGAAGATTTCGGTTTTTATAGTTTTCGGACGGGAAGTTCCACAAATTGGGATATGATTCATATACTTCGATTAATTGCAGTATCATGCTTCTTGTCCAGTTAGAAGAACAGTATTTTCTTTTTTAACCCCTTTTTTTACTTGTATAACTTGGAAAAAACAAATATTTGTTTCACGACACAACAGTGAAACTCACGTGCAGCGCGTGAAATAAATGTATCATGCAAGATTCGCAATAAATTGTGTTTCCACCATGAAACTTGTTCAAGAAATAAAACTCTCATGACACATTGTTTTACGAGATTATCGCTAGTATATCGCGTGTCTCATACCTGTTTTGACAATGAAATGAAAGTTTTCCTGAGATTTTTATTTCATGAGACAAAATATGATCGGTGACCTTTGGACCCGCATGATGAGATCTGATTTGACTATACCTTCCTTTATTTTACATAGCACGTATTATAAGGCATAACTAATTTTTATTGCTAAATACTGTCTATAATTTAGTATTGCTCCTACTAAAATGTATTCTTCAAACAGTGGCGGCTTCTCCTATGAGACAGGTGAGGCAGTGCCTCATCAATAATTTTGCAAATTAAATAAATTACAAATTTATATTACTTTACAATTTGCATAAATATATATCAATTAGAATTAATGCCGTCAATCTTAACGCGCTTCGCTAGAAATATCATCTATCATCCATCTAATTTCTGCATGCGGTCGTATATAAGAGGCCCGGCCTCCCGCTTCCTTGTCTAGCGTATTAGTAATGCGATGTATGATACCCGTAATAGTCCAGTCGAATCTAGCTTTAAATAGCGCATAAAAACATTCTGAGGCCAGCCTCAACTCTCTACGTAAATTTAATGCGAACGCGAGGGGACTAGTCTAATCTATAAAGATGAACGCCGCGACACGGTATTTGGAGAAATGCATGCTATTATTAGATTAACAGGTTGTCGTTGAAAGTTTAGAGAGAGTGCATAGTGCATTGTATTTTATTATAGTTTTCGGTAAATAGTTTTGTGGTTTTCCGTACTGATTTTTGTTTTGCTTTTTTTCCAACAGTGGGCAGGGATTTTTCTAAAATATTAATATTACATTACTTTTATTACTTATTAGTTCATTTGTTTTGTGCTTACGAGCGAAAAATGGATTCAGCGGGATCTAGCACAGCGTCACAACTTCCCCAGGTAAATGTAAACATTCGCAATCCTACTTGTGATCTTGTTAATTTTTTAGTAAATGAGCAGAATTTTTTAAGTAATTCCTATGAAGATAAATTGTACATAGTAAAAGAAGTAAAGCGACCTGTTCCAGATTTGAGTAAACGTCTTGTTACATATCGCGCTACACCGCGATATGTTATACGGCGCTTCGGTGAAAATAATGTATGTATGTTGTCGCCGCCGCCGCCGCCGTGGCTTTCGACATTTTCACATTTGCGATTTTTTTTCTCGGAAACTGTTAGAGTGGGACGATTGAAACTTTTTCAGTTTAGAGAGGAATAGTGGGGGTACGTTGTGTAAAAATTTGGAATATACAGGGTGTGCCGGAAAAAAGTTATTAAACGTCAAAGTCGAGAAATATCGGGATCTCGTTGAAATTCGATACAGGCCACAAAAATTAGTTTTTTCGATTTAAACTTTTTCGACGCGTAGGCGACCGTGGGCTACAGAACCCTATTGTTTGTGAGCGCGATCGAAAGTTTGGAAATAATTTTTTTTATTTTTTAAAAGTCAAAATTTGGTCCAAAATGGTACCTCTTGGATCGCTAATAAGTTGAATTGGGTGCATTCGATCGACATGCGGTTTGGATAATCGGTTAGGCCATCTCAAAAACTACCTTTTTCCGATATATCGTTCTATACCTAACTGGAATGGAAATTGCCGAAAATTGTAAGAAAGTGGAAATCATAAAGTTAGGCCTGATTTTTTCACGGTTTTTATTTTTTTTCGTACTGAAAACGACTTTTGATCGAAACGTTGTAAACTTTAGCGGATAGAGCTCGTCAAATTGTATTTAAGAGATATTTTTTCGTTTCTTTATCTTTAATACGGAAAAAACGGCCGCTTTTTTTTTACTATATCGACTGTAGCTTATTCAATTTTTAACAAAACCGTTTTATTTTTTTCTCAAAAAATGCGCTGATTACTTCGCAACACCTCTACATATTCAAAATCATTAAAATATATTCGCAAAATTGAGAAAAGTCGCTTTTTTGGGTGCGGAAACAGGCAATCTTTACAAATTCTAACATCATTCACTTTTGACTAAGAGTGCCTTGATATTGATGTATCTAAATTAAATTAATTCTAAAAATCCGGCTGTCAAAAATGGCGAAAAATGGGTGTTTTCAGCGTGACTTGCTAGAATAATAAGAACATTTCCAGATTTTAAATCGGGTGGAATATCTACCTTGAACCTTCTTCTAATTTTACTGACCAAAATATTTGCCCAAAATGTTTCAGAAATGGTTGTAATTTCGATTTTAAAGATGGCGTTTCGACATTGATTATCCGTCGCCACGTGGTAGAAGGTTATTCGACATTTCGATATTCGCGATTTTTTTTTTCGGAAACGGTTAGAGCAAAACAATTCAAACTTTCTGGACGTAGAGAGGAATAGTCGGGGCACGTTCTGGGAACAATTTCAAATATACAGGGTGTACCGGAAAAAAGTTATTAAAGTCAAAGTTAAAAAATATGTTTTTTTTTCGTTGTAGGGCGATACAGGTGGCAAAAATCATTTTAATCGATTTAAACTTTTTCGACATGTAGACGACGTTAGGCTACAAAACACTGTTGTTTGCGAACGCGATCGAAAGTTGGGAAGTAATTTTTTTGATTTTTTTAAAATCAATATAGGGTCATATTGGATCGTTAATAAATCGAATTGGGTGCATCCAATCGACATGCGGTTTGGATAATCGGTTAGGCCATCTCAAAATCTACCTTTTTCCAATATATCGTTCTATACCTAACTGGAATGGAAATTGCCGAAAATGGTAAGAAACTGGAAACCACAGTGTAAGGCGTGATTTTTTTCTCCGTTTTTATTCCGTTTATTTTTTTTCGTACGGAAAACGATTTTTGATTGAAACGTTGTATACTTTAGCGGATAGAGCCGTCAAATTGTATTTAAGAGATATTTTTTCGTTTTTTTATCTTTAATACAGAAAAAACGGCAGCTTATGAACTTTTTCCCGTAATTTCTGTTGGCGTTGCACTGGTTTGCTTAAATAATTCTGCAAGTGTCTATAATATATAACATTTTGAAATTTTTCTTGGTACACTATATCAACGGATAAAGAAGCTTTAATTTGTATTATAAGCGATCTTTAGGAAAACATATTTTGTGGCTCAAAAAAATTAATTTATGATTTTTTTATAGGTTCCTTCACCAGAGGTTTTACTATATCGACTGTAGCTTATTCAATTTTTAACAAAACCGTTTTATTTTTTTCTCAAAATATGCGCTAATTACTTCTCAATATTCCTGCATGTCCAAACTTATCAAAATATATTCGCAAATTCTAGCAAAGTTGCTTTTTTGGGTGCGGAAACAGGCACAATTTTCAAATTCTAGCACCATTCGATTTAGAAAAAGTTGGCCATGGTTTTACCACGTACGTTTTCCTGAACTTTAACTTTTATACCATCTGTCAAAAATAGGTGAAAAATGCGATTTCCAAATTGATTTTTTAGAGGAATAAGACCATTTAGATTACGTCTTTTGTGGGAAATACCTACCTTGAACCTTTATCTTTTTCGTTTGACCAAAAATAAGGGGGAAAATATCGCATTTATCCCGTACTTGTAATAATAAAAATGGCTTGCAGGAGGCATATTAACTTCAATTTTTTAGTTTTTATAATATTTGGGGAGTATTTAATGTATGAAACACCTGTCTTGGACCTTTTTCTTTGCGGTTGACCAAAAATAATTGAAAAAAGTGTATTATTTGTGTGTATCTTCAATACTCAACGTTCTATGTAATATCGAATACGTCATTAATATCCTATTTACCACAAATCACTCTCAAAGCTTCGATAGCGTAGTAGTAGAGGCTGTTGATTTTGGAGACGAAGGTCGTGGGTTCAAACCCCAGTGTTTTTTTTTCTTTTTTTTTTCTTTTTTTTTTAATGTCGTTATTTAGGTACGGAAAATTTTTTAAATTTTGGATTCTTACAGCTATAATAATCTATACGAAAAAGCTAAAAAAAAATTACACTTACCTGTCAAAATCTGACAGCTGTAGTAAAGAACTTTGTTATTTAGGTACTGAAATTTTTTTAAATTTCGGATTCTTACAGCTATAATCCTAGATACAAGAAAAGCTTAAAAAAAACTTGATATTTACCTGTCAAAATGACAGCTGTCGTATAGAACTTTGTTATTTAGGAACTGAGAAATTTTTTAATTTAGTATTCTTACAGCTATAACCCTCGTTACAAAAAATCTAAAAAAAAAATTGACACTTACCTGTCAAAATTTGACAGCTATCGTATAAAACTGTGTCATTTAGGTACTGACAAATTTTTAAATTTAGGATTCTTACAGCTATAAACCTCGTTACAAAAAATCTAAAAAAAAATTGACACTTACCTGTCAAAATTTGACAGCTATCGTATAGAACTTTGTTATTTAGGGACCTGATAATTTTATAATTTCGGACTCTTACAGCTATAACTCTCGCTACGAAAAAGCTAAAAAAAAATTGACACTTAACTGTCAAAATTTGACAGCTATCGTATAGAACTTTGTTATTTAGATACTGAAAATTTTTTCAATTTGGGATTCTTACAGCTATAATCCTCGTTACGAAAAAACTTTTAAAAAATTGACACTTACCTGTCAAAATTTGACAGCTGTCGTATGGAACTTTGAACACTGAAAAATTTTTAAATTTCGGATTTGTACAGCTATAATCCTCTATATGAAAAAAGATTAAAAAAATTTACACCCGCCTGTCATAATTTGACAGCTGTCGTATAGAACTTTGTTATTTGGGTACTGAAAAATTTTTAAATTTAGGATTATTACAGCTTTAACCCTCGCTACGAAAAAAGTTTAAATAAATTGACACTTACCTGTCAAAATTTGACAGCTGTCGTATAAAAGTTTGTTATTTAGGTACTAAAAAATTTTTAATTTCAGATTCGTATAGCTACAATCCTCTATATGAAAAAAGCTTAAAAAAATTTACACCCGCCTGTCATAATTTGACAGCTGTAGTATAGAACTTTGTTATTTAGGTAGGTATTGATTTTTTTTTAATTTCAGATTCTTACAGCTATAACTCTCGCTACGAAAAAGCTAAAAAAAATTACACTTACCTGTCAAAATTTGACAGCTGTCGTAAAAAACTTTTTTATTTAGGTACCTGAAAATTTTTTAATTTCGAATTCTTACAGCTATAACCCTCGCTACGAAAAAGCTAAAAAAAATGACACTTACCTGTCAAAGTGACAGCTCTCGTATAATTAAACGAACGAACTAGAACAGTGCCGTGCCCGAAGGGCTCGGCACAATAATATTTCTATAAATTTATTAGCTGATAATTGATGGCTTCCATGTAAGAATAATTTTTTCCTTATGTTTTATTCGATTGAATACTTACATATTTTTATAGAGCAAATATGGAAAGTATATCCCACATTGCACAAAGGTGTGCGAGTTTAAAGAGCACCTATACGGCGTTGTCTCAGAAAACTACCTATCTATACGAGAAAACGGAAATTTTGCACCATTGTGTAGTTTTGGTCAGTTGTTATAATGACAATTTGGCGATATGTTTTCCCTTTACGTTCCGCAGGAAGGTGAGGTAAAAAAAGCAATAGTAAATAGAAAAAAAGAAAAGTATTTTCTTATTGTAAATTTTTGTAAATCTTTTTGGTACTAATATTAGATGCACTCTCGGCTGACGATTAGCGATATGTACCCAGTCTAGTATTATATACGTCTCTTCAGCGCGGAATCTCGAAAACCCCGATCAGCTCTTGAACAATTTCGTCTATGTAAGACATTTTCACAGTTGCGATTTTTTTTTTCTCGGAAACGGTTAGAGTGGGACGATTGAAACTTTTAGAGTTTAAATAGGAATAGTAGGGGTACGTTGTGTAAAAATTTCGAATATACAGGGTGTGCCGAAAAAAAGTTATTAAACCCCAAACTCGAAAAATATCGGATTCTCGTTGAAATTCGACACAGGTCGTAAAAATAAGTTTTCTCGATTTAAATTTTTTCGACGCGTAGACGACCGTCGGCTACAGAAGCCTATTGTTTACCAAGGTAATCGGATGTTGGGAAGTCAATTTTTTGATTTTTTTTTAAATCAATGTAGGGACATGTTGGATCGTTAATAAATCGAATTGGGTTCGTTCCACATATTTTTGATTTGGATATTCGTTTAGGTCATCTCAAATACTACTTTGGATCATAAAAAAAACTACAATAAAAAGTTTTTTTTTGTTTCTTTATCTTTAATAAGGCAATAATATTCTATATTGTTTTCAAAGTGGTCGGTGGCCTAGTAGTATATATTAGATTACGACTTTTGGTCACGATGATCCCGGGTTCAATTCCAGGCGCGTCATTTTATTTTTTTAATATTTCGTTATTTAGGTAGGTAGGTACTGAAAGTCTTTTAAATTTTGGATTCTTACAGCGACAATCCTCGGTACGAAAAAAATCAACTAGGTTTGTGAAGAAACTAAATTTATTTTTTAACACGAATTGAAATGTTTCAAAATTAGAGGTTGCTAACAAATGGTTTTGTCAAAAGTATAAAATGAAACGAATGAACTCCAACAGTGCCTTGCCCAAAGGGCTCGGCACAATAAAATTTTCACCAATTTATCAGCTATCTATGTAAGAATAGTTAATATCATATATTTCAGTAACGAAAAGTCGTAGCGAATCGAGCGAGACGGGATTGAAAATAGGACGTCGACCACTATACGATGCCGTCTCCAAAAACTACCTATCTATACGAGAAACCGGAAATTTTGCACCCGTTTTTTTATTTTTTAGTTTTTGTCAGTTGTTATAATGACAATTTGGCGATATGTTTCTCCTTCACGTTCCGCAGGAAGGTGAGGTATATAAAGCAATAGTAAATAGAGGAAAGGAAAAGAAAATTATTTTTTTAGTACTAATATTGGATGCACTCTCGGCTGACGATTAGCGATATGTACCCAGTCTAGTAATAATAAAAATGGCTTGCAGGAGGCATATTAACTTCAGTTTTTATAGTTTTTATAATATTTGGACAATATTTAATGTATGAAACACCTGTCTTGGACCTTTTTCTTTGCGGTTGACCAAAAATAATTGAAAAAAGTGTATTATTTGTGTGTGTCTTCAATACTCAACGTTCTATGTAATATCGAATACGTCATTAATATCCTATTTACCACAAATCACTCTCTAAGCTTCGGTAGCGTAGTAGTAGAGGCTGTTGATTTTGGAGACGAAGGTCGAGGGTTCAAACCCCACTGTTTTTTTTCTTTTTTTTAAAGTTTTTTTTTTTAATGTCGTTATTTAGGTACTGAAAATTTTTTAAATTTTGGATTCTTACAGCTATAATAATCTATACAAAAAAGCTAAAAAAAAATTACACTTACCTGTCAAAATCTGACAGCTGTAGTATAGAACTTTGTTATTTAGGTACTGAATTTTTTTTAAATTTCGGATTCTTACAGCTATAATCCTAGATACAAGAAAAGCTTAAAAAAAAATTGATATTTACCTGTCAAAATGACAGCTGTCGTATAGAACTTTGTTATTTAGGAACTGAGAAATTTTTTAATTTAGGATTCTTACAGCTATAACCCTCGTTACAAAAAATCTAAAAAAAAATTGACACTTACCTGTCAAAATTTGACAGCTATCGTATAAAACTGTGTCATTTAGGTACTGACAAATTTTTAAATTTAGGATTCTTACAGCTATAACCCTCGTTACAAAAAATCTAAAAAAAAAATTGACACTTACCTGTCAAAATTTGACAGCTATCGTATAGAACTTTGTTATTTAGGGACCTGATAATTTTATAATTTCGGACTCTTACAGCTATAACTCTCGCTACGAAAAAGCTAAAAAAAAATTGACACTTACCTGTCAAAATTTGACAGCTGTCGTATGGAACTTTGTTATTTAATCACTGAAAAATTTTTAAATTTCGGATTTGTACAGCTATAATCCTCTATATGAAAAAAGATTAAAAAAATTTACACCCGCCTGTCATAATTTGACAGCTGTCGTATAGAACTTTGTTATTTGGGTACTGACATTTTTTTTAAATTTAGGATTATTACAGCTATAACCCTCGCTACAAAAAAGCTAAAAAATAATTGACAATTACCTTTCAAAATTTGACAGCTGTCGTATAAAACTTTGTTATTTAGGTACTGAAAAAGTTTTTAATTTAGGATTTTTACAGCTATAATCGTCGCTACGAAAAAGCTAAAAAATAATGGACTCTTACCTGTCAAAGTGACAGCTCTCGTATAATTAAACGAACGAACTAGAACAGTGCCGTGCCCGAAGGGCTCGGCACAATAATATTTCTACAAATTTATTAGCTGATAATTGATAGCTTCCATGTAAGAATTATTTTTTGCTTATGTTTTAATCGATTGAATACTTACATATTTTTATAGAGCAAATATGGAAAGTATATCCCACATTGCACAAAGGTGTGCGAGTTTAAAGAGCACCTATACGGCGCCGTCTCAGAAAACTACCTATCTATACGAGAAAACGGAAATTTTGCACCATTGTGTAGTTTTGGTCAATTGTTATAATGACAATTTGGCGATATGTTTTCCCTTCACGTTCCGCAGGAAGGTGAGGCAAAAAAAGCAATAGTAAATAGAAAAAAAGAAAAGAAAAGTATTTTTTTATTGTAAATTTTTGTAAATCTTTTTAGTACTAATATTAGATGCACTCTCGGCTGACGATTAGCGATATGTACCCAGTCTAGTTAACATATCGCGTTTTTGACGCGATATGTTATTACCATCGTTCGCGCGGAAGCGCGACTACCCCTAGCGCCTCTAGAAAATTTCGCACTATATAGGATCGTTCGTGAGAAAAATGTATGTATGTTGTCGGCGTCGTGGTCGTCGTCTCTTTTGACATTTTCGAATTTGCGATTTTTTTCCTCGGAAAAGGTTAGAGTGGGACAATTGAAACTTTTTGGGTTTAGAGAGGAATAGTGAGGGTACGCTGTGTAAAAATTTCGAATATACAGGGTGTACTGGAAAAAAGTTATTAATTTTTAAAGTCGAATAATATTGGATTCTCGTTGAAATTCGATACAGTTCGTAAAAATTATTTTAATCGATTTAAACTTTTTTGACGCGTTGACGACCGTCGGCTACAGAACCCTATTGTTTGTGAGCGCGATCGAAAGTTTGGAAGTAATTTTTTTGATTTTTTCAAAGTCGAAATTTGGTCAAAAATGGTACCTCTTGGATCGCTAATAAGTCGAATTGGGTGCATCCAATTGACATTCGGTTTGGAGAATCGGTTAGGCCATCTCAAAATCTACCTTTTTCCAATATATCGTTCTATACCTAACTGGAATGGAAATTGCCGAAAATTGTAAGAAAGTGGAAATCATAAAGTTAGGCCTGATTTTTTCACGGTTTTTATTTTTTTTCGTACTGAAAACGACTTTTGATCGAAACGTTGTAAACTTTAGCGGATAGAGCTTGTCAAATTGTATTTAAGAGATATTTTTTCGTTTATTTATCTTTAATACGGAAAAAACGGCAGCTTTTTTTTTACTATATCGACTGTAGCTAATTCAATTTTTAACAAAACCGTTTTATTTTTTTCTCAAAAAATGCGCTGATTACTTCTCAACACCTCTACATATCCAAAATTATTAAAATATATTCGCAAATTTGAGAAAAGTCGCTTTTTTGGGTGCGGAAACAGGCAATCTTTACAAATTCTAACACCATTCACTTTTGACTAAGAGTGCCTTGATATTGATGTATCTAAATTAATTATTAATTTTAAAAATCCGGCTGTCAAAAATGGCAAAAAATGGGTATTTTGTGCTTGAGTTGCTAGACTAATAAGAACATTTCCAGATTTTAAATTGGATGGAATATCTACCTTGAACCTTCTTCTAAATTTATTGACCAATATTTTTGCCCAAAATGTTTTAGAAGTAGTTGTAATCTCGATTTTAAAGATGGCGTTCGGACATTGATAATCCGTCGCCACGTGGTAGGAGGTTGTTCGACATTTCGATATTCGCGAATTTTTTCTTCGGAAACGGTTGGAGCAAAACGATTGAAACTTTCTGGACGTAGAGAGGAATAGTCGGGGCACGTTCTAAAAACAGTTTCCAATATACAGGGTGTACCGGAAAAAAGTTATTAAAGTCAAAGTTGAAAAATATGTTTTTTTTTCGTTGTAGCGCGATTCAGGTGGCAAAAATCATTTTAATCGATTTAAACTTTTTCGACGTGTAGACGACGTTGGGCTACAAAACACTGTTGTTTGCGAACGCGATCGAAAGTTGGGAAGTAGTTTTTTTGATTTTTTTAAAATCAATGTAGGGTCATATTGGATCGTTAATAAATCGAATTGGGTGCGTCCGACATACTTTTGGTTTGGATATTCGTTTAGGTCATCTCAAATACTACTTTTTTTAAATATATTGTTCTATACCTAAACAGCATAGAAATGGTCGCAAATTATAAAAAATTAGACTTAGTATTTAAGTATATATAATTTGACAGCTGTCGTATAGAACTTTGTCATTTTGGTACTGAAAATTAGGATTATTACAGCTTTAACCCTCGCTACGAAAAAAGTTAAAATAAATTGACACTTACCTGTCAAAATTTGACAGCTGTCGTATAGAACTTTGTTATTTAGGTACTGAATTTTTTTTAAATTTCGGATTCTTACAGCTATAACCCTCGCTACAAAAAAGCTAAAAAATAATTGACACTTACCTGTCAAAATCTGACAGCTGTCGTATAAAACTTTGTTATTTACGTACTGAAAAAAATTTCAATTTGGGATTTTTACAGCTATAACCCTCGCTACAAAAAAGCTAAGAAAAAAATGACACTTACTTGTCAAAATTTGACAGCTATCGTATAAAATTTTCTTATTTAGGTACAAGAAATTTTTTAAATTTCGGATTCTTACAGCTATAACAACCCTTGCTATAAACTCGCTATGAAAAGACTAAAAAAAAATTGACACTTACCTGCCAAAATTTGACAGCTACCATATAAAACTTTGTTATTTAGGTACTGAAAAACTTTTTAATTTAAGATTTTTACAGCTATAACCCTCGCTACGAAAAGGATAAAAAAAACTGACACTTACCTGTCAAAATTTGAGAGCTATCGTATAAAACATTCTTATTTAGGTACCTGAAAATTTTTTAATTTCGAATTCTTACAGCTATAACCCTCGCTACGAGAAAGCAAAAAAAAAATGACACTTACCTGTCAAAGTGACAGCTGTCGTATAATTAAACGAACGACCTAGAACAGTGCCGTGCCCGAAGGGCTCGGCACAATAATATTTCTACAAATTTATTAGCTGATAATTGATAGCTTCCATGTAAGAATAATTTCTTGCTTATGTTTTAATCGATTGAATACTACTACTGAAGAGCACCTATAAATATCAATATCATATATCTCCGTAACGAAAAGTCGTAGCGAATCGAGCGAGGTGGCATTGGAAACGGGACATCGAGCACTATACGGCGCCATCTCCGACCTATCATTGTCTAGTTTTGGTCAGTTGTTATAATGACAATTTGGCGATATGTTTCACCTTCACGTTCCGCAGGAAAGTGAGGCAAAAAAAGCAATAGTAAATGGAAAAATAGGAAAGAAAAGTATTTTTTTAATTTTAGTAAATTTTTTTAGTACTAATATTAGATGCACTCTCGGCTGACGATTAGCGATATGTACCCAGTCTAGTTACATATCGCGCTACACCGCGATATGTTATACGGCGCTTCGGTGAAAATAATGTATGTATGTTGTCGCCGCCGCCGCCGTGGCTTTCGACATTTTCACATTTGCGATTTTTGTTCTCGGAAACTGTTAGAGTGGGACGATTGAAACTTTTTCAGTTTAAAGAGGAATAGTGGGGGTACGTTGTGTAAAAATTTGGAATATACAGGGTGTGCCGGAAAAAAGTTATTAAACGTCAAAGTCGAGAAATATCGGGATCTCGTTGAAATTCGATACAGGCCACAAAAATTAGTTTTTTCGATTTAAACTTTTTCGACGCGTAGGCGACCGTGGGCTACAGAACCCTATTGTTTGTGAGCGCGATCGAAAGTTTGGAAATAATTTTTTTTATTTTTTAAAAGTCAAAATTTGGTCCAAAATGGTACCTCTTGGATCGCTAATAAGTTGAATTGGGTGCATTCGATCGACATGCGGTTTGGATAATCGGTTAGGCCATCTCAAAAACTACCTTTTTCCAATATATCGTTCTATACCTAACTGGAATGGAAATTGCCGAAAATTGTAAGAAAGTGGAAATCATAAAGTTAGGCCTGATTTTTTCACGGTTTTTATTTTTTTTCGTACTGAAAACGACTTTTGATCGAAACGTTGTAAACTTTAGCGGATAGAGCTCGTCAAATTGTATTTAAGAGATATTTTTTCGTTTCTTTATCTTTAATACGGAAAAAACGGCAGCTTTTTTTTTACTATATCGACTGTAGCTTATTCAATTTTTAACAAAACCGTTTTATTTTTTTCTCAAAAAATGCGCTGATTACTTCGCAACACCTCTACATATTCAAAATCATTAAAATATATTCGCAAAATTGAGAAAAGTCGCTTTTTTGGGTGCGGAAACAGGCAATCTTTACAAATTCTAACACCATTCACTTTTGACTAAGAGTGCCTTGATATTGATGTATCTAAATTAAATTAATTCTAAAAATCCGGCTGTCAAAAATGGCGAAAAATGGGTGTTTTCAGCGTGACTTGCTAGAATAATAAGAACATTTCCAGATTTTAAATCGGGTGGAATATCTACCTTGAACCTTCTTCTAATTTTATTTACCAAAATATTTGCCCAAAATGTTTCAGAAATAGTTGTAATCTCGATTTTAAAGATGGCGTTCCGACATTGATAATCCGTCGCCACGTGGTGGGAGGCTGTTCCACATTTAGATATTCGCGAATTTTTTTCTCGGAAACGGTTAGAGCAAAACGATTAAAATTTTCTGGATGCAGAGAGGAATAGTAGGGGTACGTCTTAGAAAAATTTCCAATATACAGGGTGTACCGGAAAAAAGTTATTAAAGTCAAAGTTGAAAAATATGTTTTTTTTCGTTGTACGGCGATACAGGTGGCAAAAAGTATTTTAATCGATTTAAACTTTTTTGACGTGTAGACGACGTTGGGCTACAAAATACTGTTGTTTGCGAACGCGATCGAAAGTTGAGAAGTAATTTTTTTGAATTTTTTTAAAATCAATGTAGGGTCATATTGGATCGTTAATAAATTGAATTGGGTGCGTCCGATATACTTTTGGTTTGGATATTCGTTTAGGTCATCTCAAATACTACTTTTTTTAAATATATTGGTCTATACCTAAATAGCATAGAAATGGTAGCAAATTATAAAAAATAAGAATTACTATTTAAGTATATATAATTTGACAGCTGTCGTATAGAACTTTGTCATTTTGATACTGAAAATTAGGATTACTACAGCTTTAACCCTCGCTACGAAAAAAGTTAAAATAAATTGACACTTACCTGTCAAAATCTGACAGGTATCGTATAAAACTTTGTTATCTAGGTACTGAATTTTTTTAAAATTTGGGATTCTTACAGCTATAACCGTCGCTACGAAAAAGCTAAAAAAAAATTGACACTTACCTGTCAAAATCTGACAGCTGTTGTATAGAACTTTGTTATTTAGGTACTGAATTTTTTTTAAATTTCGAATTCTTACAGCTATAATCCTAGATACAAGAAAAGCTTAAAAAAAACTTGCAATTTACCTGTCAAAATGACAGCTGTCGTATATAACTTTGTTATTTAGGAACTGAAAAATTTTTCATTTAGGATTCTTACAGCTACAAACCTCGCTACGAAAAATCTAAAAAAAAATTTTAACTTACCTGTCAAAATTTGACAGCTGTCGTATAGAACTTTGTTATTTAACTACTGAATTTTTTTTAAATTTTGGATTCTTACAGCTTTAATCCTAGATACAAGAAAAGCTTAAAAAACATTGACATTTACCTGTCAAAATGACAGCTGTCGTATAGAACTTTGTTATTTAGGATCGGAAAAATTTTTCAATTTAGGATTTTTACAGCGATAACCCTCGCTACGAAAAGGATAAAAAAAAAACTGACTCCTACCGGTCAAAATTTGACAGCTATCGTATAAAACATTCTTATTTAGGTACCTGAAAATTTTTGAATTTCGAATTCTTACAGCTATAACCCTCGCTACGAAAAAGCTAAAAAAAATGACACTTACCTGTCAAAGTGACAGCTCTCGTATAATTAAACAAACGAACTAGAACAGTGCCGTGCCCAAAGGGCTCGGCACAATAATATTTCTACAAATTTATTAGCTGATAATTGATAGCTTCCATGTAAGAATAATTTTTTGCTTATGTTTTAATCGATTGAATACTTATATATTTTTATAGAGCAAATATGGAAAGTATATCCCACATTGCACAAAGGTGTGCGAGTTTAAAGAGCACCTATACGGCGCCGTCTCAGAAAACTACCTACCTATACGAGAAAACGGAAATTTTGCACCATTGTGTAGTTTTAGTCAGTTGTTATAATGACAATTTGGCGATATGTTTTCCCTTCACGTTCCGCAGGAAGGTGAGGCAAAAAAAGCAATAGTAAATAGAAAAAAAGAAAAGAAAAGTATTTTTTTATTGTAAATTTTTGTAAATCTTTTTAGTACTAATATTAGATGCACTCTCGGCTGACGATTAGCGATATGTACCCAGTCTAGTTAACATATCGCGTTTTTGACGCGATATGTTATTACCATCGTTCGCGCGGAAGCGCGACTACCCCTAGCGCCTCTAGAAAATTTCGCACTATATAGGATCGTTCGTGAGAAAAATGTATGTATGTTGTCGGCGTCGTGGTCGTCGTCTCTTTTGACATTTTCGAATTTGCGATTTTTTTCCTCGGAAAAGGTTAGAGTGGGACAATTGAAACTTTTTGGGTTTAGAGAGGAATAGTGAGGGTACGCTGTGTAAAAATTTCGAATATACAGGGTGTACTGGAAAAAAGTTATTAATTTTTAAAGTCGAATAATATTGGATTCTCGTTGAAATTCGATACAGTTCGTAATAGTTATTTACCTAACAAGTGCGGAAAGTGGTCCTTTACCGCACGCGACGGCAGTTGCACGAACGACGCGAAGCGGAGTTCGGGCAAGCCGTTAAGGGCGGTAAAGACACTTTACGCACGTGGTAGGTACACAATTTTTCCTTCGAGCAATAATATTTGGAACAAAAATCAAATTTAAAAGAAAAAATTTATAAAAAGTAACAAATATTAATTGTTAAAAGCTATAAATATTTTTATATTATGCATTGCGCGAATGCAAGTACATCAATTGCATTTTTTGAATAAAATTAATACAGTGCGGTAAAGAATCTTTACAGCACTGAGTGCGGTAAAGAATCTTTACCGCACCGGTAAAAAAAAGAATTATATTACAAAATTAATACAAAAAGAAACAATATTTTTTAAAAATATTTATTACATACAAACATTATAATATAAAAATATAGCTAACGATAAATATTAAAATTAAATGTACAATTTGTAGCGCAATGCAAATTAAGTGCTGAGCGAGCTTGATTTTGTTCATCAGATGTAGTTGAGCAGTTTTTGTAAATTACAGAAGCGTTATTTTCTTGCGCCATGCATGGTACAGTAGATTGTTGTGACCTGAAAATTGCTAAAGGTGTAGGCGTTGGGTTGTTTCGTGTTGATAGACCAGGAGCATCCTCTAAAGTCTCTGTCACTGCTACTGACGTTGATGTTAAAGTTGAACACTGCTCAGTGCTTCTATTTGGGGTACTAGAGCTTTGCAGAATGTTTTGAGCAATCCTTTTTTTATTTTGCAAGGAATCTTCTATGTACGACTCTGCTACAGAGGTGGATTTCCATCCACCGTGCCTCTTAATGTTTGTTATGTTGCTGCCAGATTCTGCAAGCATAGTTGCCGATGATCTTCTAAAGCAGTGCCCGGTATACATCTCTGGATTGGATAGATGTAAAAATCCAGCAATATTTGCTGGCATTTTTCCGATAGTGTTAATGCCCACGCATTGTTGTGAGCATTTTCCAGCTTTATATTGTATAAAAAAACGTATAATGTAGTAAATTAAATAGAACATATTACGCATATAATAAAATTTACAAGAGTGCGGTAAAGAAATTTTACAGCATTGGGTGCGGTAAAGAAATTTTACCGCACTTACCGCACTGAGTGCGGTAAAGTACTACTTACGACATGAAAATGAGTGCTGTAAAGTGTACTTTACCGCACGCGAGTAGGAAAAAATTATTTTAATCGATTTAAACTTTTTTGACGCGTTGACGACCGTTGGCTACAGAACCCTATTGTTTGTGAGCGCGATCGAAAGTTTGGAAGTAATTTTTTTGATTTTTTCAAAGTCGAAATTTGGTCAAAAATGGTACCTCTTGGATCGCTAATAAGTCGAATTGGGTGCATCCAATCGACATTCGGTTTGGAGAATCGGTTAGGCCATCTCAAAATCTACCTTTTTCCAATATATCGTTCTATACCTAACTGGAATGGAAATTGCCGAAAATTGTAAGAAAGTGGAAATCATAAAGTTAGGCCTGATTTTTTCACGGTTTTTATTTTTTTTCGTACTGAAAACGACTTTTGATCGAAACGTTGTAAACTTTAGCGGATAGAGCTTGTCAAATTGTATTTAAAAGATATTTTTTCGTTTATTTATCTTTAATACGGAAAAAACGGCAGCTTTTTTTTTACTATATCGACTGTAGCTAATTCAATTTTTAACAAAACCGTTTTATTTTTTTCTCAAAAAATGCGCTGATTACTTCTCAACACCTCTACATATCCAAAATTATTAAAATATATTCGCAAATTTGAGAAAAGTCGCTTTTTTGGGTGCGGAAACAGGCAATCTTTACAAATTCTAACACCATTCACTTTTGACTAAGAGTGCCTTGATATTGATGTATCTAAATTAATTATTAATTTTAAAAATCCGGCTGTCAAAAATGGCAAAAAATGGGTATTTTGTGCTTGAGTTGCTAGACTAATAAGAACATTTCCAGATTTTAAATTGGATGGAATATCTACCTTGAACCTTCTTCTAAATTTATTGACCAATATTTTTGCCCAAAATGTTTTAGAAGTAGTTGTAATCTCGATTTTAAAGATGGCGTTCGGACATTGATAATCCGTCGCCACGTGGTAGGAGGTTGTTCGACATTTCGATATTCGCGAATTTTTTCTTCGGAAACGGTTGGAGCAAAACGATTGAAACTTTCTGGACGTAGAGAGGAATAGTCGGGGCACGTTCTAAAAACAGTTTCCAATATACAGGGTGTACCGGAAAAAAGTTATTAAAGTCAAAGTTGAAAAATATGTTTTTTTTTCGTTGTAGCGCGATACAGGTGGCAAAAATCATTTTAATCGATTTAAACTTTTTCGACGTGTAGACGACGTTGGGCTACAAAACACTGTTGTTTGCGAACGCGATCGAAAGTTGGGAAGTAGTTTTTTTGATTTTTTTAAAATCAATGTAGGGTCATATTGGATCGTTAATAAATCGAATTGGGTGCGTCCGACATACTTTTGGTTTGGATATTCGTTTAGGTCATCTCAAATACTACTTTTTTTAAATATATTGTTCTATACCTAAACAGCATAGAAATGGTCGCAAATTATAAAAAATTAGACTTAGTATTTAAGTATATATAATTTGACAGCTGTCGTATAGAACTTTGTCATTTTGGTACTGAAAATTAGGATTATTACAGCTTTAACCCTCGCTACAAAAAAGCTAAAAAATAATTGACACTTACCTGTCAAAATCTGACAGCTGTCGTATAAAACTTTGTTATTTACGTACTGAAAAAAATTTCAATTTGGGATTTTTACAGCTATAACCCTCGCTACAAAAAAGCTAAGAAAAAAATGACACTTACTTGTCAAAATTTGACAGCTATCGTATAAAATTTTCTTATTTAGGTACAATAAATTTTTTAAATTTCGGATTCTTACAGCTATAACCCTCGCTATAAACTCGCTATGAAAAGACTAAAAAAAAATTGACACTTACCTGCCAAAATTTGACAGCTACCATATAAAACTTTGTTATTTAGGTAGCTACTGAAAAACTTTTTAATTTAAGATTTTTACAGCTATAACCCTCGCTACGAAAAGGATAAAAAAAACTGACACTTACCTGTCAAAATTTGAGAGCTATCGTATAAAACATTCTTATTTAGGTACCTGAAAATTTTTTAATTTCGAATTCTTACAGCTATAACCCTCGCTACGAGAAAGCAAAAAAAAAATGACACTTACCTGTCAAAGTGACAGCTGTCGTATAATTAAACGAACGACCTAGAACAGTGCCGTGCCCGAAGGGCTCGGCACAATAATATTTCTACAAATTTATTAGCTGATAATTGATAGCTTCCATGTAAGAATAATTTCTTGCTTATGTTTTAATCGATTGAATACTACTACTGAAGAGCACCTATAAATATCAATATCATATATCTCCGTAACGAAAAGTCGTAGCGAATCGAGCGAGGTGGCATTGGAAACGGGACATCGAGCACTATACGGCGCCATCTCCGACCTATCATTGTCTAGTTTTGGTCAGTTGTTATAATGACAATTTGGCGATATGTTTCACCTTCACGTTCCGCAGGAAAGTGAGGCAAAAAAAGCAATAGTAAATGGAAAAATAGGAAAGAAAAGTATTTTTTTAATTTTAGTAAATTTTTTTAGTACTAATATTAGATGCACTCTCGGCTGACGATTAGCGATATGTACCCAGTCTAGTTACATATCGCGCTACACCGCGATATGTTATACGGCACTTCGGTGAAAATAATGTATGTATGTTGTCGGCGTCGTCGTCGTCGTCACTTTCGACATTTTCACATTTGCGATTTTTTTTCTCGGAAACGGTTAGAGTGGGACGATTGAAACTTTTTGGGTTTACAGAGGAATAGTGGGGGTACGTTCTGAAAAATTTGGAATATACAGGGTGTGCCGGAAAAAAGTTATTAAACGTCAAAGTCGATAATTATCGGATTCTCGTTGAAATTCGATACAGTTCGTAAAAATGAGTTTTTTTGATTTAAACTTTTTCGACGCGTAGACGACCGTGGGCTACAGAACCCTATTGTTTGTGAGCGCAATCGAAAGTTTGGAAGTATTTTTTTTGATTTTTTCAAAGTCAAAATTTGGTCGAAAATGGTACCTCTTGGATCGCTAATAAGTCGAATTGGGTGCATCCAATCGACATGCGGTTTGGATAATCGGTTAGGCCATCTCAAAATCTACCTTTTTCCAATATATCGTTCTATACCTAACTAGAATGGAAATTACCGAAAATTGTAAGAAAGTGGAAATCATAAAGTTAGGCCTGATTTTTTTACGGTTTTTATTTTTTTTCGTACTGAAAACGACTTTTGATCGAAACGTTGTAAACTTTAGCGGATAGAGCTCGTCAAATTGTATTTAAGAGATATTTTTTCGTTTCTTTATCTTTAATACGGAAAAAACGACTGCTTTTTTTTTACTATATCGACTGTAGCTTATTCAATTTTTAACAAAACCGTTTTATTTTTTTCTCAAAAAATGCGCTGATTACTTCGCAACACCTCTACATATTCAAAATCATTAAAATATATTCGCAAAATTGAGAAAAGTCGCTTTTTTGGGAGCGGAAACAGGCAATCTTTACAAATTCTAACACCATTCACTTTTGACTAAGAGTGCCTTGATATTGATGTATCTAAATTAATTATTAATTCTAAAAATCCGGCTGTCAAAAATGGCGAAAAATGGGTGTTTTCAGCGTGACTTGCTAGAATAATAAGAACATTTCCAGATTTTAAATCGGGTGGAATATCTACCTTGAACCTTCTTCTAATTTTATTGACCAAAATATTTGCCCAAAATGTTTCAGAAATAGTCGTAATATCGATTTTAAAGATGGCGTTCCGACATTGATAATCCGTCGCCACGTGGTAGAAGGTTATTCGACATTTCGATATTCGCGAATTTTTTTTTCGGAAACGGTTATAGCAAAACGATTCAAACTTTCTGGACGTAGAGAGGAATAGTCGTGGTACGTTTTGGGAACAATTTCAAATATACAGGGTGTACAGGAAAAAAGTTATTAAAGTCAAAGTTAAAAAATATTTTTTTTTTCGTTGTAGGGCGATACAGGTGGCAAAAATCATTTTAATCGATTTAAACTTTTTCGACGTGTAGACGACGTTGGGCTATAAAACACTGTTGTTTGCGAACGCGATCGAAAGTTGGGAAGTAATTTTTTTGATTTTTTTAAAATCAATGTAGGGTCATATTGGATCGTTAATAAATCGAATTGGGTGCGTCCGATATACTTTTGGTTTGGATAATCGTTTAGGTCATCTCAAATACTACTTTTTTCAAATATATTGTTCTATACCTAAATCGCATAGAAATGGTAGCAAATTATAAAAAATAAGAATTACTATTTAAGTATATATAATTTGACAGCTGTCGTATAGAACTTTGTTATTTTGGTACTGAAAATTTTTTAAATTTAGTTTTATTACAGCTTTAACCCTCGCTACGAAAAAAGTTAAAATAAATTGACACTTACCTGTCAAAATCTGACAGCTGTCGTATAGAACTTTGTTATTTAGGTACTGAATTTTTTTTAAATTTCGAATTCTTACAGCGATAATCCTAGATACAAGAAAAGCTTTAAAAAAACTTACAATTTACCTGTCAAAATGACAGCTGTCGTATATAACTTTGTTATTTAGGAACTGAAAAATTTTTCAATTAGGATTCTTGCAGCTATAAATCTCGCTACGAAAAATCTAAAAAAATTTTTTTAACTTACCTGTCAAAATTTGACAGCTGTCGTATAGAACTTTGTTATTTAACTACTGAATTTTTTTTAAATTTTGGATTCTTAAAGCTTTAATCCAAGATACAAGAAAAGCTTTAAAAAAATGACATTTACCTGTCAAAATGACAGCTGTCGTATAGAACTTTGTTATTTAGAAACTGAAATATTTTTAAATTTAGGATTCTTATAGCTGTAACTCTCGCTACGAAAAAACAAAAAAAAATTGAAACTTACCTGTCAAAGTCTGACAGCTGTCGTATAGAACTTTGTTATTTAGGATCTGAAAATTTTTTCACTTTAGGATTTTTACAGCGATAACCCTCGCTACGAAAAGGATAAAAAAAAACTGACTCCTACCTGTCAAAATTTGACAGCTATCGTATAAAACATTCTTATTTAGGTACCTGAACATTTTTTAATTTCGAATTCTTACAGCTATAACCCTCGCTACGAAAAAGCTAAAAAAAATTACACTTACCTGTCAAAGTGACAGCTCTCGTATAATTAAACGAACGAACTAGAACAGTGCCGTACCCGAAGGGCTCGGCACAATATTAGCTGATAATTGATAGCTTCCATGTAAGAATAATTTTTTGCTTATGTTTTAATCGATTGAATACTTACATATTTTTATAGAGCAAATATGGAAAGTATATCCCACATTGCACAAAGGTGTGCGAGTTTAAAGAGCAACTATACGGCGCCGTCTCAGAAAACTACCTATCTATACGAGAAAACGGAACTTTTGCACCATTGTGTAGTTTTGGTCAGTTGTTATAATGACAATTTGACGATATGTCTTCCCTTCACGTTCCGCAGGAAGGTGAGGCAAAAAAAGCAATAGTAAATAGAAAAAAAGAAAAGAAAAGTATTTTTTTATTGTAAATTTTTGTAAATCTTTTTAGTACTAATATTAGATGCACTCTCGGCTGACGATTAGCGATATGTACCCAGTGTAGTTACTATCGGTGGGGTGGGGAAATCAAATCGGAGCTTTCAAAACACTTGGTACGAAAAGTACGACTGGCTTACTGGTAGTGTAACGTTAAACAAATTATTTTGCTGGCCGTGTATTCTGTTTGCAACAAATAATAGCGACAAAGTTTGGTCAAAATGTGGTTATAGCGATTTAAAAAACTTGTCTAAACTTTAAAATCTAACCTTGCTAAAAAAAAATTTTCAACTGTGCCTCACCACTTTCAAATACCACGAGCCGCCCCTGTCTTTAAAAGTGCAGTCGTACTGTATATAGCCGCAAAGGAAAAGCGCTAACTTGCGGTAAAATCAAACTCTAAACTTTTCAGAAATTAATGAGTCGCGTCCCAAGAATTTTGTATGTTCACTCGTTTATGCTTATTCTACTCCCCAAAAATATTTTGCGCCCTATAGGTACAGTAAAAAAAAATTAAAATCCTTCTGTACAAATGTATAATTCACTATGTAACTTTTTTCCTTTTGCAGGTTTCCTCCAGCCAACCATCGGCATCGAAGAACCCAAGTTAAACTACAAAGTCCTCGAAAAGGAAGCAGAAGAATTGTCCACTTTTGTCAGTCTACATTGCCTTAAGAAAACATGCTCTGATTCCGTGAAACGAAATAAAAACAAAATGGCGTCTCATAGTGCGGAAACAAGAATAGAACTCCTAAGAAAGGAGCGTCAAAGGTTATTGGATGAGTTGGAGAAAGTTACAAAAATTAAGAGTGAGGAGGAAGCTAAGATTAAAAATACGAAACTAAAAGAAGAACCCAAAAGAAAGAATAATGAAATACGAGTGGAAAATGAATTGGTTAAGACCAACTCATCTAAGGACGACGTTCGTGTAAACAAGAAACAAACAAAAGCACAGAGACTTACGGAATGCATGAAAAACCAAATTATTAAAGAGGATTCAGCTATGCTTAAAGCGAATTATAAAGAAATAAAGAAAGAAATTACCAAAGCGAATAATAATTTAAGTAGTATTAAAAAGGATCGTGAAGAAAGGCGTGTTGGCATGGTGCAAAAAACGAAACAAATTCAGGAATCCTCGACTAAGGTGGGTGAATTAAATAAGATGGCTCAAAATGCGGAGCTGGTGCAAACCATCCAGAAAGTTGAAGCTAAACCGAAGGTTTACGCGATAAAGACTGAAGAAATTAGTAATAGTGACGAGATGGGTAAGTAAATCATATGTGTTATTTTAAATGGCGGTAAGAAATAATGTTTAACTTTTCTTTCAATCGTCGGCGTCGATATGTGATGACTAGGTTTATTTTATTTATATCGGCTGATAGGTAAGGAGTCACGATCTCATTATAGAATATTTTGTGTCGTTATCAAGGTTTTTTTTTTATCAAATAGGTCTTTGACTTTAAGGTGCTAAGTCCATAAAATGATAACAAAATTCTAATTGGCTATCGATTAATTTAAACTATTTTTAAACTTTTGAAGAAGTAGTCCATACTCAAAGTGGAGTTAAATTATATAGAAAAAAAAAGAAAAGCACGTAGTCTTTCTCCACAAATTTTTATTGTTCTAATAACTAGGCGAACCTAGAATCACATCGACATGTTTCGAGTGTAGAAACACTCATCATCAGGAAAACAAAGTTAAAGGTAAAATGCTGATGTTTTTAGCAAAAGAGAAAATAATAGTGAGATTGAGCCGTAATGGAACTTTTAATGGTGTACAATAGGTGTTAAATTGAGTAGTCAAAAGACCGACAATCAAGACTTCAGCATACTGAAGAGTCGAGGGTTAGTGCAAAAGTACACTGTGCCGTGCGGAAAATGAGGGGAGTAAAAGAAAAAAAAAATTCTAAACTCCCTAATCAGCATGAAAAATTTCAATTTGTCATTATAATCCTTTTTAAAAAGATTTAATAAAAATGTTTATTACCAATTTTAAAATATTATTGGCAATATTAATTGGTATCACTAGATATAGTTTAAATAAAATAAAAATTACTAACTGTAGTTAAGCAAAATATTTAAAAAATTGTAAAAGAGAGTCTATTCTGTAGTTGCGTAATAATTTTAATTTACTAAAGTTGGTAGAAAAAATACTTTCACAAGTTAAAGCATCTACACAAAGTTATTTGGTATATTTAAAACAAAATAAAAATTGGGAAAGAAAGAAAAAACTAAAAGTCTTCCTCCACAAAATTTATTAGAAAGAATTCTCAAGGGTCTCTACATGTTTCGAACGTAGAAACGTTCATCATCAGGAGACAGAAAATGTATTTAAATATGCTGATGGTTTTAGCAGAAGAGAAAATGGTGAAGGACCTTAATGGAGCTTTCATGAAATTAAAAATTTTTTGATATGTAAAAGAGCCATAAAATAGAGAAATTAATTAAAGTTAAAACATACTCAGTATGTGAGAACTCAGTAGATGTGGTCTAAACCAACTAAAAAACTGGGGAAGAAGAAAAACTTTCTAAAAAGAAAGTGTCAAAAAATTATTTAATTTTTAAGAACATTTATAGGTTTTTGTCAGAAAGACATTGGTGGAATAACATTATTTGTAGTAGTTATCACAGAGGTGATGAAAATTACATAAAAGAGCTTAGTGGGGTACTGAGGTTTAAAGCTCAGTAACCCCGCCAAAGGTTAATTTAAATTCGGCAGAATTAATTAGCAAAATACACATTTTAAAAAAAATCTTTTCAAAGGACAAAAAAGGTTGATCGACGTCCACGTGCGGGACCAAAGTATCTCACTTTGGTGAGTCTCTCACTTTGGTGAGTCTCTCACTTTGGTGAGTCTCTCACTTTGGTGAGTCTCTCACTTTGGTCCCGCACGTGGACGTCGATCAACCTTTTTTGACCTTTGAAAAGATTTTTTTTTAAATGTGTATTTTGCTAATTAATTCTGCCGAATTTAAATTAACCTTTGGCGGGGTTACTGAGCTTTAAATCTCAGTACCCCACTAAGCTCTTTTATGTAATTTTCATCACCTCTGTGATAACTACTACAAATAATGTTATTCCACCAATGTCTTTCTGAGAAAAACCTATAAATGTTCTTAAAAATTAAATAATTTTTTGACACTTTCTTTTTAGAAAGTTTTTCTTCTTCCCCAGTGTGAGAGACTTTGGTCCCGCACGTGGACGTCGATCAACCTTTTTTGACCTTTAAAAGATTTTTTTAAAAATGTGTATTTTGCTAATTATTTCTGCCGAATTTAAATTAACCTTTGGCGGGGTACTGAGCTTTAAACCTCAGTACCCCACTAAGCTCTTTTATGTAATTTTCATCACCTCTGTGATAACTACTACAAATAATGTTATTCCACCAATGTCTTTCTGAGAAAAACCTATAAATGTTCTTAAAAATTAAATAATTTTTTGACACTTTCTTTTTAGAAAGTTTTTCTTCTTCCCCAGTGTGAGAGACTTTGGTCCCGCACGTGGACGTCGATCAACCTTTTTTGACCTTTAAAAGATTTTTTTAAAAATGTGTATTTTGCTAATTATTTCTGCCGAATTTAAATTAACCTTTGGCGGGGTACTGAGCTTTAAACCTCAGTACCCCACTAAGCTCTTTTATGTAATTTTCATCACCTCTGTGATAACTACTACAAATAATGTTATTCCACCAATGTCTTTCTGAGAAAAACCTATAAATGTTCTTAAAAATTAAATAATTTTTTGACACTTTCTTTTTAGAAAGTTTTTCTTCTTCCCCAGTGTGAGAGACTTTGGTCCCGCACGTGGACGTCGATCAACCTTTTTTGACCTTTAAAAGATTTTTTTAAAAATGTGTATTTTGCTAATTATTTCTGCCGAATTTAAATTAACCTTTGGCGGGGTACTGAGCTTTAAACCTCAGTACCCCACTAAGCTCTTTTATGTAATTTTCATCACCTCTGTGATAACTACTACAAATAATGTTATTCCACCAATGTCTTTCTGAGAAAAACCTATAAATGTTCTTAAAAATTAAATAATTTTTTGACACTTTCTTTTTAGAAAGTTTTTCTTCTTCCCCAGTGTGAGAGACTTTGGTCCCGCACGTGGACGTCGATCAACCTTTTTTGACCTTTAAAAGATTTTTTTAAAAATGTGTATTTTGCTAATTATTTCTGCCGAATTTAAATTAACCTTTGGCGGGGTACTGAGCTTTAAACCTCAGTACCCCACTAAGCTCTTTTATGTAATTTTCATCACCTCTGTGATAACTACTACAAATAATGTTATTCCACCAATGTCTTTCTGAGAAAAACCTATAAATGTTCTTAAAAATTAAATAATTTTTTGACACTTTCTTTTTAGAAAGTTTTTCTTCTTCCCCAGTGTGAGAGACTTTGGTCCCGCACGTGGACGTCGATCAACCTTTTTTGACCTTTAAAAGATTTTTTTAAAAATGTGTATTTTGCTAATTATTTCTGCCGAATTTAAATTAACCTTTGGCGGGGTACTGAGCTTTAAACCTCAGTACCCCACTAAGCTCTTTTATGTAATTTTCATCACCTCTGTGATAACTACTACAAATAATGTTATTCCACCAATGTCTTTCTGACAAAAACCTATAAATGTTTTTAAAAATTAAATAATTTTTTGACACTTTCTTTTTAGAAAGGTTTTCTTCTTCCCCAGTTTTTTAGTTGGTTTAGACCACATCTACTGACTTCTCACATACTGAGTATGTTTTAACTTTAATTAATTTCTCTATTTTATGGCTCTTTTACACATCAAAATTTTTTTAATTTCATGAAAGCTCCATTAAGGTCCTTCACCATTTTCTCTTCTGCTAAAACCATCAGCATATTTAAATATATTTTCTGTCTCCTGATGATGAACGTTTCTACGTTCGAAACATGTGGAGACGCTTGAGAATTCTTTCTATTAAATTTTGTGGAGGAAGACTTTAAGTTTTTTTCTTTCTTTTCCATACTTTCAACTCCACTTTAAGCTCTTCTTTAAATTAAAATAAAAATTACTAACTTTAGTTAAGCAAACTATAACTATAACTAAAAATAAAAAATTGTAAAAGATAGCCTATTCTGTAGTTGCGTAACATTTTTCATTTAATAAAGTTGGTAGAAAAAAGTATATTATTTATAGTAAGACATGCTGCCAAAATAGCGATTTTCCAATAAATACTAGTCGGGGCGTGGAACGCATTTTTAAAGTCGGCCATGATTGCCTTTATTTTGTTTTGAATTATGACAGTTACTGTTATTATAAGTTTTAAAAACTTATACAGGTATATTATTATATTCCAAGTTTAATTTAGTTTAATGTACCTATATATTATGATGAATTAAATTAATGCTAAATATGTGTACTTGAATATTTTGTTTCCTATAATTTTAAGTGAAAACTTGTCAAAAATCCAAAGTAAAAAGTCATTATTTCTAAAAACAAAAGAGGGTTGCTAGGCAATACTTTACAGCACCTGATACTGTAATGTTCCACTTACCGGCCGCAAATGAGTAAGTACATGGTAAGTTGATTTACCGGACAAAATGAAATAAAAGTTATATTATTTATTTTCTAATAGGTACCGCAATTTAGAAATCACCTATTTAATTATCAAGGTGAAATTCTCACAATATTAAAATTAACACGAATATATTAATTTCCATGGCAGCGGTAATATGTGCTTAAGTTTTAATTATTATAGTCTAACAGCTAGAATATAAAGAACATTTTGTTGTCCCAGTTTTTTTTGGGCACAATGGTACCTACCATGCACTTTAAAATTTAGTGCTAATTTATAGGATTTAACCCAGTTACATAATATAATATGTAGATCTGGTCTTACATTAAGTAGAAGTAAAAGAAAGTATTTTGTATGGCATTAGCGATGATACAATATATAATGTAAAACTAGCAAAACCCAATGATTGATAAATATGGCCCTAGGACAGTTTTTAATTACCATTCTTCAATTATTGATTTTAATAAATACTTATTTTATCAGATAGTGTAAGTCGTAGCGGCGGCGAAAGGAAGCCAAACTTTCCAAGGCGTAAAGAAGCATCGAAAGCAGAAAATTTAGAGTTAAATAATAAACCAGACGTTGATAGACAAGACAAGAAAAAAGTTAATCCCAGAGTATATACAACGTTGGATGTTGCCAGAGAAAATAAAAGAGGTATGGCTCATTACGCTTCAATTTTTTTTAAATGTTAAAATCCTTTTAAATTTTGACGGCCGCGACTCTTCTATGGAAATAGTCAGATCGTAGATTAAAAACTCTATAGACCAAGCGGCGACCATCGATGGTTGGGGAGGAATAAAAAGAACCTTAGTTAAAAAATTTGAAATATTACAAAAAAGGTTTCTAAAAATTATATACAATAAAGATTATCTTTATCCTTTAAAAGAATTATATTCAGAAACAAAAAAGTTGAACATGAGACAACTTTACATACATCTTAATATATATATTTAAAAATAAAAACCTTATACAATTTAAAAATCATAATCATAATACACGTCATAAAAATAAAACAACCATAAAACCTAAAATAAATATGTCCATAGGACAAAAAAATTTCAAATATTTATGTTTTTATTTAAACGATTATTTACCAACAAAAATTAAAAAATTGATTTCATTAAAAAAATTTTAAGTCGAAATAAAAACATGGATATTAAAAACACATAATTTAAAAATATTTTTAGAAATGCTTTAATTAATTAATATTGTTCTGAATAATTTATATAAGTAATATTTTTTACTTAAAAATTATAAATTAATAATTTTATTATAGGTAATATATTTTTTCGAAAAAGCTGCGTTTATACTATAAATTAACATTTTTACTTTAAAAAACTTGATTTTTAATACATATTTATGATTTATGATTTTAAATACTAAAACAAAAAATAAGATTTGCCCCTAACAAGCTCAGCTTCAGGGGATTGAAGAATAAGTTTATCGAAGACAACATAAACATATTTATTATATTATTAAATTTTAAATAAACTTATTATTATTATTATTAGGCTCATTACAAGGATAAAACTTGTATAACACGGTACACTATGAGCTCCGTTATGTAAAGGCAAGGAAGGGGGTCGCCCGCTTCACTAGATTTTTGTCAATATCAACAATAAGCGAGAATAGCATCTTTGGACCATAAAGTGTACTAACGAAAATCTTGACAAAATATAATGGACATAATTAAAAAGGTCACATTTGCCTTAAGTTAATTAAATAATTCTGTCATATTACGTGGTTAAACATATTTCCTTTAATATTAGTAGGATTAAGAAAATTGTTTTCTTTGACAAAGTCAAAGAGTGTAGAGTTCGTGATTTATATTTAAAGTCGCCACAGTGGTTCTTTTCCCGTGCGTCATCACTTTCACGTCATCAAAATCGCATGAATCAAATCAAAATTACGAGACGAAAAAAGTCAAAACTAAGTCTAAGTTCATAAAATGGACGTGCCTGCCTACCGTTTGACGTAACTACATAATATCCCAAAAAATTATTATTTATTTTAAGTTTTGCCCGGCATTCTGTATTATCTAAAAGAAATTGACAAACAAATGTTATTACATTTAATACTATTTTTAAAGCTTAAAATCTAGAAAAGTTTGGTGTTTTATTGACTATTAAAATCGCAAAAGTCAAATTTTTGACATCCTTTCAATAAAGGGAATTTAGCCACTGCCGTAAACTTTTCAAAGAACTTTCACGGTTAGAATATTTAAAATAAATAAATTGGGTATTATAAAAATCCACAAATACTTACCGCCAAAACAGATGGTGGGTATAATTAGCTCTAAAAAGAACTATTTTCAGAAAAAGGAACAGTTTTAAGGCACACAAATTTACAAAATACGAATTAGATTGGCAGATCAAAATAAGGTTGACAATGACGTTCTAAAATACAACGGCAAACAAATAAAAAAAGTAATTAATTGACGTTTATGGTTTTATTCTTGTCTAGCACGTTATATTATTGCGGAATCTTGGAGACGTTCTTTTATGCTTTTATTCAAACTTGTTACTGCAATAAATAAGGATGCAGAGTTATTAACCACGTTGAGTCCTGATCGTTGATTGATGACGCACGGGAAAAGATCCACTGTGGCGACTTTAAGTATTATTTGTGTTCTTGTTTTATTTTGTGTGTAAAAGGGAAACATATAGTTTTCTAGATTCAATAATTATAAGGTTTAAAATAGGCTTTTTTCAAAGCTGTTTTTTGAGTTACAATATACATGGTGTACATACATGACTTATTATATTGAAATCCGCAAATACTGATATGAAAATAAATTGCAGAAAAATAATTTGTCGCTTGGCTATTATAATAAGCTAGAAAATTCACCATGATTTAACTTTTAAAATTTATGGCCGCTAGTGGTGGATTTTAAATACAACCGCATGAGATGAAATACTGTTGGTTGCGTAGAGATAAATATTAGCGTGCTGCGTATTCGGTCTGATTTTAGGTACTTACCTACCCTTTTAAGCGGGTTTAAACTAAAAAAAAGTGGAGTGTTTTTTAGGACGCCCAGGAAGTCCCCCTTTAAATATATAATGTTCACGTTGTTTCTTCAATATCCCAGAACAAGATCAGACATCAAAGGAAGCAATTAGAAAAATATATTTAATATGTGAGTGGAGTTTTGGGAATGGAATTGTGATATCTGTTTTGTATTGTATTGTATTGTATTGTATTGTATTGTATTGTATTGTATTGTATTGTATTGTATTGTATTGTATTGTATTGTATTGTATTGTATTGTATTGTATTGTATTGTATTGTATTGTATTGTATTGTATTGTATTGTATTGTATTGTATTGTATTGTATTGTATTGTATTGTATTGTATTGTATTGTATTGTATTGTATTGTATTGTATTGTATTGTATTGTATTGTATTGTATTGTATTGTATTGTATTGTATTGTATTGTATTGTATTGTATTGTATTGTATTGTATTGTATTGTATTGTATTGTATTGTATTGTATTGTATTGTATTGTATTGTATTGTATTGTATTGTATTGTATTGTATTGTATTGTATTGTATTGTATTGTATTGTATTGTATTGTATTGTATTGTATAACTTAGTTCATATAATAATCTTTTGAATTTAATAAAATGTAATAAAAACTTTGATAGACATACAAAGGTGTCCTTAATGTTAATATGTAGAAACTAGTACTCTGGATATGTAGGTGAAAGAAAAAAGTTGAGACTTTCTAAAAGTAATGGGATAAAAGTTGTTAGTATTAATATTTAAATTTAAAAAAATCTTGTCCTTCTGCTTAGTATTTAATTTAAAACATATTTAATATTTGTTCTTTTGGTAGAAAAGATACGCAAAATAACTTTTGGTCCATTTGTGCTCTTCTAAACCCCATTTGCAGACATACTGTAGGACAGGCGATCTCTTTTTAAGTTAGAATAAGTTTAGAAGTTACTTGGTTTATTGTGGTAGTACCTTTTTAGTACTGTAATAATTGGAATTTATAAGCCTTCTACATTTTGGCTGTAATTTTTAGCAAAGGCAAATAATGCTTTGAAAACTCCCGTTTTGACATCCGAGATCGAGACTACTTACTTAAGCTTAGAGGAACCGGACGAGACCGTTCAACACTTGAACGACATCGCTCAACGGACGAAAGAAGCGGCGATAAAGAAAAAACTGAAACGCGAAGAGAGGAAATTATACATGGAGAAAATACAAAAGCAAAATTCTTTTTCATCCTTGAGAAGTAATCATTCGGAACCGAGACTCGATAAAAAGGTCGATTTATTAAAGGAGAAGATTCAAATTGGTTAGCAATACTCAGCAGATAATATTCTTTGTTACCTATTAGTTATTGTAGGTTCAATCACAATGGGCTTTTTCACTAAATTTTGATTCTAATCTTACCGTTTACAGTGTCACTAGTAAAGTCCGCATCATATAAGGTTCTGCCTGTTTGTCAAATATCAATCATTTAAAAAAATTACAAAATAAAGCCATAAAATGCATTCACAAATTACCATTTTTAGAGCCTACTGTAAATTTATATAAACCAAATAAATATTTGGATATAGAAAATTTATATAAATTAAAAGTAGGTATATTAATTCACTCAATCAATGAAAAGATTAAAAATTCTGAAATAAAATTTATTGATAGCACAAAAATTCATGAGCACAATACAAGAAAAAATAAAAATTTAAAAACTGTAAAAATAAAAACTAATTTTGGAAAAAAATCAATTCTTCATGATGGTATAAAAATTTATAATAATATTCCAAAACAAATTAAAAATACAATCAATATAAAAAAGTTCAAATATTTATTTAAAAAACATTTAATAAAAATATAACATATTACATATTGTTTTCTTTCTTTTTTTTGTTGTTGTTATATATGATACTATAATTATTGTATAATTTTGACTCTTAATCTTAATTAATTACATTTTTTTTTACTTAGAAATTTCCCTGTAATAAACTTTTGTAAAGTTGGTTGGGAAATTAAAATAAATAATAATAATAATATGGGATTTTTTTTATTAATATCTTTATTTGAAATTTGACTTTGGCATCAAGTTCTGCTTCGATCGAGATAAAAATTAAGCAAAAAAATAGTAGTCACGTGATTCGCATTATCTGTCAAATTTTAATTTTTTCCAAAAAATAATTCAAAAGTGGGGTTATTTCTGAAAATATCGAAAAAAGTTATTAGAAAAAGTTTTTTTAAATGCAGTTTCTAGCCCACATGTAAAATTTTAGCTGCATAAGATAATTTTGATTTTTTACCCATATTTTGTAAATTGCACCACTTTTGCAAAATAAGACTCAACGCAACCTACATAAAACTTCTTAGATTTGACAATGCTTTATTTCAGCTACATTTTTTTTAAAGTAGCGCCATATTAAATGTATGTTTTTCTACAAAATCAAAATTGAGCTATTAAAATTTGGTCGCAGTGATGCAAAGTTTAATTGTTTTTGACCCTGTATAATAAGGTAACTTCATAAAATAAGTATTTTTGAAAACTTAGTTTATGTCTGAAAGTAAAAAATAAAACATAAAATAAAGGGGTTTTAAATTAAATCGTTAAAAATAGTTAAACTAAAATTTATTTTCCACTTAATGAAGACTTTACTCTGTACTGATGACACTGTGTTCTTTTTTGTCTTAATATTAAGGTGTATTACTTTCAGACACAAACTACAAAAATACTTATTTTATGAAGTTACCTTATACAGGGTCAAAAACAAATGAACTTTGTATCACATTCGACCAAATTTTAATAGCCCAATTTTGATTTTGTAGAAAAACACACATTTAATATGGCGCTACTTTAAAGAAAATGTATCTGAAATAAAGCATTGTCAAATGACCCCACTTGTGAATTATTTTTTGAAAAAAATTAAAATTTGACAGATAATGCGAATCACGTGACTACTATTTTTTTGCTTAATTTTCATCTCGACCGAAGCAGAACTTGATGCCAAAGTTAAATTTTGAATAAAGCTATTAATAAAAAAAATCTCATATGATGCGGACTTTACTGGTGACACTGTAGAGGAAAAAAAATAACTAGGTTCAATTTTTAAAATTTTTAATTTTTTCCTGATAAAATAATTAAATCAAAATACGATCTTCAATAAAAATGCTCGAAAACACTTACCACGTAAGAACCGCCTCGAACAGTGACTTCTACCAGAATAATATCTAGAGTCTTGTCTTTACTGTTCCCAAGCTCCTCCTCCCTTTTATTTAAGTTATTGAACAAAGATAACATCATTATCAGAAGTTGGCAATAGCTATTTACCTAACAAGTGCGGAAAATGAATTTTTCCGCACGAGTCTGCCGTTGTGTCGCAGCCGAGTGCAGGGAAAACATTTTTCGCACGTGTTAGATACAATAGTTTTTCTACAGACGTGTGGAAATAAGTAACACATATTTCAAAGAAATTTAATAATTTTTAATTAACTATAACAATCACATACATATGTAACAGTAACTAATTCTGAGAAAAAAAGTAATAACTACAAGTTATAATTGATATATTATTATTAATATTGACATAATCGTGCCGAAAAAAATTTCCGCACTAGTGTGGAAAACCCAATTTTCCGCACGGATTTTTGACATTATCGTGCCGAAAATTTTTTCCGCACGGATATCAGTGCGGAAAATTGATTTTTCCACACGTCTGTAGGAAAAGTATTTTGTGTTTACTTCTATTCCTTTATAATACTATGTAGTTTGTATGCTAAATAGAGTGTTTTACGTATGCGAATAGTTAAATACATATACATTAGCACAAGACATTTAGTAATACAAATACATAACGTTTTGAAGAAAAATAATAAAAAATTTAAAAAAAAACCTAAATAATTGGGTACTATTCTTATCTGTGCGTATACAGGGTGTCCCAGATAAGAATGCACTCTACAGGGATCTCGTAAACCATAGGAGATACAGAGATGGTTAAATTAGAGAAAAGTTGCGCATAACTGAATCCTGTAACGTCATGTTTTCAAATTTAAAAAATTCCGAATGCTTCCGAAGATATTTAGATAAAACCGAATTTTCGCGATTTCGTTTTAATTCATTTATGATTCTATTTGAAGAGACATGTCAAAATAAATTTAACATTCTTATTGCCACTTTTCTCCCCTACAAGATGGTTTAATGACATTTTTGATCCGACGTTTCGTTTAGTCACAACCATCATCAACTTTGTTATTTTAAATAGTCGGGAAATTTTATTTTATGCTTAATAAATTCTACGTTTTCTTCTAAATCTAACGGTGTATCAAACGTATTATTTATTGGACGTTTCGATATAGAAAATCACATCATCAATAAAAATAGGCACATTATCGAAAATATTTTTGTTTTTATTGTTGTACTTAAACACTAGTAGGATTTTAAAACATCTTTTTAAAAGAAACTTATAACAAAACATAATATCTAATAAACTTATCTGAAAAATGCAACAAGTAATAATTAATTTTAATTATTATATACAATTAATTTTTATTTAAAAAAAATGCTACCATTTAAATTCGGCATCATATGGGTGTCTATAAAATTGATTGACGTTCGCAATTGTTTAAATAGTTTCTTTAGATCTGTCTCTTAGTTACAAAGACCTGTTAGTTTTAAATTTGGTAATTATTATTATGTTTTTAAAATTTTTAACGGTTGCATTGTGCAGTAAAATTTAACATGATGTAATAAAGGTTTTTTAAACGCGCCATTATCTTTTAAATTTGTAACTAGCCTCTTAAAAATTAATCGATTTGGTTGACGCCGTTCGGGATATTTTTGAAAATATTGCATCTCTGCTTGCGCACAATTCTTATGACTCTCGATGTAACAGCAAATCATGTCAAATTTTTCATCGTTAGAATAATGTTCAATTATTTTAAATTTTACTGCACAATGCAACAGTTAAAAATTAAAAAAAAAAACATAATAATAATTATCAAATTAAAAACTAACAGGTCTCTGTAACTAAGTGACAGATCTAAAGAAACTATTTAAATAATTGCAAACTTTAATCAATTTCATAGCCACCCATATGATGCCGAATTTAAATGGTAAATGTATGTAAAACGGTAATGGTAAATGTTTGAATATTATCATGCATTTTTTAAAAATAAAAAATAATTGTATTTAATAATTAAAATTAATTATTACTTGTTGCATATTTCAGATAAGTTTTATTAGATATTATGTTTTGTTATAAGTTTCTTTAATAAAAAATGTTTTAAAATCCAACTAGTGTTTAAGATACAACAATAAAAACAAAAATATTTTCGATAATGTGACTATTTTCATTGGTGATGTGTTTTTCTATATCGAAAAGTCTAATAAATAAAACGTTTGATACACCTTTAGATTTAGAATAAAACGTAGAATTTATTAAGCATAAACTTAAATTTTTCGAGTATTTAAAATAACAAAATTGATGATGGTTGTGACTAAACGAAACGTCGAATCAAAAATGTAATAAAACAATCTTGTAGGGGGGAAAAAGTGGCAATGAAAATGTTAAATTTATTTTGACATGTCTCTTTAAATAGAATCATAAATTAATTAAAACGAAAACGCGAAAATTCGGTTTTATCCAAATATCTTCGGAAGCATTAGGAATTTTTTTAATTTGAAAACATGACGTTACAGGATTCAGTTATGCGCAACTTTTCTCCAATTTAACCATCTCTGTATCTCCTATGGTTTACGAGATCCCTGTAGAGTGCATTCTTATCTGGGACACCCTGTATAGTATAGTATACAGGGTGTTTCTTAATAAGATGCAAATATTCAAGGAGCTTATTATAGGGCTCATTTTAAGAAAAAAACTTCATATAAACATATGTTCTAAAATTCTTAACTGTTGAACTACAGGGTGCTAAAGTTTTAAGAAAAAAATATTTTTTTATGATATCTTTGGTATGACCCTGTATATTTTTGTGAAACGTGGTACGCATCTTCTATGAATCAAAAGGCGTTTACTGCTGTACAACATAATTTTTTATTTTTGCCAGTGGCGTTCGTGCGGGATTTGAACTGCATCATTTTAAAGAGTGTTACGCCACTGCTTTTTCTTTACATAAAAAGTATTTTTTAAATCCTTATTCCTTACTGAGCAAATCTGGTCTCTTCATTTTGATTTATTTGACGTATGGTTTTCGCATAAAAAAATAAAATACATTGATTTGCATCTCGCAAGACCACTTACTAGAAAAAACAATTTATGTCACTTTAAACAACAATTTATTTAACAGAATGGTTTTTAAACGGTAAAATTATGAAATTATAAGAACTTAAATACATTTTGGAATTTTAACACAAAATTACCCTGAACGCACAAAGAAATACATTAAATCAGGTGTTGAAAATGTCCACCTCTTGCAAATATGCATGCATCTGCTCTTTTTCTTATGGACTCACGTACGCTTTGGAAAATGCCGGGACTATTCCTAATTGTTTCGCAAGAAACTATAATGCGATTTCTCAACTGCTCTTCAGTATGAATTGGTGTGCTGTAAACCAATGTTTTAAGATGACCCCACAGGAAGTAATCTAAACTATTGAGGTCTGGGGACCTAGGTGGCCATGCCTGTGGTTCTCCGCGACCTATTCAGCGATTATTATAATTTTCGTTTAAATGTTCGCGCGCCAGAATACTGAAGTGCGCTGGCGCCCCGTCGTGCATAAACCAGAGTCGATTTCTTACTAAAATGGGAACATCTTCCATCAGAGCTGGTAATTCTTCCTCGAGGAACTGCCGATAATTATGCCCATTCAACCTCTCAGGAAGAAAATAGGGTCCATCACTACATATTCCAGCCCACACGTTGACGGAAAACTGGTCCTGGTGACGGGATTCCACGATTGCATGTGGGTTTTCTTCAGCCCAAAAATGATTATTGTGAAAGTTTAGGATGGAGTTTCTGGAAAAATTGGCTTCATCGGTAAATAAAATTTCAGTATCAAATAATGGATATTTATTTACTGTTTTAAGAAACCATTGGCAAAAGTTCATCCTTAATGGAAAATCGCGTGGGAGTAGGGCCTGAACCCGTTGGATATGGTAGGGGTATAATAAAAAGTCATTAAGAATTCTCCAAATAAGAATATGTGAGATATTTAAATTATTACCAATTTTTCGGGTACTTAATCCGGGATCTTCCTCGCAGTAGCGGATCCAGGATTTTGCTGAGGGGGGGGGCGACTAAGTTTTAAAAACGAAAATGCGCCGCAGGCGAAAATTTTTCGCGACCACGCCCAAAATCAAAAATTCACTCTGAAAAGAAATGTTAAAAATAAGTTAAACTAAAAACTGTAATATCTACCTACCTACAAAGAGACGAGCAGGATAGTGTCTGGAGAAAAATTTTCTTGACCACCCCTAAAATTTCTCAAAAATTCACTATAAAAAACTGTTAAAAATAAGTTAAACTAAAAACTCTTTTTGTATAAAGTTGTACCTTAGACTTAAACTATCTGAAAG
Source organism: Polydrusus pterygomalis (assembly GCA_963969555.1). Taxonomy (NCBI): domain Eukaryota; kingdom Metazoa; phylum Arthropoda; class Insecta; order Coleoptera; family Curculionidae; genus Polydrusus; species Polydrusus pterygomalis. The sequence goes on from OZ018385.1 coordinate 7,531,697, forward strand.
ATTATTTGGGAAATTTTCTGAAAAACTTAAATAAAGATTTTTATTCATTAAGTCAAAAAATTGTTCATGCAAATCTGAAAATCTTAGTTCAATCTGGCGTTTTGTAGTATCTAAAATATCATTGAAAAGCTGCTTATAATGAAGTTTCTGCGAAGGTCTGCGTGTTTGGTTTGTTTTAATTTTAATGTTGTAAATGCCGCCCCCTAATATTTGCCGCCCTGGGCTACAGTCCTTACAGCCCCCCCCCCCTTCCCCCTAAATCCGCCGCTGCTACCAGTTAAGCCATATGCATTTATCATAAAACAGCAGTGTTGATATTTTCTTTTATTTTTAAAACATGACAATAAATTTATTTATATCATTGGCTGGCTTGTTTTATAAAATATTCTATTATTTCTATTATTAATTAGTGAAGTTGAAATTAAGGTTTTTCTTATATTTATTTCACAGGAATTCGCGAATGACGTATTTGACTTTAGGTGTGGTTAAGAAGGCTCAGGGGGGGGGGGCGAAACCCCCGTCGCTCCTCCCCTAAATCCGCCGCTGCTTCCTCGACTGAATTCAAAACTGCTACCTCAATTTCTGGTGTTCTTACAGTACGTTGTACTCCTTTTAGATGATTATCTACTTTAAAACTTTCCTTTTCGCACAACTTTCTATGAATATTTGAAAATGTTCGCGCATTCGGAATATTTCTATTTGGAAAGCGGTTTTCGTATAACCGCCTGGCTTCCAATGCGTTACCATCAGCAAGCCCATACATGTAATGTTTATCTGCAAACTCAGAATTCGTAAAATGGACCATGTTTTTTAAAATAATATTGTTAATTTTAATGACTTAAATACGTACCAACTAGACTAGGTAGACAACTGCTGTCAAAACTGTAAATGTGTACAAAACAAAATCTGATTCTTACCTACTAGATATTTTACGTTATTAATCCTTGATAATACCCAATTTCAGAACAATGTTCAAATCAATGTATTTTATTTTTTTTATGCAAAAACCATACGTCAAATAAATCAAAATGAAGAGACCAGATTTGCTCAGTAAGGAATAAGGATTTAAAAAATAATTTTTATGTAAAGAAAGCAGTGGCGTAACACTTTTCTCTTTAAAATTAAGAAGTTCAAATCCCGCACGAACGCCACTGGCAAGAATAAAAAATTATGTTGTACAGCAGTAAACGCCTTTTGATTCATAGAAGATGCGTACCACGTTTCACAAAAATATACAGGGTCATACCAAAGTTATCATAAAAAAATATTTTTTTCTTAAAACTTTAGCACCCTGTAGTTCAACAGTTAAGAATTTTAGAACATATGTTAATATGAAGTTTTTTTCTTAAAATGGGCCCTATAATATGCTCCTTAAATATTTGCATCTTATTAAGAAACACCCTGTATATTATATATCAAAAGTGGTGTACCGCCAGACTAGTCTTGGGAAATTCCATGTAAGTTTTGCTACGCTCAAATATTGGCTCCCCCATTCATTTTATATTAAAATTGTAATAGACATGTTTGAAAGTTCTTATGGACTCGCACAACAAATTTTATAATTTTCTAATAAGCCAGTAATAATTGAAGCCATAAGTGGATAAATAAGGTGTCATGTCACATTTTAAACTTGGAAGTTATTCAATAAAACGCGTTATGACTTAGAACTTTTTAAATTATTATTTAATTTTATTTACTAACACAGCATAAATTAGGTGCAATCATAGACAATTTACCTTTAGATAAACAAACAATAATCACGAATGTGGCAGTTTTATGGCCTCGCGCATGTAAACAAAACTGGGAACTATTAGACATGCGCACTGCAACATTATCGTTTGACGAATGGGAAAATAGACAGGTCCGGGCTTTAAAATTTAAATTCTTGCTTATATGCCACCATAGAGGGTTTATTTTACCCCTATTTGGGCATAATACAATTATACAACGGCTGCAACTAGTACTAGTCATTGTTTATATTACAATCCGAGTCACTAAAAGCACAAACACAATTCACTAACTAAACTACACAAAAACCAAAAATCCATAAATATTAAACACCAGTCCCACAATCCACGATAGCCGATCCGATAGCTGAAAACTTTAGAAAACTACAAGGAATCCGCAGAGAAGAGAAACCTTAAAACACAACAACAAAAATGGCGGCCGAGCCGGTTCTGGAGAGTATTTTTGAGCGCGTCGATTATTGTCGATAAAGTAGGACGGCCGATAACACGAGGTTTGTGCGCATGCACGAAGGTTCCCCGAATGAAGACAGCTGACCGACGAGTCATGCGCTCGGACGTATTTTTTCACCCATAAAACGTAACTTTTGTTTGCGCAGGAGATAAGCTGTAGGTATCTAAAGGTAAATTGTCTATGGGTGAAATTAACTAATTTTATTTGGTGCACTTTAATAATAAAAGCAAATTCATAGTTTTTTTTATAGTGTCATGTAACAAAATTGTAACATGACACCCTTATTCACTACGGCATGCTAGATGTTTAAGTGACTTAACACCTTTATCCTTAAAAAAAAATCTTTTATTATGAAGAAAGCTGCATTTAAGGTTTACTAATAGTAAGATCTGTTAGGGATGCTCAAAAAGTAGTTAAAGAAAATGCGCATAACACCCTTTATCCACTTATGTCAATTATGATAATGTCAAATGTTACTAGTCATTTTACCATTATTTTTTAATATTTATATTAACGACTTATTTAGTATAAATTGCGATGGACAAATTCATAGTTTTGCAGATGATACCACAATTTTTTATACCGATACAAATTGGGAAAAGTTAAATAATAAAATTAAAAAAGATTTTAAAAAAATTGGTTTGATAACAATTTGTTAACAATTAATTTTAATAAAACAAATTATATTCCTTTTACTTTAAACCTAAATAACCTACCACAAAATATGAATATTATTTAAATAAATGAAGACATTCAAATTTTTAAAGTTAATAAAATAAAATATTTGGGACTTATTTTTGACAGTAAATTAAATTGGAATTTTCACATAGAATACTTAATTAAAAAATTAAGAAGTTTACTACCGATTTTTAAAAACATTAAAAATTTTTTAAATGTAAGACATATCGATGGTCTAATGCTGATACCTCGTAACCCAATATTTACAAATAAGTGAATAAAATATACACTATATAATTTCTTTGAAATTTTTATTGAAAAATAGTATTAGTTATTACACTTTTTTATATTGGTAATGTACATATTCGCTAATTCAACATTATAGAGATATTTTGAAGCATACGATATATTAAATTTGTACTAACAGCATAGTGGCTTACGATGATTTGAAAATCAGGCAATTATGATAAGACATATTATTAATTAAAGAGAAGTGGCTTACGATGAAAAACAAACAGTACTAAATTGGTAAAACTATCCTAGGAGCAATAAAACGTAGTCTAAGAGTATTATAAACTTAACCTAAGTGTCTGTTAAATTTAATAATAGTTGATTTTTTAGTTTTCTTCTTGATATTTTTTTTTGTTTTGTTTTGTTTTGTACTACTATCTGCTGAATTACTATCGGGATTTTCATCGTTTTCGTCACGATCGACTATAACATTTTTCATGTCGTCTTCGTAAGGAATCATGTCATTAAAAAAAATTGGACATCATTCGATAATATAGATTTAAGCTGTTAAAGATCTTTCCATTTTTTCTTTGATATTTTCAATCTTTCTGAATAAAGACGATTTCTCTGAAAGTTTGGATTAATATCGTTTCTCCGCTGAGGAAGCAGTTCATACTGTTGATCATGACCTACTTTAAAAAGCATTTCGGAATTTGAAAGATACTTTAAAGCTTTAAGGTTTGTTACCTTCAAATATCCTCTTAATTTTCCAGGACGAATCGAGCTATAGCGAAATTGTTTTGGTTTACTGTAATTAAAAAAAAATCGTGGGTCAGATAGGACACATTCAGAGGAGTATGTTTTTTTTTTGATTCTTTAATTATCGAAATATAGTCTGTTGGTAGATCTGCCGGTTTTTCAGTTTTCTTTCGATAAGACTATAAGTGGAATCGCACTCCATCTGGGTGTGTCCTCTCTCCAAGAGTTTTTGTTCAATATTGACGTCATATTTAGATGCTAAATTTGCAAGGACAACATTTAGATTCTGACTGTCTGACCGTCAGAAAATATGACAATCGTTTTTTTTTGAGTTTAGGTAATCCTCTAAATGTTTTATCAACCAGGTGGTAAAAACGGATGAGTCGAGGTCTCCTTCTGTCTCGTTCCAAACATAATTCATACTACGATGATTCTCCAAGTTGTAAATAGTAAAATTGTGAATTTGAAGCCTAGTTTTATAGTAGAGGGAACTGGCTTGTAGAACTGGAGATAATTTCACCGCCTGGACGTCTACCGTAAAACAATAAATTTCTTTATTAACAGCTTTTATTTTGTCGGTTTCTTTTTGGTATTCTTCGGTATACCTAATATTGCTGTAAACATTCTACTAAAAAATTAGTCTTAACCCTCATAAACAACATTGACATCAGTCTGTTCTAATCGGACGTAAGCCACATCAGTATTTTCGTGGCGTTTTTTAAGAAAACCTTAACACAGTCTTAAATATCTTATAAGAAAATGGGAAGCCACCACACCATAATCATAATACACGTCATAAAAATGAAATAACCATAAAACCTAAAATAAATAAGTCCATAGGACAAAAAAATTTCAAATATTTATGTTTTTATTTAAACGATTATTTACCAACAAAAAGTAAAAAATTTATTTCATTAAAAAAATTTAAAGTCTAAATAAAAACATGGATATTAAAAACAGACAATTTAAAAATATTTTTAGAAATGCTTTAATTAATTAATATTGTTCTGAATAATTTATATGAGTAATATTTTTTACTTAAAAATTATAAATTAATAATTTTATTATAGGTAATATATTTCATCAAAAAAGCTGCGTTTATACTATAAATTAACATTTTTACTTTAAAAAAATTTATTTTTAATGCATATTTATGATTTTACATACTAAAACAAATAAGATTTGCCCCTAACAAGCTCAGCTTCAGGGGATTGAAGAATAAGTTATCGAAGACAACATAAACATATTCATTATATTATTAAATTTTTAAATAAACTTATTATTATTATTATTATTATTTTATTTTTTATTTCTTTCAACATTAAAAAAAATAATGATTAAGTGGTACTACATGGAAAATAGTTCTCGGAGAGTATCCGAAATGTTCTCTGCGATGTTTTCTGACAGATCCATTCCAAGCAAAACCTGAATATTGTTCGTAATTTTGTAAGTAAACGTACTGTACCTAATTAATCAATGTTAGAGCAAAAGGAATAAAGATTAGAGCAAAATAATCATGTAGGTACTCCATGGCAGAGCAAATGAAGATAATGCAGATTAAGAACTTATGTAGAAGAAAATAATGGAATTAGCACCAGACAATATTTATTTTACCAAGGAATGCACCATAACATTAAACAATAAACCAAATGTTAAAAATAGAGTACAGAAAATAAACAGATTTGTCCCAACAACCTTAAAAGGTAAATGTTTGGAGGGGCATATCTGGACATCGGATTATTGGATCTTTGATTGGAACTTTGACTAATCAAATTGGACCTACATTAGAAGTATAAAGATGTTTGATTTTAAATTTACGGTTGTCCTGCGCACGGTGTAAGTAATAAGTAAGGAAGTATATCCAAAACGTTTTCGATGGAATTAAATTACATTAAATTAAATTACATCATTAATTTCAAATATTTAAGTTTTTATTTAAACGATTATTTAGGTACAAAAATTATAAAATTGATTTCATTAAAAAATTTCGAAAATAAGTCGAAATTTCATTAAAAAAATTCGAAAAAAGTCGAAATAAAAACATGGATATTAAAAACGGACAATTTGAAAATATTTTTAGAAATGCTTTAATTAATTAATATTGTTCTGCATAATTTATATAAGTAATATTTTTTACTTAAAAATTATAAATTAATAATTTTATTATAGGTAATATATTTCTTCAAAAAAGCTGCGTTTATACTATAAATTAACATTTTTACTTTAAAACTTGATTTTTAATGCATATTTATGATTTTACATACTAAAACAAAAAATAAGATTTGCCCCTAACAAGCTCAGCTTCAGGGGATTGAAGAATAAGTTTACCTATAGAAGACAACATAAACATATTTATTAAATTATCAAAGTTTAAATAAACTTATTATTATTATTATTATTATTATTATTAATTGGCCTAAAATAAGGTCTCCTTAGCTATCATCAAATGACTTTTTCCTTGAGGTCATATCAAAAGATTTATATGTAGTTAGGTAAGTGTAGTGCCCTTACTAGTAGATTAGGATAAGTATACCGGGTGTTTCTCAAAAGACGTTCACCCCTATAACTTTTTTGTATTTATAGATATTAAAATGAAATTTTGAGATTATGCATAAGAGATGAGTTTGCATTTATTGACATAATTTTCAATTTGTTAACACTTCCGGTTAGACCGGAAGTAACCTTGACTTTGATATTTTAAATGGGACATCTTGTATATTTTTACTTATTGGGATTCAGCATAACATTCTGAGTAAAATGACACTTCACTTGTCATTTTTTGACGTGTTATAACATTTTTATGTTTATTTTTAATTTTTAATCTACAAATTAATTAAATCGGTTCATTTATAGTCAAGTAGTATATGAAAATTAAAATTATGTCATAATAATTGACTTTCTTAAGTTTCACAAGCGTTTAAAAAATGAAATTTTGTTTTCTTGACGTTTACTCCATTTTTCCAAATGAAACGATGGGAGGTCACTAGGATACTTTAAACGAGCATTTTTTTTCCAACAATTTGATACCATACACTCCTATGCTATTTTAAAATTGACACTGAAAAATTTGCCTTAAGTCCCAATCGCAAATTTAAAAGCGTTATGCACTATTACTCTTGTCTAAAGAAATATAAAGGCGGCTTTAAGAAACAATGGTTTTGAAAATCAATATGGCTTTAATTTAAATTTGTAATGTCATTAGTTTATAAAATTTATATTGTAAGTCAGATAAAATGGTTAGTTTTCCTAGAAATGAACAAATTGATATGCACCTAATTTTTGGAGTGACCAGAAAAATTCTTCTGAAGCCCCAAGATTGTATGTATTGTTAGAGCGGTAATAATGCATAACGGTTTTAAATTTGCGATTGGGATTTAAGGCAAATTTTTCAGTGTCAATTTTTAAATAGCATAGGAGTGTATGGTATCAAATTGTTGAAAAAAAAAATGTTCGTTTTAATTATTCTAGTGAACCACCATCGTTCCATTTGGAAAAATGGAGTAAACGTCAAGGAAACAAAATTTCATTTTTTAAACGCTTGTGAAACTTAAGAAAGTCAATTATTATGACATAATTTTAATTTTCATATACTACTTGACTATAAATTAACAGATTTAATTAATTTGAAGCACTCTGGATTAAAAATAAAAAATAAACATAAAAATGTTATAACACGTCAAAAAATGACAAGTGCGGTGTCATTTTACTCAGAAAGTTATGCTGAATCCCAATAAGTAAAAATATACAAGATGTCCCATTTAAATGACCAAAGTCACCCGTCCGGTCAAACCGGAAGTGTTAACAAATTGAAAATTATGCCAATAAATGCAGACTCATCTCTTATGCATAATCTCAAAATTTCATTTTAATATCTATAAATATAAAAAAGTGATAGGGGTGAACTTCTTTTGAGGAACACCCGGTATACATATTCTAAGTTATTTATAATGTTCATTATCAAAATTTGGAAGAACTAAAGATTACAATTTCAGGGGTATAGAATCAAATCCTTCCATATCACCTTAATAGGGTAAGAACTGGGTTTTATGACAGTTTAGGATATTGTTTGGAGGATTGTTTAATCCGATTAAAAAACGTTAAGTTTCCAGTGAAATTAGTTGTTGTCTTAAAAGGTTTTTTTCAAAGTATTGTTTTCCCCTTGTCTCCAAATGTTAAAATAAATAATATTCTCATTACTTTGTTTTAAGTATTTGAGTTAATTAAAGTAATACAATTTAATTTTTTTTTTCTGAATACTGTTAAACATATTGAAATTAATAAAAACATAATAAAACGTCTAGAAGTATCATAATTATTATTATTGGTGGTTTCATTGAGGTATGTATCAGAGCGGTATTTAATTTGAAGGAATAATTCTACGAAGAGTTTTTTCTAAACAATTTTAATTGACTTATTAGAAAATAGTTAAATTTGGTGTGCGAGTCCATCGTACAAGAACCTTAAAAATTCAAATACAAATTCGATGTAAAGTTAATAGGCGAGCCAATATTTGAGGGGTACAAAATTTACAAGAGACATCCCATGGTCAGTCTGGTGGTTCGTTAGTAATAAACATATACAGGGTGTTCATTTGAAAACTTCCCACCTCGATTTTCCTGCTTTAAAATGAAAATGTGGAAAATCGCTTGGACCCGTCGATTTTTATTTCGAGGGGGACATCTTTTGCGTATATTGTCAATCTTGTTACTTCAAGCCCCTAGGAGGGAGAGGGGGTAAGATCTAAATATTAAATGGATACCCCTATTTTATATAATTTTTTTGGATTCTGCATTAAATTCTGAATATTTTTTAATAAAAGCATTATTAGTCTATACTTAACAGTTTCCGATATATTTACTCTTGAAAAATGACATTTTTGAACTTTGACAGCGTCTAGCTTTCTAACTGTACGTTTTAGAGCAAAACGGCTTACATGTCCCTATCTTCGATTTTTATTATCTTTCCAATAGTGTCAACTTCCGGTCAAACCGGAAGTACTATATTTCTTACATCCGGTTTAACCGAAAGTTTACACTATTGGAAAGATAATAAAAATCGAAGATAGGGATATGTAAGCCGTATTGCTCTAAGACGTACAGTTAGAAAGCTAGACGCTGTCAAAGTTCAAAAACGTCATTTTTCAAGAGTAAATATCTCGGAAACTGTTAAGTATAGACTAATAATGCTTTTATTAAAAAATGTTCAGAATTTTATGCAGAATCCAAAAAAATTATATAAAATAGGGGTATCTATTTAAGATTTAGATCTTACCCCCCCTCCCTCCCTCCTAGGGGCTTGAAGTAACAAGATTGGCAATATACGCAAAAGATGTCCCCCTCGAAATAAAAATCGACGGGTCCGAGCGATTTTCCACATTTTCATTTTAAAGCAGGAAAATCGAGGTGGGAAGTTTTCAAATGAACACCCTGTATAGTTATCCCATCAACGATATCCAACAAAAATTAAAAAATTGATTTCATTAAAAAAATTTAAAGTCGAAATAAAAACATGGATATTAAAAACAGACAATTTGAAAATATTTTTAGAAATGCTTTAATTAATTAATTAATATTGTTCTGAATAATTTATATGAGTAATATTTTTTACTTAAAAATTATAAATTAATAATTTTATTATAGGTAATATATTTCTTCAAAAAAGCTGCGTTTATACTATAAATTAACATTTTTTCTTTAAAAAAATTGATTTTTAATGCATATTTATGATTTATGATTTTACATACTAAAACAAAAAATAAGATTTGGCCCTAACAAGCTCAGCTTAAGGGGATTGAAGAATAAGTTTATTGAAGACAACATAAACATATTTATTATAACCGTAATGATTTACAAAGGTTAGCTTTTTATTGTTTCCAATTAGGTATTTACATTAAATAAATAATCTTATCCGCTTAAAAACTCCATAGATTTGTTAGTAATATCCATACATTTTAAGATACCTTTATGAATAATTGTATCTTTATGAATAGCAATGTAGTTAAGTTATCCGCTTTGATAATAACCAGAGAGGTGTTAGGATGTCGTACCGTGCGAGCAAAAATTATTTGCATCAAAGAGGGCCTTGCATCTAATGATTTAATGCTTAGCCGTAGAGCTTAATACCTGTTGGGTGTCAGTAACTACCTGAATTAACAATCAATCAGTTATTTCGTTATCTTTGACAGTCGTTACAAGTAATTTGATTCATTGCTAATTTTTCCAATTTCTTGAACAATTTACACAATGGGCTTTACGAAACAGCGCAAAATATTCATGGTTGAAGCGTATTTTTTAAACGGGGTTAGAGTAAATGGTGAGTGTCATTACAATCCGGGTTTGTGCATGGACGATTTTCATGAACATTTTCCTAACGTTGCTTTTATTGCTGGGGATTTTTATCATTGCCTAAAAAGAACTGTGGCTGTGTTTAGGGAAACAGGTTCTATACAACACAAAAAAGGAGCAGGAAGACCATCTGTAAGAACAGAAGAACTTGTTGAAAACGTTCGTGAAATAATGCAAAATACGCCAACAAACTGTATAAAACGCCTGTCCCAAGAAGTGGGAAGATCTTATGGAACATGCAGGACTATTCTTAAGAAGCAGCTAAATTTATTTCCTTATAAAGTGCAAGTATTCCAATAAATAATAAATATAAAGAAAAGCTAATAATAATCAATGAAGTTAATTTTGTAAACAACAAAAATAAATTTGTATTTGTCTACTTATTTTATTACTCATTAGTTTGGCATATCATGTCATAATATGAATTTGACAAAATTTTAACCTAGATTTGGTTAGATATATCGTCCCTATATCATTCACTAAACCAAACCCTACGTTTTTTAATCCAAGCCCTCTTTGATGCAAATAATTCTTGCTCGCACGGTACTAAAATGTAAATTAATTTATATGAGCTTATTTTTGACCCAGGTGAAAAAGCAAAGGAAAAAATACAACAAATCAGCTTGGAAGTTCCCCGAAAATCAGTTCGGCCGGCAACGACAAGCGGTAAAAGAAATCCTCCAGGAAAGTTAGATCCTAGGTATCGAACGATTACATTAGACGAAGTGACAAAGTACGATGAACTGAATCAGATGGCCCACGATCTGTCTTCAAAAAATGAAAAGAAAAAGTGTAAAGAGACAAAAAAACCTATGGAAAATCAACCTTCTCCCATACTACTAAATCGGGATACTAGTGTAGGCAACAGTGAAAATACCTCTGGGAACAAGCAGCCAGATGAACCGAAAGGAAACCAGGAAGATAAAGATTGGGGAGGTGAGTTAAACTGAGCTAAACTGGGTCCTAATTCTTGAAACTGGGGAACACTGTTCTCAGGAGAAATGAGGGCAGAGTTCTCACGCAACGCATGAAACGGTATTCTTGATCACATGGGACCATTCACATCACCGATTTACGGGAGAACGCGGTTCTCCTACTATTTTTGGTGGAAACGACCGATCCCATGCAATTCTAACCCCAGTATTATATTTACGTCGTAATAATATTTGACATTGACAAGTTTCATAATCTTACCTTTCACAATAAAGAAAAACCCTCACTAACAATCTTCACCTTAATTTACCTTTAGATTTCTTTAATATTTTCGTAAAAAGTGGCGGCCCTTGCCTTGAAAATGGTTGACAATACTGTCTTATCACCTCCCCGCAAGGAACATATCGTCTGCGTTCGAGAATACCAAATTTTACTAACTTATGATCATAGGAGAACTGCCGCGGAAGGGAATGCTCCTTTGCGTGATGTGATCGTTCACGTTCTCTTACGCTCGAGAAATAGGACCCTGTTCATTACAAGAGATATAATAATATTACGTGAATAGAAATAGGGCACACGGTCTATTTTATTTTTTTCTATTACCAATACTTGTTATTTTCTGTCCGATCATGTCAAAAGTTATTTTCAATAATTGCTCATCGTATACTGAATTTGTATGGTATAATGTATACGAATTATTAAGTATTAGTATAATAAATTGTGTGTATGATAAGCAGCTAAACAAATCGAAATCCCCAACCGCTTATACCGAAAATAATACGTGGAAATATATTACATTCAACTTCCATTTAACTAGGCGCGTTGTGGTCTTAACAATTATTAGAAGAAAATGTCCTAAAAAAATTCCAAAATTAACAAATATGGCGCTACATTAGCAGCTGATGTTCCATGGCCAATGTCAATAGATTATAGCAATTTATTTGAAACTTTCGAGCAAAATTAAATTACTAGTTTGGGCTTGTTTCGCTCCGCAATGAATGGTCTTAGAGGTGCATTCGTCTTGTTATATGATGTTGAAACAGGAATTTCGGATAGTTTTATTATTAAATAATAAATTAATGAACGAAGCACTTGTAGAAAATTATATAAATTAAACAAATTTTATTATGTTTCAGATATATTTAATGTGATTACCTACACATAGACATATTATTATAAGAAAACATCCAGGATGTCGCTGAAAAATAAATCAAATTGAATTAAATTAGTTCAAAATCTATACAGATGATTGATCATAAAAGTGATAAAATTATACTTTATATAATTATACCGGGTGTCCACGGAAGGTGGCTCGCCCCTCTAACTTTTTTGTTTTTCAAGATAATGAAATAAAATTCGGGGGATTTGTATACGACATAAAACTGCATTTTTTGACAGGTGACTCAACATTATGGAACTTCCAATTTAACCGGAAGTGACATAAACTTTCGATTTTTAAATGGGACACCTTGTATATTTTTACTATTTTTGACTCCATATGACATTCTAAATACAACGATGTGTCACTTGTCACTTTTTGTCACCAAGAAAATACTTTTTTTTCCAAATTTATTGTTTTATCTAGAGGGCTATGAATACCTTAAAATCACTTATTTACCTTATAATCACTTATTTCAGTTCTTTAATCCTGGGAAAAATACAATTTACTATTTTTGGTCCTATGCTATGTGCTATGTAAAATTTACTCTTTAAAGTTGTATAACTCGTTTTTTTTAAATGGCAACAGGGTGGCTCGTCGGGTTAAGAAAAAAGAGGATTTTATTACGATTATTTTGATACCATACACTATATTAGGTTTTAGAAAAGCTGCCATTAAAAAACTTTAAAACGTTAACTTAGAACTTTCCTAAAATGAAGCATCTTTTGAGAATAAATTTAGATTTAAATGCATCAAGTAGCCTGTGACCAGCAAAACTGACAAAACAAAATCATGCCTTGAAGAAAATTGAAATGCCAACAGCTTCTGCCAAAGTAAATTAGTTTGTTGTTTAAAAAGCATGGAAAATAATACTTTTACAAGGAGTGAAAAAGTTGATTATGTTATTAGTGTTTGCAGAATGTAGAAATAATTCAATCGATGCTGCACTTGGCATTTCAATTTTCTTCAAGGCATGATTTTGTTTTATCAGTCTTGCTGGTCACAGGCTACTTGATGCATTTAAATTTAAATTTATTCTCAAAAGATGCTTCATTTTAGGAAAGTTCTAAGTTAACATTTTAAAGTTTTTTAATGGCATCTTTTCTAAAACCTAATAGTGTATGGTATCAAAATAATCGTAATAAATTCCTTTCTTTTCTTAACCCGACGAGCCACCATGTTGCCATTAAAAAAAATGAGTTATACAACTTTAAAGAGTAAATTTTACATAGCACATAGCATTGGACCAAAAATAGTAAAATTGTATTTTTCCCAAGATTAAAGAACTGAAATAAGTGATTTTAAGGTAGTCATAGCCCTCTAGATAAAACAATAAATTTGGAAAAAAAATATTTTCTTGGTGACAAAAAGTGACAACTGACACATCGTTGTATTTAGAATGTCATATGGAGTCAAAAATAGTAAAAATATACCAGGTGTCCCATTTAAAACTCGAAAGTTTATGTCACTTCCGGTTAAACCGGAAGTTCCATAATGTTGAGTCACCTGTCAAAAAATGCAGTTTTATGTCGTATACAAATCCTCCGAATTTTATTTCATTATCTTGAAAAGCAAAAAAGTTAGAGTGGCGAGCCACCTTCCGTGGACACCCGGTATATTATTAAAAAAAAAATCAAATTAGATCTGCATTGAAAGAATTCAAAAATATTATCAGTCTAAAAAAAAAGTCAATTTTTAAGTTAAGTTTACAATAATCATTTGTGGAAATACTGTCAAGATTATTAAAAAAATTTACTGTAACCAGAAAATATTAAGTTTGCCCTGAAAATGATTCTAATGGAATTTTACTGAATAGACAGAAAGAAAAATAAATTGACACACGGTAGAAGCAGGTAATTCTCTAGTCCTACTAAACCAACTAAATTGTGGAAAATATAACTATAAATTTAGTAAAAAGTCTTACTCCATTTGATGTTTCAAATGTCCGAAATGGTACTGTTTAACTTGCACCCATATTTCAAAAAAAGAACTTTCTGACATTAAAAAATCAAAAACAAAATGGCTATGTGTCCAATGTAATAAAAATAAAAAACTTGATGAAAATGTTACGATAAAAAATATTCAGAATATAGAAGAAGAAAATATATTATTTAAAAAAATTATTCATGACTGGAATGAAAAGATACAATTATTGTCAACAAAACTGGAATTGCAAAATTGAAAAAGTAAATTTCTTTATTAAAATAGATCAAATAGGCAGTATACTTAAATCGCTAATACAAAAATTTAAAGAAACAAATAAGAAGATACCCACTAAGGAACTATATTCGGAAATACTAACAAAATAACTAAGACCTACAATAACGAGTTTACCAGTGTTAAATAAATAAACCAAAAACAACACAAAGTAGCCAAAAAAAACAAAAAAAGAAGCGCAAGAAAATGTTAATCCTGTTGTGATAAAAGTTTCAGTTAATAAGGTCTAGAGTATTAGAAATGGAGGAATAATAAACAAAGAAGAAATAAAAATCTAGAAGTTAGTAAAAAAAAGTTAAAGGAAAATTATACAGTTCACATATCTCTATTAAAACCCCCAAAATTAGTTATGATTGGTTTAAAAAAAGAATATCAAGACCATGAATTAATTAATGAACTTAGAAGAACTAACCACATTAACAAAGATGAGAAAATATCTCCTAAAGATACAAGAAAATCTACTTATTCAAATAATAGTATACATAATCTATATTGAAATCGCTGGAAATACTTTAAAGACTTAGTGAAAAAAAAATTTGCCAATTTTGCAGCTTGAACTATTGTTGAGTCATGCACTTCAGAAGAACATAAATGTATAAATTGTATAACATCAAATAAAAGACATAACACATATTATGATTATCTGCATGGGGCCAATAGCCATCAATGTCCAATAGCTAAAATAAAAGTAAAAATTAATTATTATGATTACGAATAGAGCAAACAAAGTTAAAATTTTTTATCTCATTGCATGCTCGATAAGGAATAAAATGGATGAAATTGAATTACTCTGAAGAAGCAATTGATGTTTTGGTAGTAACTGAAACATAGGTTAAAAATAATGAAAAAAGATTTTATAATTTCACAGGATTTAACACAGTATATGCAGTACGAGAAACAGGTAGTGATTTAGGTATATGTATCAAACCAAAATATAAATTTGAAATTTTAGACAAAATTAAAAGTGAAGTGTCGTTTATTGCCATCAAAATTATATGTCTTGATGCTATTTTCTGTGGTATTTATAGACCTCCCTCGGTTGAAACTGAATGGTTTCTGAAATTTTTGGATGAAAAATTGGAGAATTTTGATGCAATAACAGATTCTTTTTAATAGGTGATATGAATATTGGCATTTTTAATAGTAATTAATACCTAAAAAGGCAAACAATTTTAAATTATCTAACAAAATTGTTACAACCAAAGACACAACTACGAGTGCAACATTAATTGATCACCTTGTCACAAATGCAACAAATAGGATCGACTTATCTTTTGAAATAAGTGATCATAAACTACAATTTATTAACATTTATTACAATTCAGTAAGTAATATTATGAAACTTAAAATTAAGAAAAACTATTAAAGTTTAAGATTAATATGTTAAAAACTGATCTGGATAGTTTAGAAAATAATTAAGTTTACTTTGAAGATCCTGATTTATTTTATGAAGAAATTTTTAAGATCTTTGATAAAGCTTCCTACCAAAAACGTTTTAAAATAAAAGAAATCTCAAACTCCTGGTTCACAAAATAATTACCAAACATGATAAAGATTCGAAATAAACATTATTTAAAAAAGAAAAAGTATCCAGACAATTACTTGTTTAAAAACGTCTATGATAACTGTAATCGTCTAATTAAAAACAAAATAAAGTTGGTGAAAAAAAAAATACTTTTAAGAACAGTTTCTTTCGGAGATCAAAAGACAATATGGAAAAATGTAAACTATATTATTTTAAATTCTACAAATAAAACAAAATCAACATTTGATTACCTCATTAAAAAGAAAATAAAAAATCGAAGAACCAAGTTAAATTTGTAATAAATAACCATTTCATCAACGTGGGAGAAAATTGATCCCAGAAAATTCCAATGGATCAAAAAAAAATTATCCGGATGTATACATAAATTCAAGTTATATGTTTTAATTAAAGAAGATGTTACATTTAAAGAAACAGGAAAAATAATTCATGAGCTCAATTCGTAGGGCATTTATCTAAAGGCAATTAGACAATTAAAAAATAAGCAATATGCATTGAGAAATAGGTAATAAGAAATATAAATTAATGATGGCACAATACAGTATTGTGACATAATCGTCGAATTGCTAGTTGTCAGTAAATCTTCTTTGAACTTTTCGTCGACAGAACAGGTTATTTTGGTGTTTTCTTGTTTTTTACGATTCCCAAAATATATGATTATTTTTCCAAGCTCATCGGTTTAATCACAAACACATAAAGAAATTGTTAAAATAAAATTTAAAATGCCTCTCTAACCTGAAAATCAAACCGACAAACGTCAAAATATTTAATGGGGGCGCGGCATATTCTATGCAGTAATAAGAAACTTGCAACAGAAAATCCATCCTAAATTTTATGAATGTTGACGTTGAAATAATTAATGGTTCCTTT
Source organism: Polydrusus pterygomalis (assembly GCA_963969555.1). Classification (NCBI taxonomy): domain Eukaryota; kingdom Metazoa; phylum Arthropoda; class Insecta; order Coleoptera; family Curculionidae; genus Polydrusus; species Polydrusus pterygomalis. The sequence continues at coordinate 7,548,630 of OZ018385.1, forward strand.
AATCATCCAGTATCTTTTCTTTGTTCCACCAGCCCAGGATCATTATTTAATTTTTATAGTTTCCTGTTAAGCCTTCCTTCTTTTTCCTTGATCATCATTGTTGCGTTTTCTTCATTGGTATACTTTTACCATTTTCAAGAACAATCCTCTATATACAGTGTCACCATTAAAGTCCGTACCATATGGAACTTTTTTTTATTAATGAGGTTAGTTAAAATTAAATATCAGCAATCGTTTTTGCTTCAAATTAGACTAAAAATTATATATTCAATTGTCACCATCTGTCATTCGGTATCTGTCAAAAATGACATTTTTGAAAAAAATGCTGAAAAATGGCATTGTTTTACCGAATTTCAAAAAATGTTATTAGAAAAAGTTGTTTCTAGTACAATTTTAGGCCTAAATACAAAGTTTCAGATGTCTAGCGCAAAGTTGAATTTTTTGCCATTTTTTCAAAGTAACTTTTTTTTTATATAATTTAAGTTGGCTTAATGGATTTTAAATTATTTGTTTATACCATACTTAATATTTTATTTAGTTTGTGTGCTTATTTTTTCACTAGAATACCATTTTTTTCGAAATATAAAATTAGAGGCAAAAAAAATTTACACGTGTGGTACAAAGTTATCATAATTTAAAAATTTTAACAGATAGACGTCATATTATGTTCTATTTTTTTGATAGTACATACACGTAAAAAGTTTAAAAAACTTATAATTAAGTGTGGTTTTTTAAAATTATTTTGAACAGATCCACTTTCTCTAAACTTTGACATTATTCTTGAAACGGTGCTATGCTGCAAATTTCTTTCTGGATGCCTCTCATTAAAAATGTGAGATACTTGCCGGTGAGGCATATTCTCTCCACAAATTAAGACAATTTCTATTTTTTCTTGAATGGACAACATTGGTGATAACACTGAAAACTGTAACTTGTGAAAATATTCTTAAACTTTATGACATTTCTTTATTTATTCGGTACTCTAATTCTTTTCCATAGCCTACTTATAAAATTCGAAATTGCCTTGATATTTTATTGTGAATAAAAAGAAAATGCGTCTAAATTGTGAACTAATCTGATATCTGGGAATTTAATTATAAATTCTTTAAACTTTTTACGTGTATGTACTATCAAAAAATAGAACCTAATATGACGTCTATCTGTTAAAATTTTTAAATTATGATAACTTTGCACCACCCGTGTAAACTTTTTTTGCCTCTAATTTTATATTTCGAAAAAAATGGTATTCTAGTGAAAAAATAAGCATACAAACTAAATAATAAGTATGGTATAAACAAATAGTTTAAAATCCATTAAGCCAACTTAAATTATATAAAAAAAAGTTACTTTAAAAAAATGGCAAAAAATTCAACTTTGGGGACATCTGAAACTTTGTATTTAGGCCTAAAATTGTACTAGAAACAACTTTCTCTTATAACATTTTTTGGAATTCGGTAAAACAATGCCATATTCAGCATTTTTTTTTTTAAATGTAATTTTTGACAGATACCGAATGACAGATGGTGACAATTGAATATATAATTTTTAGTCTAATTTGAAGCCAAAACGATTGCTGTGATTCAATTTTAACTAACCTCATTAATTAAAAAAATTCCATATGGTGCGGACTTTAATGGTGACACTGTAGATCTTAAACAAAGTTTCAGTGCTTTTGAGACTTTTTCTTTAATATAATTGAGATTTGATACCTCGCCGGTTTTAGCAGTCTTCTTCTATCCATTTTCGAAGTAATCTATTCGATAAAGATCTATTTCTTTCGTCTGGTGATGCAAAAATACTGCAAACCAGAATGTCAGAATATTTGTAATTAATAACTGACCCATTACTTAACTATGTGTTAACCTTTAACGACATTTCACCTCATTAAGTAATAAAATAGTTTTGATGAACACGTTTTCATAATCACTGAAAATGATGTGTCTCCGATTCATAAATGACCGATAAGTTTAACGCATTTATATTACGGATACATGTTTAATGGTGTTTGAGCCTTAAGAGCAGTTATCACTTGCCGAATTTAGGTAACAAGTGATAAACTACAAGAAAACTGAATGATGAAAGAGTTTGGGACTTGTATTGTCTTTATTTGTTTTAAATCACAACTTTTCAACTTGTAAGTACCTCCAGTCGTCTTCAGGTGAATACTAAATAAGTAAAGTAACTACAGGACTATTTATACTAGCTAGGTGCACTGAAGCATAACTGAGGTAGGTACAGTCATGCGTTCAGTTGGCACGCAATCTTATCCTAAGATTACATCTATCTAACAATACTTACTTAACTATCTAACAAAGGTTTTCAGATATTTCTTATGTCTAATGATGGTTTACTAAAGCAGCCTGGGTTCTGGTGAATAGCAGCAGCTTCCTTAAACTTTTTTTTCTCCAGTGTGGGTTCCTTATGTAGGATTTTAGCTTCTGACCACATGATATGATGACCATGTTTCCAGGCATGGTCAGCCGTACCTGACTTTTCGGTCTCTCCTTTTAACGTATTGTTTTTGTGTTCTTTAATCCTTATTTCGAGTGGTCTTAATGTCTCACCTATATAAGTTTGGAAGGAATCTTCTTCATATCCCGCCTAGTTAAGTGGAAGGTAAAAAAAATATGAATAATAGTAGTAAGGGGGTATATGATCCGGCGGCGCGTGTAGGTCATTTTTAATCTGAAGTATTGATGAAAGCTGGGAGACGTAACAGCACTGAAAACGATGAGGAGCAATGCGATGTGTTTCCTAGAGACTCGTCAAGACATTTAATTGTATGCTTTCCTCCATTACATGAGGTTTTTGTAATCTTTGTACATCCCTAACATGACGATAACGAGCTTCAATTTCGATAATGGTGCATTGCGAAATTGGTCATAAATCAGGATGCTATTTTTCAAACAAATTGCTCGAGTCCACAATTTATCGTTATACCCTACCTTCATCAATATTTTAATTCTATGCAATTCAGTTACCAACAACGCAGATATTAATTTAAAATATTTTGTTTATCTGTCAACGTTAGTTACGTTCCTTATTTTAGGTTTAATAATGTCCGAAACACGCGTAACTGTTTATATAGTGACCGGCATAAAGTCGGAAAAATTTTTATTAACGGAATAATGAAAAAACTTTTTATGTCGATTATCTCTGCAAAATGGGTAACCTGAAAATTAATTTTGAGATTTATGACTTGACGCAGGAATATTGTAAAGATAAATTGGCACATAATAAGACTTTATTTTATGCTCTTTTACAAAGTTTTTCAAAAAATAATTTTTTCTCATTTAAAAAAGATTGTATTCATTATTACTTTCATATTCCTATGAATTTATTAAAAAAAGTGTTACATGAGTGAACACCAAGGTATTAATCTATAAGGTAAAGGTTCGTCTTAAAGTTTTATTTGTTAAAATTTAAAACATTGCTTTTACTTGAAGTACTTGAGAGTGGTCAGCCCATCAGGTCATTTGCCATTATCATTTATAGCTATTTTTGGAACAATATGTTTATTGGACAAGATTATATTAATTCAAGCAACAGTCACCAATCTAAGGATTCTGTTAGGAAAGTACTGCAAATACATAAATTTCATCGTTACAAAATAAAAAATTTGCAACAACGACGATAATCCTGAAAAAATAATTTAGTTTTGTAAAAACATGGGGATGAGAATTAAGGCAACACCTGAATTTATAAGGAAACGTCTTGTTTCCTAAATGGTCATGTGAATAAACATAACTGTCGCTACTGCAGTGACATTAATCCACATCTTTTTACAGAGGGCGCACTCAATATTTCCAAAAAACTATTGTTTTGGCGGGAATACTGGGAGACAACATCATTGGTCCTTTTTTATTGAAGGTAATTTAACCGGTCAAGTTTATGTTGAAATGCTCAACCTAACTATAGAGTCCTTGTGCTTCAGAGGTGAGAGTGGGTGGTCCGAAAAATACCTTATTTTTATTCATTATTGTTCATAATATTTAAAACACGAAACAAATCTGAGGAAAAATAATTTCTCGCTGGGCATAACAATTGCTTTAAGAAAGTGCTCTTAAAATTTAGTGACAAGTTTGATGCAGTATTAGTTTTGAAACTTAAAAATAAAATAAAAATCAAGTTCGTATTTAAAAAAAATACGTTATTGTGCGTATCAAAAAAAAACGAAACGTCAAATCTGAAAAATAAAACTATTCTCTTAAAGAGAATAAATAATAAAAAAAAGTGCCGTAAGAAAGTGCTTTTGGATTTTTAAAATAATCAGTACCTATTTTGTCGTAAAAAAAAAGAAAAACAAAACTTGATTTTTTCGGTTATCTCAGAAAATAATAGATACTTTTAAAATTCCCTTTTAAGAAATTAATAAGCATTAAAATATGCACCTTTGCCCTTATTTAACCAACTCTCTATCTCTTATAGTTACCGAGATAGCAATGCTAATGCATCGATCTTGTAACAAACTGTATATTTTCAACCAAAAAACTTTGCATAGTACAGTAAAATTACACTTTTTATGGTGCGAATATATTATATTAATTTTTTTAAGTGGCCTACTAACAAAAAGGGCGCTTCTATCGACCACCTAACAAACTAACCAAAAACACACAGACAGAAATTTAAAATGCTGCCATCTGTGACTAAATTTTAAAAATTTAATTTTTGACTCACTGACTGACCCGTTTTGATTCGAATCTATGTCTTCGGATTACTATTTATACAATTATGATACATATTTAATAATATTAATAAAAAGTTTATTTAAATATATTTTAAACAACGTTGAAATGAATTTCTGCAAATAACTATCAATTCAGTTATTATCAATTGAGTTATTTGACAATTTAAAATGTCTAAATACCTACTTGCTGTAATACAACGACTCATCAGAAATAAAGTTCTATGTAAAAATATAAGTGTCAACAAACTCAAACTGCAATTTTAATAAATATAGTTTAAAATATTTCTTGAAATTCTTAATATAGGCAGAAAATAATAATGAACGATAAACATTAGTATTATTGTGAAAAAGCGTGGGGTGCTCGATATACGAAAAATATAGCACAAAGCGCCCCACACTTTTTTTCACTATAATACTAATGTTTATCGTTCATTATTATTTTCTGCCTATATTAAGAATTTCAAGAATTATTTTAAACTATATTTATTTTCCGCTTTTTAGTTTGATTAATTATTAAAGCGTGTTTTTTAGTTTTTTAAACTATATTTATTTTTCATTTTTTAGTTCGAGTTATTGTTAAGAAACATTTTTTTTTGAGTAGATTGAGCTAGATTAGTAGATTATTGTATTGTCAGCGGTTCTTGATAAATCTACAATATTTAAATTAAATCTGACCATTTAAAGTGGGTCAAAATCGGGTTCAAAGAAGTCGGTTACAAACAAACATACATACAAACCCGAAAAAACGACAAAAATTTTCAAAGTTTAAAATTTTTTTTATCTATTCTTAGCGACAATATCTATACGACCCCACGTTTGTTTCATTACTATCGGTTATTGTAATAATTCTGACATATTGACAGGTGCCAAATTTTGACAAGAGAATTTTTTGCGTATTTTTTCAACTTTCCACCTTATAGTTTTTTCATTAATATCATTTTTTTAAACGATTTGACATATTGACAGCTGTAAAATTTTGACAGGAGAATTTTTTGCTTATTTTTTCCGAAGTTTCCGCATCGAATACTATACGACCCCATAATTTGTTTCGTCAAAATCGTTTCTTCGTTTTATACCTGACAGCTGTCAAAATTTGACAGGAGAATTTTTTGCGTATTTTTTTCAACTTTCCTCCGTCAATATACATATGATCTTATAGTTTTTTCATTAATATAATTTTTTTTTAAACGATTTGACATATTGACAGCTGTCAAATTTTGACAGGAAAATTTTTTGCTTATTTTTCCCGAAGTTTCCGCATCGAATACTATACGACCCCATAATTTGTTTCGTCAAAATCGCTTCTTCGTTTTATACCTGACAGCTGTCAAAATTTGACAGGAGAATTTTTTGCGTATTTTTTTCAACTTTCCTTCGTCAATATACATATGATCTTATAGTTTTTTCATTAATATAATTTTTTTAAACGATTTGACATATTGACAGCTGTCAAATTTTGACAGGAGAATTTTTTGCTTATTTTTTCCGAAGTCTCCGCATCGAATACTATAGTCGGATCGGTCTTATCGTGCGGGTCATACGATTCAAGAAAGACATACTCTCAGTTTTTGTTTTCTTTACTTGCGTTTAATTTTACCCTCTAAATAAAATACGTAAGATAAATGAGACAGACTTATTCCATTTTGACATGAAAAAAAAGGATATGTATTTACTTTCCAGCGATTCTAAAAAAGCTTATAATAGCAAAAGCTACGTTTTATTTTAAATATGCCAGTTTTGTGACTTTGACAGTTTGTGACAAAATGAAACAATTTTCTGGGTTTTTGCATCCCCAATCAAAAAAAATGGTACTTAATCTGATAAACTATTTCGAAAATGAAAGAAAAAGTGGAATCGCCAACCAATATTCAGGAAACAGTAGCCAAAGCACTGGGAATTAGTTTAAGGACTGTGCAGAAAATTGTGCATGAAACAAAACATAAAATAATACCCAAGTATACTAAAAAGTGTAAACGAAGAAAGCCAAAGACTGAGGATTTAAGCGAAAATATTAAAATGGGAGTTCGAAATGTGATTTACGATTTATACAAATCAAAAACCAATGTAACTCTTCCAGTTTTACAAAAAACATTAAAAATTCGGGGTGTTTTGGAAATTGGACTTGAAGCGTTATCAAAATTAATAAAAAATTTAGGTTATCGCTATAAACAATACTGTAACCGAAGATTTTTATGTGAGCAGCCACAGATAGTGAGTCAGCGTGTTAAGTTTTTAAAAAAATATACGGACAATTACAAATCGAAATTTAGAAAAGTGGTATTTTTAGACGAAACGTGGATATTTTCGAATGGAAGTGGTTCAAAATCTTGGCAAGATGAGTCTGTAAAAAGTGTTAAAAGGAAAAAGGGGTGCGGTACGGGAAAGCGTTTTATTATTTTGCATGCCGGTTCTGCAACAAGACTTGCAGGTGCGAGTTTAATTTTTTCTTCAACATCAAAAAATGCTGACTATCATGATAATATGAATTGCGAAATGTTTAAAAAATTGTTAAAAGTTCAATTGATACCAAATTAGGATGCTCTGTCTTTAATTGTATTAGATAATGCATCATATCAATCAAGAATTTTAAATAAACAGCCTACTTCATCTTGGAGGAAAAGTGATATTTATTAGTGGCTGGAAAAACACAACCAAAATCCTTTACCAAATATGCTTAAATCGGAACTCCTATCAATAGCAAAGTCTCTTAAAAAACCCAAAATATACGCGGTAGATGAAATACTGCGTAAATATGGTCATGAGGTTCTACGACTGCCGCCATATCATTGCCAGTTTAACGCAATAGAATTAATATGGGCTGGTGCAAAGTCTTATTATGAAAAACATGTAGGTGATGGTCTTAAATCCGACCAAATACAAATAGTTTGGCAATATTCGTTAGATCATATTACACAAGAGTACTGGAAGAAATCGGTGGAACATACAGAAATATTAATAATTGATTGGTGGGATCGAGAACAAGTACTAGATGTCGAAGTAGCGCCAATGATTATTGCTCCATTCGAAGACGACTCAGACGACGAGGACTTTTCAGATTTTATAAGTGACGATGAGAGTTTTTAGGCTATAATTATAAACGGTGTTTTTCGTTTACATTTTTTAGTATTCTTGGGTATTATATTATGCTTTTTTTTTCATGCACATTATTCTGCATAGTCCTTAAACTAATTCCCAGTGTTTTCACTTTTCGAATTTCCACTTTTTCTTTCATTATCGAAATAGTTTATCAGACTAAATGCCATTGTATTTTTAGGTTTTAGTAGTAAAATTGTTAAAATAAATTGCACTGTTTATTATTGTCGGTTTTAATTAAAGGGTACAGTAGGTATATAATTAACGATTATATAATTTTTTTGTAACTTTTTCAACTCCCCTGTACATCATTTTTACAAAACTAATAATATTAGGTATATGTGGCTATCTTCGCGATAGCTAAAATAATGAAACTATTTTTCCTTCCTTCGGTATATTTGTAAATAATCTCACAACATTTTGAAAGCCTCTGTGTTGTCTGATTTGACGCATATGGTCAGTGACCTTTGGACCCGCATGTTAAGACCAGATCTGACTATATATGATAATTTGTTTCGTCAAAATCGCTTCTTCGTTTTATACTTGACGGCTGTTAAAATTTGACAGGAGAATTTTTTGCGTGTAGATTATTGTATTGTCAGCGGTTCTTGATCAGTCTACAAAATTTAAATTAAATCTGACCGTTTAAAGTGGGTCAAAATCGGGTTCAAAGAAGTCGGTAACGGACAAACAAACAAACAAACAGGTGACGCTAATAAAAGCGTGTTAAAAATAAAACAGCTAACTTAAACAATAGCGCAAAATTTGAATTTCTGCAACGGTGCGTATTAAGGTGGGAGTATCAACATGCTTGCCAACCTATAACCTATTTCGCTTAGGTATATTTATTTAATTTGTCTAGCTTTTACACAAAATTTAAATAAAATCATTATCGTCTTCATATTTTATAGGTAACTAGCTATACCCCGCGCGCGTTGGTAGGTACGCTAATTACTAAAATAAATTTGAAGGAAAGACATTACACAAATATCCGACATCCCGACATCCCGGCATCCGTTGCGTCACTTTTTTTTATGCCGAAACCTTCCTCGGCCTGCACACAACAACTCACCAAATCCCGGCATGCGTTGCACCACTTTTTTTTATGCCAAAATTTTCCTCGGCCTGCACACAACAACTCACCAAATTTTCATCGTAATCAGATAAATGGTATAGGAATGCATACCGGACATACAGACAGACAGACAAACATTCATTTTTATATATGACATATTAAATAAATATCAAGGAATTTCATTAAATATTTTAGGAGAATTGTTTTGCGAAAAATATCGGGTAAGATTTTTTTAAACATTATTATGTCATTCTTCTTTCACTATACAATTCTCCCAAAATTAGCAATGAAATAAATTGATATTTTTGTAATATGTCAGATATTACCTAAATATTGTACCGACGATATTGATTTTATTTTATTTAAATGTTAGGTAGTTAATCAAATAATAAAGTAAAAAAATCAACGCGAAATAGGTTATAGGTTGGCAATAGATGGAATGACGTTGAGAATTCCACCTTAAGAAAAAATATTTGATTTCGTTCCTTGACTTTTTAAAATTACGTCAGCGATGACGTACTGGGGTTTACGCTTAATACACTATACTTCTTGGGGTGTGCTGATTCCTTATAATACAAGGAGTAAGCCTTCGATACTTAACGGAGATAGAAAGGAGAGTCCAAAAGAAAGAAAAACAAAACGGCATTTTAAAGTCCTTACCTGGCATACGTAAATGATTACCAGCAGGCCAGCTTTTGGTTGGGGTTTGCTATTGGTTTCTTTCCACTGTGGGGGAGCCGGTGATTGATAAAATGCCAAGTAGCTTGTGCCGCGGGAGAAACGTCTTCTCGGGTTCACTTTTCACTCGAAATATATGCTCAGAATATTCCACAGGACTGGCGATATCGGAAAGTTAGGCGGAATTCACACCAAAGCGATTGGCAACATAAACAATATCGCATCGCGTTTGTATTTACATTGACTCGATAAAATATTTAGTAGACATCCAAAATGTCGGTGTGTAATGTAGTGATTGCGTTTTATATATTACGAAAAATACAAAGTAAGATCAAGAAAAGGAAACGTCGGTATGGGGTGCGACCTTTTCATTTGCAAAATATAGTTCATTCAGTGAGTGTGGTTGCTAAAGAAATGAATTTAGATCCTGAGATATTTAAAAGTTTCTACAGGATGAATAAAGACAGTTTATCAATTTTACCAAGACTTGTTTCTCCAAAAATCTGCAAGGATTCGTTTCTTGCATAATCATATAAGCAGGGATAGTTTTCAATATTTTGCACAAACAAAATATTCTGTTCTTCCTCGGACATTTTGAAGCAATTCGCAACTAGCAACACAATCCAAATATTGCTTGCGATACAGATCGCCGTTTGTCAGGCATTATTTTGTAAGGCGATATCACTATCGTTTCAGTGTAAACAAGTTGCCATGAATAGAAAGCGTTTATAAGCAGAACGGTATAGGCAACTCAGATCGCGCATGGCCTATCGCTGATTGCTTGTTGCCAATTGCTTTGGTGTGAATTCCGCCTAAAAGGCCATCATAGAGGCGGAGATATCATGAATAAAAGTTAAGGTGGAATTCTTAACGGTTTTTTTTTAGTTTATAATTTTGTTAGGTAATATTTAAAGAAAATCAATATCGTCGGCACATTATTTAGGCCCAATTTTATAAAGTAGGTTTAAATCGAACTGTTCGGTTTAAACCTAGGATCGCTGAAAACTGCTGTTTTATATACGTGGATTGACAGCGAGGCTCGATTTAAGAACAACCAACCTTGCAATAAGTTAATCGGTAGGCAGAATACCGCTTAAACTCAGGATATGATTAAACATGGCAGTTTTTTTAATTTTTTTATAACCTATAATATTTGTGTTTCACTGTCATTGTTAGTTTTGTTAATAATAATGGATATATTTGAAGTTTTTGACTTTACGAGTTATTAACAGACGACGAGAATGATTTCGTCAATATTATTGAGGAACCTAGGCGGGACAGAATTTTTCGGATTCGCACCAACTATATGGAGACATTAACCAATTTTCAGTTTATACAAAGGTATTTTTTCTCGCCAACTACTCACATCACTCTTTTTTGTTTCCAAAACTTCTTTGTGTTTCTTGACAAGAGTCACTAGCAACTCTATATGTTGCTCTTTAAAGTTTGGCGCCCTTTGATTATCCACTTTTTTCATCTTCAGAATAATTTAAACCAACTAAATAATACAGCAGAACTGGAGAATGAAAACTACGTGAAAACTTCACAAATGACACAAATCACAATTTTAGGTTAGGTACGTACTTCCTCGCCTCTTAACGAACATTAAACCCCTATTATAAAATTGGCATAATATACCCTTGGATTAAACCTTATATTATTCTTTGGTATTAATTTAAATCCGAGATTTAAGATTACTTTATAAAATTGGGCCTTAGGTAATATCTGACATATTACAAAAATATCAACTTATTTTATTGCTAATTTTAGGAGAATTATATAGTGAAAGAACAATGCCATAATAATGGTAAAAAAATCTTATCCGATATTTTTCGCTATACAATTCGCCTAAAATAATTTATGAAAACCCTTGATATTTATTTAATATGTCAATTATTAACTACCTATAGAATATTCAGTCACATAGCATTAATTATTTGGCAAATTTCGCATATATTTTTGGCTACAAGAATTTGATAATAATTGTTATAATTATTGTTTCATATTGTTATATGAGTTACTTACATGTATTCCTATAATAAACTTATAGAGTTACTTGGAAGTAAATAAATAATAAAAATGTATTGCCACTAATTTATAAGAAAGAAATTGACTTACGTGATAATAAACAATAATTTTATTGTACTATTATAATATTAAGCCCTCTGTTTATTTTATTGATGGTTATATGAAATATAGATCCTAAAAAATTGCCCGAGCAGACACTTTCTCTACACAAAGGACAAATTTCGAAAAGACATAACGAACTTGGTAATGTTAAGGAAGAAAAAGAAAAGATAAAATCGGAAAAATTAAAAGCGCAACCTGTAGAAAAGCAAAACAAAAAAACTGAAGGAATTAACGATCCCTTTGCATTTTATATTATGAGCCCCAAAGAAGAAAATACTTCAGAATGTGCTACCAACGGTAAGTTTTTAATTATGTTAGGGGCCTCTAGCTACTTTTTAACCGAATTTAACAAAATATGAGGTTCTTAATTCGACCTATATTCGACGTTTATTTTTTTTAAATGTTTTTCACTAATAACTATTTTCTACCTTAACCTATTTTTCTGATTATTTTTGCATTGCAAAAATATTAGGTGATGAAAAATTGCATGACAGCTCCTGTCAGTTATTTTTCCGGAAAAATGTTTGATAGGTACTGTCAAAATAAAAAATTATTAGAATTAAATAGGTTTCTTTCTTAATTTTTCCTATGAAAAAATTCAAATAACTCGTTGACTAGTAATTTGTTTTAAACAAAACACTCGCGTATAAAAAGCCTCGTCTCCGACTCGGCTTTTTAATATAACGCTCGTGTTTTGACGAATTACTTGTCAACTCGTTTTTCCAAATTTTTTCGGAAAAATTAGATGCACTTACGATATTACCCCCGAAAAAATATCGCCGGGCTGAGCTCTCAGCGTGTCCGCTTCGCTTGGCCGCGATAATATACATTATACCGTGCGAGCAAAAATTATTTGCATCAAAGAGGGTTTGGATTAAAAAACGTAAGGCTTGGTTTAGATAAAATTACTTTTAACAGCTGTTAAAGATGATGGAATAACTGATTGATTGATACCGCTAAGCATTACGTCCTTAGACGCGAGGCCCTCTTTGATGCAAATAATTTTTGCTCCCACGGTAGATGTCTCAGCTCGTCGTCCAGCAAACCCAGGTACCCTCTCGCGGTTGGCACGACAGCCTTGGGCGCGCAACTTATTGCGGGATGCGCAACTTATTGCGGGATGCGGGTGAACAATATTTAAAAAATGGCGAACTTTAACGGTTGTTCTAATTTTCTCCAAAAATTCTGCATTTTAACATAAATCAATAAAAAAGACAAAAAATAAAGAAATAAAATTACACAGATATTTTTTTAACAACACCTAAAGTTGCACATATCTAAGATCAGTGGCGTAGCAGTAGCAGTTTATTTTGTGATAAACATTTATACAGTGTGTGTATAAAGTCTGGAAACGGCTTAATAACATCACAATTTACTGGCCGATTTAAACAAAATTTGGTACAGTTGTGTAAGAGGATCTAACGCACCGAATGACGATATTGGCGTTGTTGCCAGCTTTTTAGTTTGTCTGGAATTCGAACGAATTTTATATTTTTAAATATAACACCCAGTATATTTTTTCATTTGTAGTTTTTACATTAAATTTGTTACACTTTTGGTATAACATACTTTGTTCATAATATCAGTAGTTTTCGAAATATCGACGTGTTTTGAAAATATCAACAAATTGTGTTTTATTTATTAATAAATAAAACACCAGTTCAGTTTGGATGTTAAGTCATAAAAGCTGTCATTTTTACATGCGAAAATGTCTTTAACTGAAAGTGAAAGAATTAAAATTCTTATGATGAGAGGATATGGCGATAGGGTCAGGTCTTACGAAGAGGTTAAAAATCTATTTAATGACGCATTTCCAAACCGAAATTCAATTTCAAAAGCAACTGTTCTAAAAACTGTCCGACGGTTCGAAGAAACTGGAAATTGTAGTGATAGGCGACGATCAGGACGACCAGTAGTAGTAGATGAAGAGAAAAGTTTAGAAATTTTACAACATGTTGTTGAAACCCCTGTTTCTTCATTAAGAAAAATTTCTCAAGTAAGTGACGTCTGCTTCAAATCCGTCCATAATGTTTTAATAAAACATAAATATCACCCTTTCAAAATACATGTAGTTCAAGAGTTATCAGAAGATGATTATGAGCGAAGAATTGAATTTTGTGATATTATGATGTCAAGGTTTGACCAAAATAACCAGTTTTTCAAATTTATAGTATTTTCGGATGAAGCAACATTTATGTTAAATGGTAAAGTCAATTGACACAACTGTAGGTTTTGGGCAAATGAAAATCCCCACTGGATGATAGAAGGTCATACACAAAGCCCTGGAAAAATGAATGTGTGGGCTGGGCTTCTGGGTAACCACAAGATCGGTCCATTTTTTATTGATGGAAATTTGACATCACAACTTTACCTTGAGCTCTTGGAAACGCAAATAGTGCCTACTATACGAAATGTGATGGGTCCAAATTATGCAAGTACATTCTTCCAACAGGACGGAGCTCCTCCCCATTTTGGTAGAAACGTGCGCGAATTTTTGAACAACACTTTTCCGAATAGGTGGATCGGTAGAGGGGGTACAATCGAGTGGCCACCTAGGTCCCCTGATTTGTCGCCTAACGACTATTTTTTATGGGGACACTTGAAGAACAGAGTTTATACCACAAAACCTCAAGATTTGGCCGATTTGCAGCGTCGAATTTTGGACGAATTTGAATTAATAACGCCAGAAATGATTTACAACACAATTGAAAAATTTTATTTTCAATTAGCAAACTGTCAAGCTGTACAGGGAAAACAGTTTGAACATTTAATATAAAAAATATATTTTTTCTAAATTGTACTAGTTATTTCGAAAACTACTGATATTATGAACAAAGTATGTTATACCAAAAGTGTAACAAATTTAATGTAAAAACTACAAATGAAAAAATATACTGGGTGTTATATTTAAAAATATAAAATTCGTTCGAATTCCAGACAAACTAAAAAGCTGGCAACGACGCCAATATCGTCATTCGGTGCGTTAGATCCTCTTACACAACTGTACCAAATTTGGTTTAAATCGGCCAGTAAATTGTGATGTTATTAAGCCATTTCCAGACTTTATACACACACTGTATAACACAGAGATTAAAAAGCCACATTCAATTTTTAGATTTTAAACTTCCTTGCATCATCAATGAGCCGGAAATAACATTTATTAAACCAGTAATGCCATTGATAGACACCGAATCTTTAACCGTCGAAACTAGCAAATCCAGAAATTTAAACCAGGACAACAATAACACCATAGTAGAAGTACGACAAGCAAGAAACTTGAAACAGGCTGTCGATTCTGTAACTAGTCTGAAGGTCGATCTTTCACCGGTACAACAGCCACCCGAAACGCTTGCCATAAACCGATATGTGGACGATATATTTAAAGACGACAGTGCGGTAAAAAACTTCAAGGAACAAGTGCTGAGCAAGTATTTCGATGAAAAAGAATTGCCAGGAAGTCATCAGCAGATTTATTTCCCGAAGCAAAGTCTTGTGATTACTGACCTCCCTGGGACGCAAGGTAAGAAGTTTCAAACATTGGACACTTCTGTTCTGTGACGAATTCGACTTGCGATAGTTTTTTCTATTATTATTATCTTTATTCTCAATCAACTTACAAAGTTCATTATAGATATAGAAATAATATTAAATATACAAAGGTGCCGAAAAAATGCTACCACTGTCAGGGGCGGCTCGTGGTATTTGAAAGTCGTGAGGCACAGTTGAAAATTTTTTTTTAGCAAGGTTAGATTTTTAAGTTTAGAGAAGTTTTTAAATCGCTATAACCATATTTTGACCAAACTTTGTCGCTATTATTTGTTGCAAACAGAATACACGGCCAGCAAAATAATTTGTTTAACGTTACACTACCAGTAAGCCAGTCGTACTTTTCGTACCAAGTGTTTTCAAAGCTCCGATTTGATTTCCCCACCCCACCGATGATAACAAGATGTTTACTCAAATCTGGAACAGGTCGCTTTACTTCTTTTACTATATACAATTTATCTTCAAAGGAATTAATACTTGAAAAATTCTGCTCATTTACTAAAAAATTAACAAGATAACAAGTAGGATTGCGAATGTTTACATTTACCTGGGGAAGTTGTGACGCTGTGCTAGGTCCCGCTGAATCCGTTTTTCGCTAGTAAGCACAAAACAAATAAACTAATAAGTAAAATAAAAGTAATGTAATATTAATATTTTAGAAAAATCACTGTCCACTGTTGGAAAAAAAGAAAAACAAAAATCAGTACGGAAAACCACAAAACTATTTACCGAAAACTATAATAAAATACAATGCACTACCTATGCACTTTCAACTTTCAACGGACAACCTGTTAATGTTAAGCTGGGTTTGTGCACCACTTTCTTAGCATAAGCTTTGTCTTAGTCTTAGTGTTAGGTATTCAACTTGGGCAATCTCATAAGGACGTTTATGCAAGGTTTTAGTCTTAGGCGTAAACATAAGCATAAGAAATAACCCAGTGGCGTAGCCAGCCTTGCGGGGCGGGAGGGGCGAACATATATGGGGGCGCTTTATGATTTTTTAGACCCACTATTATTATTATTATTAAAAATATGGTGTTTGTTTTTCAAAATACATATAATAGAATAAAAAATTATTTTCAATTTCCATAAATGTTACAGGGTGTAATTAAAGTATATTTTTATTTTGCATACGGGCATCAAGCGGCAAGGGGGGCAGGTGCCCCACCTGGCTACGCCACTGAAATAACCTTGAAAAATTAACTAGTTTTTAATTCTTACGACTAAGCTTATGTCAAACTTAAAATGCGCATGTGCAAAGGATGACGTGCACATTGACAGAAAATAGCTGGGAAATTTTTGTTGATTTTTGAGGTTTTGATCGAATCCAATATTATCTGAACGGCTATATACGGTGGTTAGATACTCTCATTTTAAAAAAATACAGCGATTTTTTGGCCAAGAAATAAGGTAAAAGGTTATGTTGTTATAATCAGATGACAGACCCTGTGTCAAAATTTTCCTTATTCCTTAAGCATAAGCTTAATTTATTGTTGCATAAACACGTCTCTTAGGCTTAAGACTAAAACAAAGACTAAGACAAAGGTTATGCTTAAGAAAGTGGTGCATAAACCCACCTTTAATCTAATAATAGCATTTTTCCAAATACCGTGTCGCGGCGTTCATCTTTATAGATTAGATTAGTCCCCTCGCGTTCGCATTAAATTTACGTAGAGAGTTGAGGCTGGCCTCAGAAGAATTTTTTTATGCGCTATTTAAAGCTAGATTCGACTGGACTATTACGGGTATTATACATCACCTTAGATTAGATTTTCACTAATATGCTAGACAAGGAAGCGGGAGGCCGGGCCTCTAACCATATACGACCGCATGCAGAAATGAGATGGATGATATAAGAACAAAACACGCAAGGGATCGTAAAAGACAACGAAGCGCGAGACCGGCTTCTACAATATACGATCGCATGCAGAAATGAGATGGATGATAGATGATATTTCTAGCGAAGCGCGTTAAGATTGACGGCATTAATTCTAATGGATATATATTTATGCAAATAGTAAAGTAATATAAATTTGTAATTTATTTAATTTGCAAAATTATTGATGACGCACTGCCTTACCTGCCTCATAGGAGAAACCGCCACTGACCACAGTCCAAAAGAGAGTGATTTCGGAAATACAGAGTGTCAAAAGTTCAATTTAGTTTAAGTTTTTTATAAATTTTAATAATTGCTTTTTTTAAAATCTGCTCTTATTTTATTGTAAAATTTACTTGCACACATTTAAAACGAAATAGCTTTTTTGATCCACTCTGTATGGAACTCTTAAATAAACATTTTTATTCCTTAACGTCATCTACCTAAAAAAGGTAGGTATAAACGGTAAACGTTGATTTAGGCAGCCGTTTTTGTGATATCTGGATTTAAAAAATTCACTTCGTGTATGGCCAGGTCTAAATTGTTGTAATAATTGAGCACAATTCAAAGCTAAGACGTTAAATTGAAATAACTCACTAAAAACTGAAAACATAACAATTACATAAATCTACTGTTAATTTTATTCTCTAGTAAAACCAGTTAATCCAAGATTTATCAACAACAAAAATTTAATTTCATTTAAAAAAAATGCGTTTAACAATGTTCAAAATGACCTCCATTTTCGTGTGTACAAAGATTAGTACGTTTTAAAAAATTAAAATGAACTCTTTGGAGCATTCCGTCATTATTTCTCAAAGCGTCAATTCCAGTTTGAATACGTTTCTTTAATTCATCTCCTGTATCTACTGGCCAAGAATACACAAGGGGTTTCAAAGTTCCCCATAAAAAGTAATCCACTGGATTGATATCAGAGGATCGAGCTGGCCAATTTGCGGGTGCATCATTACCTACCTCTACCTACTCATCTATGTAGATACTGTTCGCTCAAATAATTATTTTTATTTAACGAAAAACGTGGAGGAGCACAGTTGTGCATCAACCACATTCCTCTTTGAAGTTCCAAGGGCAAGGGGATCTGTTTTTTTTTTTAGTTTTTAGTGACAGTTATTTTAATTTCACTCCTTTGCTTTAAATTGTGTTCAATAATTACAATAATTTACACCCGGAATATCTCTTTTAATCGCTCAAACATTTTTTAAAATTATCTCTAATATTCCATTTTATTTTTATTTTATTTATTTTTATTTATTTTATTTTTTTATTAAGCTACAAATGGGCTACTGCCCGGTGGTAGTATTATAATTACAAAAATCAGTCTTATTACCATAGTTACCTTAACAAATTAAAAAAAATAGGTACAGCAATATTATATAGAACTGAATATACGAAATTAAAATTTTTTTTTTAAAGTACTGTAAAGATTCTTAGATATATCTACACTTTCTCTTATCACAATTGCAATATCACAATAAAACATAATAACAACATAATAAATACCATCACAACAAAATAAAATAGAATAGTACCTAACACGCATTAACCTGAAGTTGTCAAATGGCATAAAGTTCCCTCGGGTAAAGAAGAATTTTTTTTTTTAAATGTGCTTATATTAGGAATGTTGCTATTAAAAGTATCTGCCGATAATGAGTTCCAAATTTTAAGACCATTATTCAAAGGCGAAAAGAGCCCCAATGAAGTTTTAAAGAAAGGCTGATCAAACTTAAAGCGATGGTCATGTCTAGAAATTCTATGTGCTGGTGTTAACCTTGCCTTCAATTCAAAATAAGCTGCCTTATTGGTAACAGCGTTGAACAATAACAGTGCTTGGCTAGTATCACGTGTTTTTTTTTCGAAGTGCCTCAGAAACAGAAAAATTATTGGAGAAGTTCAAGTTAACCCATCTGACAGCTCTATGTTGGAACATTTCAATTTGATTAATTAAGTATCCTTGGTAGGGGCTCCATACACTGCTGCAGTACTCCACCAGGGGCCTCACCAAGGTCAAGTAAGCCCTCTCTCTGGCTTGTCTTCCTGCCGATTTAAGATTTCGCATTACGAAGTTAAGAGAGCGATATGCTTTTGAAAGTATGTTATTTATATAATCTCCCCAGTGCAGTTGATGGTTCACAGTTACACCAAGGTATTTGATCGTCTTAGCTGGAGATAGTATTGTGCTATCAAGATCGTAATTAACGTCAACAGCCCTTTTGCAGATAACAATCAACTTACTCTTGTCAGCATTTAGACCCATTTTATTTACCTTTACCCACTCCTCTACTTTCTATAGGTCCCTCTGCAGTGCACTTGAGTCCTCTCCTCCTCTCACCCTTCTATACACAACACAGTCATCAGCAAATAGACGGATGGAAGACTCCATGTCCACTGCCAAGTCATTAATATAATATAAATTTGTAGACGTTAATCTCAGTTATAATAGATGTTATTTTAACACTCAAAAAATAACAGAAGATACCTGTTATTTTGAATACCTATGTATTTTTTCGTTTTATGGGTTTTCTAAAGAGAACTCTTAAAAATATGTAAGGTAGGTGAGGGTAATAAGGCCTGTCGGCTAATAAGGCCTAAATAATAAAAATACCATTTAGAATGACCGATGTGGTTGAAGGTCACACTCGTAGGGTAGCTAACAGTCGTAGAATGGCCCCTCGAACTTATCGCGACGCGTAGCTCACGCGCTACCGCCAGTACTGCGTTATTCATTGTGAGTGGTGATTGCGCGGCACGAATAATAATAAATCGTCCGAATCAATCGTAAGTATTTTTTGTAATATTACACTTATATATATAATTTTGCGCTATAGTGTTTTGTTATTTGATGCTTCTACGACCTTTGATGTTTGAATAATATATTATTGTCCGAATTTTATTTCTTTTTAGGTTTCTTTACATAACTTGTCAGCAGGTATTAAGGCCTACCAAGTTTGACAGTAGGCCTTATTATGCTTCTTTTTTTTATCAACATTTTTCTGTTTTATAGTTTATTTTATGTATTTTTCATGTAAATAAGTAATAATACTAGTTTACTAATTTATTTATTGTTATTTTTAGTGACTACAACCACGATGCCGCGTATTTTTAGATCTTAGGCCTTATTACCCTACTATAGTATCTAGGTTTTAAAAAAATGTTTAATTTTGTTGTTGTTTACGGTAGTAGTTGCCATTTTTCGTTTATATTTTATAGTAACTGTTCTGTAGGATTATGTACATTAAAATTTGTTGATTCGTATACATAGTTTTTTTCAAATCCCAAATTTCCCTTAGCTAGGCCTTATTACCCGCACCTACCTTACCTGTTTATTTCCATTTTTATATTTTGTCCATGGCATTCTTGATTAAAGTAATAAAATTATTCATTTTCGTGTTGCTCACCATAAATTTTAAAATACCTCAAAAACTAGAAGGTTTAGGTGCGTGACATATTTAACAAAAAATAAAGGCATTAAAAAATACACCTTATCTGTAAAAAAATACAAGGTGTTCCATTTATAAAAATTGAAATATTGCATATTTAAATTGGTGAGATTTGCCGAGACTGTACGAACACCCTGTATAATAAATAGAAAAACTAGTGATATGGTTACATATTATGTACTATTGGGTACTTATGGTAAAAATTGTATTTAATTCCATTGATTCCATAGACAACTATGATTGTTTTAATAACTACCATAATTTTCTTTAAATACGAGAAAATAATTAATTACTTGGCAACGTCGCAATCAAATTCAAAAAAGTAAATATATCTATAGAGCTTCTTTCTAGCGGAATCCGAAAGTGAAAAAATATGTAGGGTGTTTCATTAAAAAATTTTTTTTATGTAGTTCTACTGTTTTGAGCAATCCTGTATATCATAGAATATTTTTAAGTTCTGCTTCATTTTAAATCCTATAACTTTTTTATAACACTTTTTCATAAATCTCTTATAGTTTAGGCGCTATCGAAGGCGAACACCTTGTTGACACACCCTGTATATAGCCCTGTTTCTTTACAGTCTAGATATAGTATAAAACGTAAACTTAAGTTTTGATATTTTTAGATAAAACTGCATTGAAACAAGATAAGGCTGATTATTTTGAAAATCAACTTAACAAACCGACGGTAACAATTGAAATCAAGACAAATGTTCAACAGGAGACTTTAAACGTTAATGACATACTAAAACCGAAAGTTTACAAAAACCTGGATGATTTTTCAAAAAAAAGTAATGATTTGGAACTTGAAGACAATTATTTGGAGGTTAAAGACAATCATTTGGAAATTAAAAATAAAAATTTGGAAGCACAAATCAATGATAGAACTGCGGAGCTAGATGCAGACCTTTGCCTATCTATTGATAAGGCGCTTGAGGAAGTTCAGAAACTAGACATGATGATCGAAAAAATGAAAGAATTCGAAAATATGCTCGTCATGCAAAAGCAGGTGAAGATCGGTGAGGCTAATTTTGGAAACAAGGCTAGGGTACCGCCTATTCAGAAACCTACAGGTAAAGTTTGTTCTAATACATAATTTTAAAAATACCCGGTCTCACTCAATCGAACGTAAAAAAAATATCCATAATTAACTAAACAATTTATTACAGGATATATCTACACTAAATTACACAGGGTTTCTTTTATTAACTCCACACTATTGATGCAAATTTACATATCATTATACAAGTCTACAACGCGATTTTTTTTAATAGTTCTTATTTTTAATCAACTATAAAGTTTATTACAGGGAATGGTAAACCATACCTACATATCAAGTATTTTTAACAAATATTAAGTAATAATTAATAACATTTTAAAACAAAATATACAGTGTGTCTGCTTAAGTTTGCACCATAATATGGAAAACTTTTTTATTATTAATTTTACGAAAAGAAGTTATTCTTCATAAAAAGTTGTGCATAGTCCAAAACCGTAAATGCAACCTTTAGATGATAATTTTTTTCAGTCGTATTCGAGGTTTCTCAAAAAATATGAATTTGGCTCAAGAGTAAGTAAAGCGTGACAATATCGCAAACTTTTATGAAGAAAATTTATTTAAATTTGTAAATTATGTGAAAGTATACAGTTAGACTCGTTAGATACGTTAAAAATTTGATATACGTCTCTCAACCTCTATGTTGAATTATTTTGATAATGCATAACAAAATTATTTATTTTACATAATTATCAACTAGAATACAGTGTTAATAATGTTAATTGCTTAATAACCGTGTATTACTTTTTCATCAATTCACTATTGCTTCGACGTATCCGCCATCTCTTACAATACAGGTTTCCGTTGTAGAAGAAAATTTTCTCAATACATTTCTAATTATATTCGGAGTTATACCCTGGAATTTTCCATAATAATTCTTTCCAAATGTTCGACGTTTGTGAATGGCCTGTTTTAAGTAACCCCATAAGAAATGGTCTAATGGGGTTAACTCTGGCTACCTAGCTGGCCAAAAATCTCGGAATATCGATGAATTAACCTTCCATTAAAGATATTTAAAGGTATTGCCTTACTTCCACCATACTATCACATGTTGCGCCATCCTGCTGGTACCATACCTTCTGCCGTTCATGTTCTGGTAGTCCATGAAGAAAAGCATGCAACTGATTTTGTAAAAAAACTAAGATATCGTTGAGAAGTCATAGATTGTCGAAAAAAAGGCCCAATTATTTTATCCTGGTAAAAATAAAATTGATAATATTGATCGCGAGTTTGAATCGTAAAGTGGGGATTGGAGTCAGCTTACCATCGACAATTTTGCGCGAAGACACTATTCCATTGAACGTAAATGTAGCTTTGTCGGAAAAAATGATTTTTGTAGCCATAAAAGGATCGTCTTCTATCTTTCCTTAGATAAGAAAACAAAAATCTAGTCGTCTGTCGTAGTCTCCAGGTTTTAAAGTATGGATATATTGTGGTTTATATGGACGAAACTTGTTCTCTTTAAAAATTATTGATATTGCTTCTTTACCAATTTGATCTGAAAGCGAAGATGCCCTTTCTCGCAGGGATAATTTATGGGTTTTCCACTGCGGATAACATTACATTTAACTTCATCTCATCAGTTGCAACAGTTTTTCGACGTTTGTTTGTAAATTTGTTTTTACCATCTGTACATGATTTGAATTTTTCCAATTCTCATTACTGATGTATGTGTACATTTTTCCCTGGATGTCTGTTATTAAATATTTCAGCTACTTCTCGATAAGTTTTATAATTATCACCAACATTAACACAATTTTTTTTTTCTTAAACACTAAATATCACCAACAAATTTTATTTGACGTTTAATGGTAGATAAGATATGGCAATTTGATTCGAAATGCATTCACTTAATCGCGGCCAACTAGAAATAAAAGTTCGATACGGTACTCTTCAGCCAAATTCATATTTTTTGAGAAACCTCGTATACGACTGAAAAAATTTACCATCTAAAGATTGCAATTTAGGTTTTAGACCATGCAGGACTTTTTATGAAGAATTACCCTTTTTCGTAAAATTAATGATAAAAAAGTTTTCCATATGGTGCGAACTTAAGCAGACACACTGTATACAGGGTGTTTTTTAATTGAGTGCCGATACTTAAGGCTGTGAATCCTTGGGTGATTTTAGGAAGTAAAGTTAATATTAACATATGTCCTAAAGCTCTTCATTTTTGAGCTACAGGATGTTAACATTTTTAAAAAAATATAACTTTTTTATCATAATTATTATATCACTCTTAGATATTTTTATGAAAATTTTGTACACACCTTTTAACCATTAAGGAACATTTTTTGACTTATAAGATTTTTTTAAATGTTTACCAATGACGTTCGTACGGGGTTTGAACTGAATATTTTTAAAGAAAAAAATGGTACGCCACTGATTTTTCTAAAAACAAAACTTATATTTAAAATCCTTATTTATTTTGAAGCAAATTTGGTCCATAGACTTACTTTCGTACGATGCACTCTTTTTGCATAAAAAATTTAAAAAAAAATGTTTAAAAATTTTATTTTAAAAATCGCAATTCATTTAGTAAAACGATAAATTCCAAATCTTAAATCTGAAGCGAAATGACAAGAAGAAAAACAAAATAAAGAACCCACATTAATTACAGTAGTTGTTGGAAGTGTCCTCCACCCACACGTATGCAAGCATCTACTCTTCTTCGCATAGACTGACGCACATTTTCTAAGATTCCTGGGGTGTTTCTTATGGTTTAGCAGCATACTATTATACGATTTTGTAACTCTTCTTCGGTTTGAATCGGCACTGCGTACACTAAGCTTTTTAGGTGTCCCCAGAAAAAATAGTCTAAACTATTAAGGTCGGGAGATCTAGGCGGCCATGACTGCGTTCCTCCGCAACCTATCCACCGATTGCGAGAGGTGTGCTTAGCCACATCTGGTTTCTTAAGAAATTGGAAGGTCTTCAAGCATTCGCGGCAGATCTTCTTCAAGAAAGTGTAAATATAAGTCTTCTTGGGAGAAAGAATGGGCCTATCAAATAATTATCAATTATGCCAGCCCAAACATTTAATGAGAACTGTTCTTGATGATTCGATTCCACAATTGCATGAGGGTTTACATCCGCCCATAAATGGTTATTGTGGGAGTTTCTAATTGAGTTTCGAGAAAAATTAGCTTCATCGGTAAAAACAATGTGCCTGTCAAATAACGGATTTTCCAACAGGTTTTGAAGAAACCACTCACAGAAATTAATGCGCAACGAGAAATTTCTAGGGAGCAATGTCTGGACTCTTTGACTGTGGGTATAATAAATTTTCGATGAGAATTTTCCAAACAAGAAAATGTGAAACATTAAATGTTGCCGCGATTTTCCTCGTGCTAGTTTCGGGGTTCTCCTCAATTTAATGTAAAATTCCTTCTTCAAGTTCCGGTGCTCTTACTGTTTGATGGACTCCTTTAGCACTATGGTTTACTATTAAATTTCTGGTCTCGTGAAGACGTCTATAAATCCTAGAAAATGTTCTCGGATCGGGTAGTATGCGATTTGGATACCGCTCTTGGTATATCCGCCTGGCTTCGTATGCATTTCCGTTTGCCAGCCCATAAGTAAAATGCATGTCAGGTAATTCACTGTTTGTAAAATTTACCATTTTTTTTATCAGATTTTACGTCTCACTCTAATACTAATTATTTAATAATGAAAAACCAATGACAACCCTATTGTTTTTATGAAAAGAAACGTCAAAATTTATAAAGCGTTACCCAGTCTATTACTTTTTATTTCACTTGCCTTAAGGACATTTAATATGATTACCGTTTTTTTTCTATTCAAACATTTAATATCATGACTACGTGAACGTCACTGGTGAAAGTAGAAAATAAAACCATAAAAAAGTGTTTTCACTCATGGTGAGTGCCTACCAAATTTCAACTAAATATCGAAAGCAGTCTCAATGAACCAAAGAAAAAAATTGTGTTTTGTTTTTATTTTTTTATGCAAAAAGGGTGCATCGTACGAAAGTAAGTCTATGGACCAAATTTGCTCCAAAATAAATGAGGATTTTAAATATTAGTTTTGTTTTTAGAATAATCAGTGGCGTACCATTTTTTTCTTTAAAAATATTCAGTTCAAACCCCGTACGGACGTCACTGATAAACATTTTAAAAATCCTTTAAGTCAAAAAATGCTCCTTAATGATTAAAAGGTGTGTACAAAATTTCATAAAAATATCTACGAGTGATATAATAATTATGATAAAAAAGTTATATTTTTTAAAAAATGTTAACCTCCTGTAGCTCAAAAATGAAGAGCTTTAGGACATATTATGTTAATATTAATTTTACTTCTTAAAATCACCCAAGGATTCACAATCTTAAGTATCGGCACTCAATTAATAAATTCCCTGTATATATTTCCGTACTAGTACCTAGGTATATAAGTTACCTTTTCCACAAAAAAAACTTCAAACGTAGGTATATATGTTTCTAAACTCTTAAGGGTGGATCATCGCATGTGGAATATACAGAATATAATTTTGCCCTCTTCTGTCACCGAATTTATCCGAAATCGCACTTACGATTTACTTCAATTTAAAAATATTGTAAGACCTAACCTTAAACTCTGTTTCTCATGTAGCAGATTTTCCGATTACCTTTTAGTTTTCAAAATATACAGTGTGTCTACGTAAGTTGGCGGCATATGGGAAATTTTTTATTATGAATTTTACGAAAAAAAGTTATTTTTCATAAAAAGTTCTGCATGGTCCAAAACCTAAAATGCAACCATCAAATATCGAAATTTTCTAGTCATATACGAGGTTTGTCAAAAAACGTGAATTTTTCCCAAGAATGTAAATTTTTCCCAAGAGTAAAGTACCTTTATTTTTGACATTATCAAAAATTGTTATTAAAAAAAGTTGATCAGAACTAAAAACCACGTCTAAATATGCAATAACACGCATTAAATTAATTAAAATAAATTAATAAAATAAATTTTCAACATAAATGCGTATAATTGCACATTTAGCGGTAGTTTTTAGTTCTGATCAACTTTTTTTAATAACAATTTTCGATAATGTCAAAAATAAAGGTACTTTACTATTGGGAAAAATTTACATTCTTGGGAAAAATTCACGTTTTTTGACAAACCTCGTATATGACTAGAAAATTTCAATATTTGATGATTGCATTTTAGGTTTTGGACCATACAGAACTTTTTATGAAGAATAACTTTTTTTCGTAGAATTAATAATAAAAAAGTTTCCCATATGTCGCCAACTTACGTAGACACACTGTACATAATTTGTGAAAGTATAAAAATCTTTAAATTTTAATGATTTTTTCCTAAAGAAAGGCTCAAATTAAAAATCTGTTACAAGGCAAACAACGTTTGAACCTTTAGCTCCCCAGTGATACCAATTTTATACCAGATTAATTTAAGTTTACTGGTAATATTTAGTGACAGCCTGCAACTGTTTTTGAAAAATGTATCTCGGAGATCGTTATTGACACGAAAGTTAAATGTACAAAAATTACTTTTTTATTTCTAAATAAACAAAGAACCCCGCACTTCTCTTATGGAAAATGGCCCTGGGTTAAATTTTCTAAATTTTTAGTATGTTGTAGAGAATGCCATTCTGATCAAAAGTGTTCATGGCCACAACAATATCTGCCGACCAGTTTTTGAGATACAGGGTGTCCCAAGTTGCAAAATATGAATTCTCAATACATTATATTTTCCTAGTTTATAATATGAATTCGTTTTGTTTTTCTAAATTTTTGATGGCCCTGTCATAGATAGGATAGAATGCAATAAAAATAGTTTAAATTTTTTTATTATATACCGGGTGAGTGACGAAAATTATTTAATATTTTTTGTTAAATCATTGCATTTTCGGCATTAAATTAAATGTTTACAAAGTAATACTGTAGATGACATTAGCTTGGAGCAAGCTATCAGAATTTATATTATTTATATTTATATAGGGTAACTCAAAAAAGTTAATATTTTTTTTATTAGTTTTGAAAGAAATTTTGTAAATATTTCTTTATGTACTACTTGTCGCTTATCGTATGCTTCTAAATATATATAATTATCAAGGTTATACAGGATGTTTCCGATGATAAGCGATAGAAAAATAACATAAAAATGCATGTATTTATAAATCACCCGGTATATTAAAAATGGATCGGTTAAATTTCGATATTTTTCAATATTTTTTGCTTGAAGTGTCCTACTTACATGTTTGCTATTGATTTCCCTTTTCCTATAATCAGTTTTAGAGATATGCAGCATCGAACAGACTCAAAACTCAAAAAATAAGCAAATTTTTTAATCTTAATAATATTTGTTATGTAAGTTCATTTTATGGTTAAAAATAAATATATTTAATGCTATACAGGGTGTTTCGAATAATTAGGGTATTCTAACACTGTATTGCAAATAACAAATATAAAAACTGAACTGAACGATTTATTATATCCAAATTATTGTATCCAAAAATAATAAGTAGGCCCCTAATTATTGGAAACACCCTGTATAGCATTAAATATATTTATTTTTAACCATAAAATAAACTTACATAACAAATTTTATTGAAATAAAAAAAAAATTGTTATTTTATTTGCTTATTTTTGTTTTGAGTATGTTCGACGCTGCATATCTCCAAAGCTGATCATAGGAAAAGGGAAATAAATAGCAAACATGTAAGTAGGGCACTTTAAGCAAAAAATATTGAAAAATATCGAAATTTAACCGATCCATTTTTAATATACCGGGTGATTTATAAATACATGCATTTTTATGTTATTTTTCTATCGCTTATCATCGGAAACATCCTGTATAACCTTGATAATTATATATATTTGGAAGCATACGATAAGCGACAAGTAGTACATAAAGAAATATCTACAAAATTTCTTTCAAAAAAAACTAATAGAAAAATATTAACTTTTTTGAGTTACCCTGTATAAATAAAAATAATATAAATTCTGATAGCTTGCTCCAAGCTAATGTCATCTACAGTATTACTTTGTAAATATTTAATTTAATGCCGAAAATACAATGATTTAACAAAAAATATTAAATAATTTTCGTCACTCACCCGGTATATAATAAAAAAATTTTAACTATTTTTATAGCATTCTATCCTATCTACGACAGGGCCATCAAAAATTTAGAAAAACAAAACGAATTCATATTATAAACTAGGAAAATATAATGTATTGAGAATTCATATTTTGCAACTTGGTATCTCAAAAACTGGTCGGCAGATATTGTTGTGGCCATGAACACTTTTGATCAGAATAGCATTCTCTACAACATACTAAAAATTTAGAAAATTTAACCCAGGGCCATTTTCCATAAGAGAAGTGCGGGGTTCTTTATCTTGAAATAAATTTGATAGGTTTAAAGGGTTTTGAGCAAATACCTCTTATGATTTCGAGCGATGGTAGACTCTTAAGATCTTTCATCTTTTTTTAGAAAAGTTCTCTTTTTTAAAAAAGAAATGAGATCTATTGGTAAGTGTATATGTTGATGTACCTAATGAAATACTTGAATGCTTTGCTTGAAAGTTTACGGAGTATTTTAGTTTACACATTTTTAAACGTTTTTAGAAAATTTAAATTATGAATGCATTTTTTAATAATTTTGTTTTGTATTTTTTAATGGTCCCCAACAGAGGCGGATCCAGGGTGGGTCCAATGGGGCCCGGCCCCCCCCCCCCTAAAGCCCGTTGAAACATTGAAAATTCTTTTTTGTTTAAATTTTTTACCGAAATTTAAACCGAAAATGAATGATTATTTTAAGTTCCTTTTAAACAAAGTATTTTTAGTTGAATAGAATACCTGTTACAAAAATTTGTGTTACGTTTTTCACAATATAAAATATAAATATACTGATTTATTTTGATTTTTGCATACGCCCCCCCCCCCTTAGGAGTATTTCTGGATCCGCCAGTGGTCCCCAAAGTAGTACAATTATTAACAAAACCCCAAATCGAAATCAGATATTGTAATTTATAATAATTTAGAGCAAAATATATTTTTGAAATGTAAAAATACCAATTTATTAGCGAAATACAATTTTAAAATGTAATGAAAGTTTGTTTAAATTAAGCTATTGCTTTCAATGAAATTTTGTGTTGCAATAAAATTTTGAGACATCAATATCAAAATGGTAGTATCGTCTGCAAAACGTTTCAGATTAAATTTAAATTTGAAAT
The DNA here is from genome assembly GCA_963969555.1 of Polydrusus pterygomalis. Classification (NCBI taxonomy): domain Eukaryota; kingdom Metazoa; phylum Arthropoda; class Insecta; order Coleoptera; family Curculionidae; genus Polydrusus; species Polydrusus pterygomalis. The sequence goes on from OZ018385.1 coordinate 7,578,423, forward strand.
TGAATTAATATAAATAAGAAAAAGAAGTAGGTACGCCTGGAGTAGATCCTTGTGAAACTTCACATGTGATATATTTTTTTGAATTGATTAACTTTCCAATTTGTACAAACTGTGGTCGGCTACAGAAATATTTGAGACCACGAATAAATTATTTCCCTTATCCCAATGTTAAATCGGCAAACTGGTGGTATCGATCTGAATTAATTCGTTTTTCATGACTAGATAAAAAGGAAAAAAAAGAAAAACCTAAAGGGCCCAAGGATATTGTTTTACCGCCCAAAGTTAGAGGTGTCAACACGACGGTGCCCGAGAGCGTACCCAAGGGACACCACAGAGAAGAGGAAAATGTTAAACCTACTAAAGAAGCTAGAAGTGCACCGAAAAGCCCGTTAGCGGACAGTTATTTCTCCAAAAAGGCCAGGTTTGAAGCTCATCGAGGGGTTGCAGGTGAGCATGGATAAGGTAATTGTTAAATTTGTCAATCCTTTCTTTCATATTTAACAATTTTCTTTGAATTTTACTGGGTAACTTTAACGTCGGTAGTTTTTCGAAAATTTTGCTTCTAAGCCAGCAAAATTCCTGTCCTTCCTAGTGACGTAGAAATAATTGATATAGATGAGTTTTTGACGTCAAATAAAAAACTGGGCAGAATAGCATATTTAAAGTAAAAGTAAAGTAAAGTTCGTGTAACTTAAAAATAAGTTTTTTTAATTTATTTTTAACGTAATTTTGACGATAAAACGCCATGGCCAACGATCGAGGACTTTTCTCGCATATTATTAGGTCTAAAAGATTTGGTTGAAGCAAATTTAAGAAATAATATACGTACGTAAAGTTCACATTGTAAAACTTAAAGCTCGAATGATTTCATAATCATTTTGTAATAATAATTTACTTACTTAAAATGCATTTATTGAATCAAAAAAAAAATACACATTTTTGTACAGATGCTCTCAATATTTCAATAGTTTATATAAGTCATAATTAGGTATATACATTAAATCAAAATTGAAAATCTAATAGTAATAACAATAGATAAATATACCAGAGGCTAATAATTACTCATAACCATCCCATAACACATGCATACTTCTTGTAGGTCAGAATTACCAAGAAGCTACATTACAACCTGACAATCGGAAGAAACCTCCGCTAGATACCCTTGACCTGGAACAAGCCATAAACGATTTTATAAAAGAAGAAAAGTTAGATGACGTATACGACAAACGGGATAATGTCAAACCAGAAGGTTCTAAGAATGTATCCAATGAGAAAGATACCAGCAGGGACGAAAATAAAAACGCGAAATTTTTTAAAGACGTGAATTTGGCAAGTTTGGTTCCAGTAAACGTTTATAATTTAAAAAAAGAAGCTCCTCAAAACCCTTTGTCCCAGGAAGAGGTTGCCATGAAAGAAAAGGTTTCAATGTTGGCACATGGAGAGAAAAGTTTACCGCCGGTGAAAAGTACCTCGCAAAAGGGTAAGTAGGTTTTGATTTGGAATTTGGTTTTTAGGGTTTACATAAAAAAAATCATCGAAAACTTCCAGGAAAAGGTATTGTTCATCTATCCGAAGGATAACTCGAATTTTTTTAACTGGTTTAGATCAAATTTAACGAACGAGTGTAACAGTAAGATAAATTAATAAAACAAAGCGATTTAGGGCAAATTTGGTTTAGGTAGGTAAATTTATTAGATTTAAAAAAATATTTAAAAAAAATCTTATTACCTGCAGCTTTTCCTGCGTCAAAAAGATATGTATTATAGTGGTTTATATACAATGCAATTGTTACACAGCGACACAATAATTATTTTCTATCTAAAAATAACCAATCAATAAATTTATTATTTTTTTAATGTAAAGGGCGCTAAATTTCAAGAGGATTCAAACTTAAATACAAAGAAAATACGTATTCCACAAGACGAGGATACTGAACTGAACATTTTACTCGCTATTCAAGAATAAATCAATTAGAACCATTTCAACCGGCTTAAGACAAATGCAGGCTAACCTGATAAATACATCATATAGAAAAATTCAAAAAACACTTAAATTATCTGGCTACAAACCTTTCAAAATTAGACCCACACCAAAATTGAATGTCCGGCAAAGAGTAGAATTTTGCCATGAAATGCTGGGAATAATAAATAATAATAATAACTTTTTACAAACAATTATTTGGACAGACGAGTCAACCTTTCCTACCAATGGCATGATAAACAGAAAAAATACAAGGCATTGGGCAACAGAAAATCCCCACAGTTACCGAGAATTCCAGCATCAGGGTCGTCAATCTGTAAATACAAGGTGCGGCATACTTGATAATAAAATCATTGGGCAACATTTATTTAAAGGCATGTTAAATGGAAATAATATATATTTGCGATTTCTTCAAAATGAATTAGGAGACTTTCTGGATTATTTGCCACTAGCACGTTTAAACCAATTTACGTTTCAGCAAGACGGTGCCCCGCCGCACAACGTAATTGGAGTAACGGTAACGAACTATCTCACTCAAATATCGGGCGGAATGGTCCGATTAAATGGCCGTCTAACAGTTCGGACCTCACACCTTTAGATGCTTTCTTGTGGGGCACACTAAAGGATAGAATTAATGCGAATAATATAGAGAATCTTTTTTCTCACCTCAAACTACTCATAAGAAATTAAATAAATCTAATAAATACTAATTATCCTCGATCAGAAACTCCTTGGATAAATTACGAAAAACCTTAATAAAGTGCATTGAAGTTAATGGAGGTCCGGTCAAACAACTCTATATTTAGAATACCTATATTTCTGCTCTATAGTATGTAATAAAAATTTTGCTTTGTTTTATTTAAGTTTGTTTAATTTTTTTTCATGTCATTTTGTGCTTGATTTTTTTTTAATAGCGGGTATTCAGTTTAGTATCGTCATCCTGTTATGGAAACGATAGCTAAAAAACTGAAAATATGTTTGAACTAATGCAAGTGTACAGTACATTAGTTATTTTAGAGTTCAAAATATCCTTCGATTAAAAAAAACACAGGACCGTATTTAAAAAAAGAAGTTGTTTTTTCGAAAACGAAACGTCGTACTGAAAATCTGTAAATGCTATCTTGTTCAGCTTAAAAAGTGACAATGATAAAATATTTTTCATTTTTTTATATCAGAATCTGTTAAAATAATGCAACACATAAATAAGAAATAATACAGCAAAAAATAATTTTTAAAAAAAATATCGAAATCGGTTAAAGATAGTTTAATTTTGCAAACACCATGTGAAAGGTATTTAAATTGTGCAACTTTTTCCTAATTTAACCAACATTGTAATTCCTAACGTTTCCAAGATTCCATTCCATTCTTATCTTGGACACACTGTATAGTGAAATATATAAATTATGTTTAGAATTGTCCGTAGAATCCAATAATACAACAATATACAGGGTATTCAATTTAAAAAAATATAACTTTGATCTGTCACGCTTTTATGCAACGCCCTGTATCTACGAGTATATATTTTGCATGAAGTTTACATTAAATCCTACAACTTTTGTATTTAACAGTTTATTCTTAATTGCGAAACAAAGAAGTTAAAAGGTAACGTTATACGCGATCACCCTGTACATAGTTTTAATAGACAATTATAAGTTATGGCGATGCTTCATTCTAGTTAAGGAGCTAGCGTGCAAAAAACGCCATAGTTGGCTGCCCGTCAGTCGAGTTTGAAAAAACGTTGCCATTACTCCACTGAACACCCTGGTGCTTGAAGCTTTTACCCATCAACTTTAAGATTTATTGGCAATAATGACATAGGGCGATTGGCCATAGTGAGGAGCCCGTCAGTCAGGTTGAAAATTAGGTTCTGTAGGTTGCCAAGATCATGTATCTAAAATTTCGTTGCGATCTAACCACTAGATCGTGAATTAGGCCAAATGGAAGATTATAATTTGTTTTTTGACCGCCATTTTGTTGGCCATAGTAAGGAGCCCCTCCAAAACTTGTTTCTACCTCTTCGTTTGAATAAAATGACAGAAAAAATGCACTTGACTGACAAATCGAATCACGACGTTCTTCCCTGGGTGACCTACAAAATCTCGAAAAATCCAATTTTTCAGTCTTTAGCATGGCTTTTTCAGAAATTCAACCAAAATCATCAGTCAATCATTTTTCCTGATTTTTAGACATCCAATTAAGTAGAAATCACAAACGACTGACATTTTCCTCAAATATTTTCAATTTGGCCATACTTTGAAAATTTTCTGATTTTGGACTTTATTATAATGGCTCAATAATGCTGTTCCAAATGGACTTAAAAGTAAAACAATGTATGACGATGATGTTTGATGACCTAAAAAACGTTTCAATACATAACTATCACCTATTTACCCCTTCCTCCACCCCCTCTGCTACCCTCCACCCCTATTCATTCGTTGAATTTATGTTATATTATATTGGATTCAGTAATCAAAAAATATAGAATTTTTGCCACAAAAAGATACGATAACCAATTTCAGCAGTAAGAAATGAATAATTACTGAAGAAAATCGAAAATTAAATGGTTATTATTTATTGAATGAAATTGTTGGCATATTTGGGTTGAGCAAGCTGTGTTGTGTTAGTAACATTTCAATTTCAATATAGAAAAAAACAGATATTTAATTGTTGATTATATTGTAACTATTACTTTTACTTAATATAATCATTATATATTATATATATAGTAATAGTTATAATATAATCAACGTTTTTTAGGTCATCAAACATCATCGTCATACATTGTTTTACTTTAGGGTCCATTTGGAACAGCATTATTAAGCTATTATATAAAAGTCCAAAATCAGAAAATTTTCAAAGTATGGCCAAATTGAAAATATTCAAGGAAAATGTCAGTCGTTTGTGATTTCTACTTAATTGGATGTCTAAAAATCAGGAAAAATGATTGACTGATGATTTTGGTTGAATTTCTGAAAAAGCCATGCTAGAGACTGAAAAATTGGATTTTTCGAGATTTTGTAGGTCACCCAGGGAAGAACGTCGTGATTCGATTTGTCAGTCAAGTGCATTTTTCCTGTCATTTTATCCAAACGAAGAGGTAGAAACAAGTTATGGAGCGGCTCCCTACTATGGCCAACAAAATGGCGGTCAAAAAACAAATTATAATCTTCCATTTGGCCTAATTCACGATCTAGTGGTTAGATCGCAACGAAATTTTAGATACATGATCTTGGCAACCTACAGAACCTAATTTTCAACCTGACTGACGGGCCCCTCACTATGGCCAATCGCCCTATGTCATTATTGCCAATAAATTTTAAAGTTGATGGGTAAAAGCAAAACTTCAAGCACCAGGGTGTTCAGTGGAGTAATGGCAACGTTTTTTCAAACTCGACTGACGGGCAGCCAACTATGGCGTTTTTTGCACGCTAGCTCCTTAACTATTCTAGGAGGGAAGGAGTTATGTGTCCACTGGCCCATAAATATACAATGGGTTCATAGTTTTGAACCGAGCAATGACCTCTATGTTAGCACCATCAGCAGGTTGCTGCCTATATCAACATTTATAGTTAACTGCTTCTAATGGTTTGTTAATAAATTAGTCTTAAATTGTTTCTATACCTTGTAAAAAATTACATTTAAAAAAATGTATTTTGACAAATTGACTAGGTACTTAACTTATATATTTACAAATAGATAATAATATGAGCTCTGATATGAGGTGTTAGGTGTGGTGTAATAAAAATAAAAATAAGACATTTAATTATTGTAAACAATTTTTTTTAAATCGAAATTGTGCAGTTCTTCATTGTTTTAATATTTACGGTTAAGGGAACAATAAAGAAAGGCAAAAATCTTTCTCTACAAGTTATATACAGGGTGTCCCGCTTATAATGGAAACAAGCTTATATTTCCGGTATTTTTGAATTAATTGTTTTGAATTTTGGTGTGGTTACGTATAATCCTAGGGCGCACTTTTCTATATTAGGTAACTCATTGGCATACGGATTTATAGAGGTTTTAAAATAATAATTTAAGGAGTAAAGTACCTTTAGCGATTATTTTATTTCTAAAGTAATCTCAGAAGTCGATTGAGCATCCATCAAAACGACTAAATACAAAGTTTCAATAAATTGAAACAACCAGTAGCGTGGGTATGACCAAATTTATGTTTACTTTTTAAAAAAATATTGACATCTAAAATACGCGGGATAAGAAACAAGGTAATTACCAAAAATGTTGACCGTTTAATGGCTTCATCTAAAAAAATTACATACGGTAAAAGCAGTGGCGTACTGTATTTTCTGCTGCAAAATTAAATTTCTAATGTGACAAATTAGAAGGTAATCGAATACCAATAACTTCATTAAAACGCAAAAAAAATATAAAAACTTAGTTGGGCATGTAAATAAAACAAAATAATTATTTGAAAACAACAATAACAATCTAATAATTACCAAAATAAAATTAATATAAGCTAAAATAAACATGATTGAGCGTACAATTCTGAACTAATATCTAAATACATTAAAAGTAAATCTTCGACCAAACCACCATAATTTCTAATGCATTTTTCATAGATTTTTCTAACCCTTAAACAAACTTTTCGAACTTCTTGACGGGAAATTTCTGCACACGCTTGTCTTATACGGTCTTTTAAAGCTTGTAACGTCGCTGGACTAGTTTTATAAACTTTATTTTTTATAGTACCCCATAGATAAAAATCCAGCTGAGTCAAGTCTGGAGCCCTAGGCGGCCAAGCTAAAAAGGGACGATTGCGACCAATCCATTTATTTTCAAAATGATCATTAAGCTATCCTCTTACAGGTCCAAAATTATGAATTGGAGCGCCATCTAACTGAACATACAAATTCTCCCTATATTCTAACGGCAAACCGTGAATAGCATCCCAAAAATCATGTTGCAAGAACTCCAGAAATCTTGCACCATTTAAAGTTGTATCAAAAAAAAGGGTCCAATAATACGATCTTTTAATACACCGCACCACACATTTATACGGGCAGAGTATTGACTTTTACAATTAATAACCCAATTTGGATTTTCCTCATTCCAAAATCTAATATTTTGAGATGACACGGTCTTGTTTGTGGAAAATGTTGCCTTGTCGGTGAACAAAATTTTTCCAAAAATATCATTGTCTTCATAAAGATGTGCCTGCATTGTTAGGCAGTACTCCATTCTTCGTTCGTTATCACCTGGCTGCAACGTGTGTAGAAATCTTGGTTTAAATGGTTTAATACCATTTATCTTTAAACATCTTGACGCAGAACTTTTTCGCCTAATATCAAAGCTTCTTAAGCTTGATTTTGGATTTACGCGGAAATGATTTAAAATTCTTTCATCCTATGGATGATGTCTTGGATGTTTTACCTTTTCTTGCACTACCGAACCGCGTTGATTGAATATTTGATTCACTTTAGAAACTGTACTATGCGATATAAAGCGATTGATTGATTGAATTGCTCTTTAATTTCGCGCATTTCGAGTTTGAGTTTGGCTGAGAAAGTATAAATAGTGAGATTAGTAGGAGAATCTCACTATTTCTACTTTCTCAGCCAAACTCAAACTCATATCTGCTATTCTTCCTAGAGCACAAATAAATATTAATAATTTAACTTTGACATAACAATGATTTTCCCGTTGACATAAATAATATTTTGTTTACATGGCCAACTGATTCAAATTTTTTTATTTATGGCTGTTTGATTCTTTTTTAATTTTTTATATTGCAAGAATAAATTATTAGATGTCCTATGTATAAAATTTAATTTTATAGCAGAAAATACAGTACGCCACTGCTTCTACCGTATGTAATTTTTTCAGATGAAGCTGTTAAATGGTCAACATTTTTGGTAATTACCTTATTTCTTATTTTAGATGTCAATATTTTTGCAAAGAAATAAAAATAAATACGCACGCCAATGGTTGTTTAAATTTACTAAAACCTTGTATTTGGTCGTTCTGATGGATGCCAAATCGACTTCTGATATTAGTTTTGATATAAAATAATCGCTAAAGGTACTTTACTCTTTAAATTATTATTTTAAAACCCCTATAAATCCGTACGCTAATGGGTTACCTAAAATTTTAGGCAATAGAAAAGTGCGCCCTAGGATAATCCGTAACCACACCAAAATTAGAAACAATCAATTTAAAAATACCAAAATTATAAGCTTGTTTCCATTATAAGTGGGACACTTTTTATATATAACGTTATATAGTTACCTCGATACTTACTAACCGTTTTCTTTATAGCTAACACTAACAGCAACAAAACTTATTTTTCTGTCTCTTGATAATGAGCGTTTCTATGCTCGAAATATTATGTCGAGGCTTTCTTTTTTGTTCTCATACTAACTCCACTTTGGACAATTACTTCAAATTTACGTGTAAGTTATACAGGGTGTTCATTTGAAAACTTCCCACCTCGATTTTCCTGCTTTAAAATGAAAATGTGGAAAATCGCTCGGACCCGTCGATTTTAATTTCGAGGGGGACATCTTTTGCGTATATTGTCAATCGAGTTACTTCAAGCCCCTAGGAGGGGGGGAGGGTAAGATCTAAATCTTAAATGGATACCCCTATTTTATATAATTTTTTTGGATTCTGCATTAAATTCTGAACATTTTTCAATAAGAGCATTATTAGTCTATACTTAACAGTTTCCGAGATATTTGCTCTTGAAAAATGACATTTTTGAACTTTGACAGCGTCTAGCTCTCTCTCTCTCTTTCTAACTGTACGTCTTAGAGCAAAACGGCTTACATGTCCCTATTTTTGATTTTTATTATCTTTCCAATAGTGTCAACTTCCGGTCAAACCGGAAGTACTATATTTCTTACATCCGGTTTAACGGAAAGTTCACACTATTGGAAAGATAATAAAAATCGAAGATAGGGACATGTAAGCCGTTTTGCTCTAAGACGTACAGTTAGAAAGCTAGACGCTGTCAAAGTTCAAAAATGTAATTTTTCAAGAGTAAATATCTCGGAAACTGTTAAGTATAGACTAATAATGCTTTTATTAAAAAATGTTCAGAATTTTATGCAGAATCCAAACAAATTATATAAAATAGGGTATCCATTTAAGATTTAGATCTTACCCCCCTTCCCCACCCTACTAGGGGCTTAAAGTAACAAGATTGACAATATACACAAAAGATATCCCCCTCGAAATAAAAATCGACGGGTCCGAGCGATTTTCCACATTTTCATTTTAAAGCAGGAAAATCGAGGTGGGAAGTTTTCAAATGAACACCCTGTATAATATAAATCCGTTATATAAAAATGATCCGAATTATCGTTTTCCAAAATTACTGTTTATCTTTATGGTTTGTAAAAATATTGTCTAGTATTGTGGGTACGTAAATCATAAACATGTTTAAAACTTATATTATTCAGAATTTTTTCTTGCATATCAAAGCTTATATAAATTATTCATTGTTGGTTCTCAGTGCGGAAGTGTTTGGAATTGTTGGGAATGTCTGGCTCATCTGAATTTGGATAGAGTACAGCAAGTGCCGCTATTAACTCCAATTCTAAAAATTCTAGATACAGTTCGCCATTTAACGTACCATCAAAAAAGAAGGGACCTAAAATCCGGTTATCAACAATTCCAGCCCAAATATGTACTTTTGCGGGTATTGTGTGTGGGACTCTATATCAAAAACCGTTGATTTTGGAGATATGGTATGGTATACAAAAAGTGTTCAGAATGTATCTTAGAATTTAAAAATAATATATTATACAGGCTGTTCTATTTAAAAAGATCAATGTTGACGGTATATGTTCTTCTTGAGACAACCTGTATGCACATTTTTTTATGTCAATAAATTTGCAATTAAAAATAATAATCGACATGTCCAAGCGTTTTTGCAGAAAATAATCACCTGAATTTTGAACGAATTTATTCCAACCTTTTTGAGCTCACTGTATATAGTTATGCACCCAAGCGGCAAACCTAGAAACTTAAAAGTCATTTCCAGCAATTTCTCTTCGTCTCTTCTGTATTAAATATTTTTTCCGCAAGCCGTTTCCAAGATACAGCCGGCGTCCCTTTTTAGTTGTACACCCGGTACAGGGTGGTCCAACTACGATGACCCACAATCCGATATCAGAATCTGTAACACCTACGAAGAAAAGTTAAATACAAAGGTTTTTTGGATAGGCTTATATTTTCAACATATATTATTTTCATGTCTATAGGGTGTTAAGTTTCTCCTGACCAAGTACCAAATTTCTTATTTTAAACGAAACACCCTATATATTTTTTTATTTTTGAATTCTACATTTAATTACAAGCAATGTTTATTATAATTACAACATGTTTTTAAAAATTTTGAGTAGTTTTTCAGATATTCCATTTAAAACATTTTTTTAAACAAAATCATGCCTAACAAGAAATAAATAATTTAAAAAAAAATATTTTATTTGGCTTTAATGGAACTAACTGGAGGAAATATATTATGCTTTTTTCGTATATTATCCCAATACAGTACAATAAGTTAAGTAGTTTCTGCCAAATAGTTCATTTAAAAAAAAATTAGCTTAAGTAAATAAATAATTATTTAAAAAAACATTTTTATGTCTCTTTAAAAGTAACTAAATGAATGAAATTTGTGCTTTTTTGCATAAACCCAAGAGAGCGCAATAAGTTTAGTAGTTTCGTCCAATAAGTTCATTTTGAAAAATTAAGCCTAACGAGAAATAAATCAATTAAAAAAATATATTTTATGTCTCCTTAAAGTAACTAAATGAATGAAAATTTGTGCTTCTTTTGTATAAACCCAAGACAGCGCAATAAGTTTAATAGTTTCGTCAAATAAGTTCATTTTAAAAAATTAAGCCTAACGAGAAATAAATCAATTAAAAAAATATATTTTATGTCTCTTTAAAGTAACTAAATGAATGAAATTTGTGCTTCTTTTGTATAAACCCAAGACAGCGCAATAAGTTTAATAGTTTCGTCAAATAAGTTCATTTTGAAAAATTAAGCCTAACGAGAAATAAATCAATTAAAAAAATATATTTTTCTACAACTGTCAAAAAAAGATGACTTTTTTTGGTTACTATGGATGCACAAAACGTCTCTTTCTTTCACCGTAAAAAAATGTCATTTTTTCACCGTGAAAAAATGATATTTTTTCACGGCAAGCTCAGCTGATTGATGTTTTCGTATAAAAATGCAAAAATTAATTTCCAAAACATTTTTTATAAAAAAATTTATTATTAAAGTGAATTAAATTAACAATATTTATTAGAATAGTAATTAACGGTGAAGTTCTCTTCCTTGCTACATCCTCCTTTGTTAATACTTTAGACTTCTTTCCTCTATATCCAATGGATTTGCTCTTTTAAAATGGAACCAATTTAGTAAATCGCTGCAGATCAATATTTTTCTTTATGTTTAGGGTACTTTTAAGCATCGAATAGGTACTCCATAGTGTAGGTGGCTTTAAAATTTTCCACTTTTTCTCCAAATAACAAAGCAAAACATTTTCTGTTACTGTTTTTACTTTCTTTATATTGCACCATTCGCGAAACTGAGTGTACACTTTCTTATATTTGATTCTTGATTTTACGGGCAAAAGATTTGATATAACGATTTCTGCCGCATCCGTAATTTCGTGAGGCGTCTCCCTATCACTTTTAGACATTTAAACGGTATCAAACTTGAGCAAACAACTATAAACTTTTGACACGAAAAACGATAGATTTGACAATCATTAAAATTTAAACAATTCTAGGTTTCCATAGTAATGGAAACAGGTGTAAGAAATAATACCTTAAATAAATTATGATTTTAGATTTTTTTTCTAAACACGATAAAAAATAGTTAACAACAAACAGTTGTAGAAAAAATGTTGTTTTTATTTCGCGCGCAAAAGTGTTTTTATGGCACATTTGATTGAATTTTTAACCTCGACCTAACGGTCTCGGTAAAAATTTACAATCTCATGTGCCATTAAAAAAACACCTATTTTGCGCACTTAATACAAAAATAACTATTTATGTCTCTTTAAAGTAACTAAATGAATGAAATTTGTGCTTTTTTTGCATAAACCCAAGACAGCGCAATATGAAAAATTACGTGTGTTATCTTCAAAACTACTTATTTCCTAATATTGTTAATGTATGAACTAACTTGTTATTCAAGTTATGTCCTTTTTACAAATTTAAACGGACACAGTGTAGTAGTGTAGAATGCTGGTCCAAAGTTGTCAATAGGTCTTACAGATTCTGAGAGCGGATCATCTTTGGTGGGCCACCCTGTACCTACTAATGTATTTAAATTTTATTTATACTGCTTCAAATTACTTGTAGAAAAATACGTTTCTACCGCCTTTAGTAAGATACGATTGTAAATAATGATAAAATGGGCTGTTTCCAACCTAGTTTTTATTGTTTTCTGAGTAACTAAAATTATTGTATTGTATCCTATGGTTTCCCAGTTTTATTGGGCCAAACTGCCAACATGCTATGTTTAGTAATAACTACAATTACAGGAATAAGGGGCGACTCCATGGGCAGGGAGCCCCCCTCCTAGCTAAGCCACCGATAAATAAGTGATAATAGATTAAGAGAACATCGTCGTTCGCTCTGTACTGTTTGGAGATGTCAAGACGATTATCACCACGGTCCCCCAAATCAAAATCCTGGATTCACCACTAATAAGGGTGACAATGATTACATTTTCCTATTAATGTTTTTTAGAAAGTGTTGTAAAGGCGATGCCGTCAAGGGCTGTCAGTTGCCCTCTTACTGTTACGCAAAGACATAATATGAATAAAGTAGAAAAAAAAACCATTAAAAGTAAATCAGATTATAAGAACTCTAAAGGTCCACCAAAATTGCAAACAGGCAAGGAAAGTCTTATATAATTTTATATGTTTAATTTTCTCGTCTCTGGTCAGAGTAAGGTAATAAAGTAAGATGTAACTGGAGCTGTCAAAATCATTGTAACTATCAAATTTCATCTTAACAATTTTAAAATTGTAGTTTCAGGGCCTTGTAGCGCCCAAATTAACCAACTTTGTATCCAGGTAAGCTTACTTAAATTGGCTTATTTTGGTAGGTTTTGTAAAGAAATATCTTTTACAAAAATACACTATACATATCATATACCTACTTATAGTTACAACTTGAAAAGAGAAGCATACGGGAATCATAGATAATTGCACCTTTCGTTTTTGTTAAAAATTACCGTTTTTGGCGTCAAGGTAAAAGTATACCAGAAATCCCCGGCTTATCCCTTCAAATGCATATGGTTCGTATTGGAAAAATGGCGGAGAAATACATTTAAAATTCAACTTAAAGAGAACTGGTTTGAATATTTTTATCTATTTTTCATTCTCTCCTAACAAATATTATCTTTGGGTTTAAGTGTTAACCGGTATCACTTCGGTTTAACAAATATTACAATTAAATGAGAAGATGGAATTTTTGGATAGAAAAGGTGAAAACCTAATACAGGAATGTGCAAGCAGTTTTTCTTCAAGTAGCACCAGACTTCTGTTTCTCAATGTGTTGTTACCGAACTAATCAGATACATGAAAATAACCCACAATATTAAATTAAACCAGTAAAATTCTATTTGAATTATTAAAATTGTTTTTATTACACTTGCTCATTGCTCCAAACAGTCTCATGTAGTCCTATAAGGACCGTTGTGGTACCACACGTGTTCCGCGGACCCTATCCGCATCAGCTTCCTGATGGTTAACGCGCCGTAGACTGTAGAAGAATCTTGGCAGCACATTCAAACCAGCTACTGCTGTTAATAAACTTAGTGAGTTGGCCCCGTTGTAAGTTGCTCACTTCCTCCAGATTATTAAAGAACGGTTCGCCCAAGGCATTGATTCTTCTTCTCGCGAGGCCGGGGCATTCACACAATAAATGCTGAATCTTTGCTCCTTTTCTTCATCTCTGCAACATCTGCAGAAGTCGTCAGTACACCAGTCAAGTTATCAAAATTTTAGTGCAACATGGAAAAAATTGATATCCAAAATTTTATTGCTGGAAACCGTTTATGGGGTAAGTAAAAGTAAAAAAGCAAAAATAGACAACTGGATCGGTCATCCCTCCCCGTGGGGGGTCGAAAGGGGGTGAAAAATGGTGTTTCGTGATTTAAGGTAAAAGGAGACGTCCTAGAAAAAAATGTTTTATACAAAACTTGTAGATCATGTAAAAATCTACTACTTTTGTGAAAAGCACTTTTTCACATAACCTCAAATTTCTTCAGATAAGCGCGAAAAACTGGTTTTTGTGTTTTTAATTTTCATTTGAAAACGTGTCAACTAATATTTATGAAATTTTAGGGAGAAATAGCTTTTCTTATGACAAATAAGGAAACATTTTTTTGTTTTTATTTCATGGGCTGTTTTGAAGATATTTGCTTTTTTTTTTATATTTTTTTTAAATAAAATTTGTCCTTCGAAAAATCAATTTAAAAACTTTTGGTTGTGCTCATTTTTTTCGTTTTTAGTTGCACTTTAACATAAAAAAAAATAAGTCAGGGCGCAAAAACATCCTTTAAAATGCACAAGAAGCCAAAAGTGAGTTATACGAAAACGAATATTTCAGTATAAGTTCATAATTCGTTTAAAATTACGAACATTTTTTTAAAATCAAGTACTTATTTGTATTCTATGGGAAAAAATACTATAAAAATTATTAAGAAATTTAAGTTAATTAAAATTTAAATTAGCAAGAATTTTAAAATACGAATTTTTGTAATTGATCGAGAAAAGTTTAATTGCGTAAGCGAGTCACAAAAAAATTATTTTAGGTAATTTTGAAGTACTTTGGTTCTTTTTAACTAATAAAAATAATCTTAAACTAGATTCAAATAAATAAATAAAATTCAAATAAATAAATAAATAAATCTATCAAGTGTGCCTGAATTTAAAAACTAATAAAAATAAACTTAAACTAGATTCAAATAAATAAAATTCAAATAAATAAATAAATAAATCTATCAAGTGTGCCTGAATTTAAAATGGAACCCTAAACAAAAATCACCTATACTCAAGAACAATTTTTATCAAATACCACGAACAAAAATGAATTTATTAAAAAATAAAAAAAAAAGTTTTCCGATGAAGGTTACACTTGTAAACAAGCAGAAGAAGATGCGGATACACTTTTAATTTATTCAGCGATAGAAATAGCAAGAACGTACAAAGATTTATATGAAAAAGAAGAAAAAAAACGAACATAAAAAGACAATCGTTATAGTTGGTCAGGACATAGATCTTCTTGTTCTCTTAAACCAATTACATTCAGATGAGTTACGAATCTTTTTCCTTAAACAAGGAGTAGGCAACGTCAGCGATGCAGTCTACTCTTCAAAAAGTTTTCAACACCAAAATTTACGATCAATCGTCGCCTTTCTTCACTGTTTCACTGGTTGTGATGCAAGCTCTGGATTTGCTGGCAAAGGGAAAAAAACAAGTTTTCATTCATTATTAAAAACTCCAAACTTGACTACTCTGGTTGAACCTTTTTATAAAGAAAATGTAGACCCCACGATCATTTCTGCTAACGGCTATACTTTAATAAAATCAATTTACAAATGTGAAAAATCCAAAGAATCACTTGATGAATTGAGGTTCAGCCAATATAAAAAACTATCGACTAGAAAAGGTTTTAAATTAGAAAAAATACCACCAACTGTTGGGGCAGCTACGCAACACTATTACAGATGCTATTTTCAGGTTCAAAAGTGGCTTGGAAACAATACTTTACTTGCTACTAAATGGGGCTGAAATAAAATAACAGCTAATAAGAAAAACGTGCTGTTACCTTATTTCACAGACGATCCAGTTATTCCGGACATATTACTTAAATCAATTTCTTGTAGCTGTGAAAAAGGCTGTGGTACTAAGTGCGGATGCCGAAAGCAAGGTCTGCAATGCACTGACTTATGTGCAAAATGTCAGAGTGCTGGTAATTGTACTAATTTTGAAGAGCGAGAAAATTTGGATGGCTTTATTGATGTAGAAGATATTTTAGCTGCAAACGAAGAACCAACCCTTTGCTTAAATGCTGAAAAACAAATATTTGAAGATATTTTTCACATTAGTAGTGAGGATGAAGACGGCAATGAAGTTGAAGAAAACGTTTCAGCGGAAAAAATAAATTCTAAATCAGAATCATATAATTTAAATGATAAAAGTGTACCAAAAAAACGTAGATTGGTTTAGTACTTATATTAAATATTTATTTAAAATATAATAATGTAATAATTTTGCAATTCTTGGGTTTTTCGTGAGTTATAGGTTAAGTATCTACTAGACCAAACAGGTTTTGTATACCACTTTTTTTAAATGTTACCATCATTACAATGCTTTATGTTAACATGAAGAAATTTTTTGAATTAATAATTTATAGTTCGTTAAAATATATACTTGTTATTTGAATCTAGTTTAAGTTTATTTTTATTAGTTAAAAAGAACCAGAGTACTTTAAAATTACCTAAAATTATTTTTTTTGTGACTCGCTTACGCAATTATACTTTTCTCGATCAATTACAAAAATTCGTATTTTAAAATTCTTGCTAATTTAAATTTTAATTAACCTAAATTTCTTAATAATTTTTTTAGTATTTTTTTCCATAGAATACAAATAAGTACTTGATTTTAAAAAAAAATGTTCGTAATTTTAAACGAATTATGAACTTATACTGGAATATTCGTTTTCGTATAACTCACTTTTGGCTTCTTGCGCATTTTAAAGGATGTTTTTGCGCCCTGACTTATTTTTTTTTTATTTAATGTTAAAGTGCAACTAAAAACGAAAAAAATGAGCACAACCAAAAGTTTTTAAATTGATTTTTCGAAGGACAAATTTTATTTGAAAAAAATACAAAAAAAAAAAGCAAATATCTTCAAAACAGCCCATGAAATAAAAACAAAAAAAAATTGTCCTTATTTGTCATAAGAAAAGCTATTTCTCCCTAAAATTTCATAAATATTAGTTGACACGTGTCGACGTTGTGGTCTGGTGGTCAGCGCAGCAGCCTCACAGATCGTAGGCCCGGGTTCCATTCCCGGCAACGTCGATGTTAAATTTGGAATTTGGTTTAAGAGGTGGCGCCGTCTTTCGGAAGAGACGTTAAACTGTGGGCCCCGTGTCATGGATGTTGGCACGTTAAAGAACCCTACCCTCGACAAAGAGGGATTCGGCAAAATTACCAGATAGTGTGTGACAAATTCCCTGGCGTCGGTGATTGGCCTCGTTGCGGAAAAAGGCCGACGTAAAATAAATAAATAAAAAAAAAAATAGTTGACACGTTTTCAAATGAAAATTAAAAAACACAAAAACCGGTTTTTCGCACTTATCTAAAAAAATTTGAGGTTATGTGAAAAAGTGCTTTTCACAAAATTAGTAGATTTTTACATGATCTACAAGTTTTGTATGAAACATTTTTTTCTAGGACGTCTCCTTTTACCATAAATCACGAAACACCATTTTTCACCCCCTTTCGACCCCCCACGGGGAGGGATGACCGATCCAGTTGTCTATTTTTGCTTTTTTACTTTTACTTACCCCATAAACGGTTTCCAGCAATAAAATTTTGGATATCAATTTTTTCCTAACATTTTCCAGCCTGACTGGTGTACAGCTGGTAAACTTAGCTTATAAAAGTTTGGCTTGTATATAAAAATGACTGATGCTTTATTAATTTAGTACGTACGTTTTTAAGGACGTAATGCTTTTGTAAAAGTCGTGAAGTCAAGACCAATTAGCTGTCCCCCAATGGCTGCGCAGGTTCAGAAGCTGGGTAAAACAGGAAGAAATGTCAGAGTGACAGATGACAAAAGTGGTTCTCGAACTACTAGTTGTCCACCAAAATCATCAACAACGGGTAAGTACAAAAATGTCGTTTCAATACAATATTCTGATGGAAAAATAGAATAAACAGAAAACCGTTACATACGCCAAGTAACAATAGAGGAGATGGGAAAATTCATAAGCTTAATAGTACATTTCCTTAAACATTGAACTATATAAATTCTTATGATTTTTGAAGTGTTGTTCTATGTGACACTTTATCCGAAATAGGGTATTTACTACCATAGCACCAAACAAACCATGGTTGGTTGGTTGGTTGGTTAAAGGCGGGGGACGGGTTCGACATGTGGCCCAAGCTTCTTACACTGCAGCCTTCTGGCTTATTGTGCGCCCCAGTCTTGTTAGAAAAGATTTGTTCCTTCTACGAGGTCCAGTAGTTTTCGTCCAAGGTTGTCGTGCGGGAGGTTATCGCCACATCGAATGTTTCCGAATATTTTGAATCTTTTACGGTTTAGCGCTTCGCAGCTGTAAATTATATGGGAGGCGGTTTCATCCTCTTCGCTGCAAAGTCTACATTCAATGGGTCCATTATAGACCCCCCCCTCGTTGAAGGTGTTTTCTTAAGTAACAATGGCCTGTTAGTAGGCCGGTCACTTGCTTTAGCTGGGTACGCGTCAAGAGCAGCATTCCAGCTGATAGCTTTTTCGAGGGCCTATTGATGACGGCCCGTGCGTACGTGTGCCTGGCCAGGTGTACCATTCCATCGAGATAGATGTTGTTTTTGCGCCCATCTGTCTAATGTTGTTTTGGTTACCTTTTTTGATATTTCAAGGGCGGGTTCTGGGCCCCTGAAATTGTGAGCAGATCCAGTTCTTGCCAGTTCATCTGCTTTTTCGTTGCCTTTTATCCCTGAATGGCCAGGAACCCATAGGAGTTCAACCCTGTTGTTTCTGGCTGCCAGGTATTTTAGGTCGTTAAGGCACTCCGTTGTGATTTTTGATGTAAATCGGAAGGAGTTCAGAGCCTGAAGGGCAGCTTGGCTGTCCGATAGGATATGTATCATTTGGTCGTGGTAGCCCTTTTCAAGATTCTTTTGTACGCATGCTTGTATCGCATGAACTTCAGCTTGGTATACTGTGGCGTAGTTTCCCAGAAGGATGCTGATTTCAATTCTGGGTCTTTCCCGAAATATACCTGCGCCTACTCCGTTGGCCGTTTTCGATCCATCAGTGTACCAAACTAGGCCACAAACCATAATATATGTATTCCAAAAAGTGTTGACCCTGTTGGGGTTTTATTACAGAATAGTGTATGATTTTAAGTTGTGTCGTTTTTTGTGTTTTATTGTGAAGCAACTATATTGCTGGTTAGGATACAAAACAGGCACATTTTGTGTTAGTTAATTTCTTATTTAAATATACTGTTGATGATACATATACCTGGTGAAAATACCTACTGAACTTAAAAAAATTAAAACACATGTGTTAAGATTTTTACTTATGTAGGTATATAATGGTATGTAAGTAGCTACTCATCATATGAAGAAGGTACCGTGTAACCGAAGCAGCTATCATGGTTTTGTGACAATATAAGTAAAAATCTTAAAACCCAGTGGTGTAATTTTTACGACCAATATTTTTTGTATTATTTATGGTGTTCTGCGATATACACTGTGGCCCAAATTGAGTTGGAACATAATTTACACCTTAATAACATTTTGTTTAATGATTTGTTTTTGTTTCTTTTTTTAATTTAGTTTAGTCAATGTCTTCTTGTTGTATGCTTAAAATTTGGTAGACGAATTTTGGCCAGGACCGGACTTAGGACGATTTTATTAAATCGGTGCATTTAAGCTCGTTGCAAAAACGAACTGCGCTACTTGGAAACCAAATATTTATTTTTCTAATTTGGTATCGTAACAAGTCTATTACGATACGCTTTTGCGTATCATAATGAAGCTATTTCGATACGTGTTTTTTCTTTATTTGATGTTGGTAACATTTAAATATTTTATTTCATTGACTTGCGCGGCCTTTGTGATTTACGAAAAACCCCATTTTTCGCAGAGGAAAAATAGCTTGATAACCTACTTTTTTATTCTGTGTGGATAACAGTTATGTATGTTGGTTGCATAAATCTATAAATCAATCTTTTGTAGATGCTTCAAGCTATCATTTTCTGCCAAATCCTATACAAAATTCATACTACTAACCTTCCAATGTCGATTTTAACTTCAACTTTATTTGAATTTTCCATCTTTCCTATACTAAATTGCAATGCCGTGACGTAAAATCACGTCTTTTAAAATTCGAAAAAAAGTAGCAAAATCGCCCGAATTTCCGAACGCTCTGTATATGTACCGAATGTACAAGGATCACACAACGTATTTCGTCCAATTTTAAATCTTATATCGCTAAAATAACTTTAGAATCTCGTGGTGAAAATGGGTCAATAAATCAAGAAATGACAGTTCACAAAATAATTTTTGTTGTCCAGAGGCTACTATGATAAAAAATAGTATTACCAACATAAAATTTAGACACAAAAATTTACAAAATTTGAAGGATTTATTTTCTTTTTAAATATGTGTTTTTTATTGAAAAAACTACAAATTAGAAAAAATAGTATAACATACGTGTTATATAAAGCAGTTTTAAGCACTTGTCCCGTTATAAAACTCGCCGCAAACGGTTCGTTTTTTAACATGGACGCGCGCTATAAATTGATGCTTTATAAAACGTGTACGTTAATATGCTATTATAATATTTTTTTTTAAGAAGGGCATTTATGGGAAAACATGTCCTGCAAATATCAATATTTTATATATATAAGCGATGAAATATTAAGGTGACAGTATTTATTATAAAATTAAATATCCAAATATCCTATAAGAATTATAAAACAATACCTACAATTACTGCTAGGTTACTAGAAATACCAACAAACAAAAACAATATTTTATAGAAATCGATTGTGGATGAAGCCTCCCCTCATTATCGACTACAGCCTGTAAGCGTCTTCTCAATCTGCTAATGGAATTATTTATAATGTGTTGACTAAATCCATTCCAGCAATAAATGATCCTATTTTTTTAATTCTTGGATTGTCGTAATATTGTAATTCGCATAAACCATAGACTCCAGAATTCCCCATATGCTGTAATCAACGGGGTTTAAATCAGGGCTGTTCGGCGGCCACAAATCCGGCTCAATAATATTCGGGCAATTTTCTTGTAAACATCTTATTGTGCTGCGAGAACTATGGGAGGGGGCACCGTCTTGTTCAAAGCAGTAATTATCATTGATATTTTCAATTTCATACAGCAAATTAGCAAGCACATGCTGTTGGTACACTTCTGAATTTATCTTACCATTTTTTTCAATAAAGATAACGCTGGTTTTTCCTGATTTAGAAACACCCAAAGACACCATAACAGACTGTGCAAAATGTGCATTGGAATTAAAACCATATCCAACGGAACTTCTCGCTTTTGGCGGCAGTTGAGTAAAGCCTGTTATTTTGAGTATTTTTCGGTTGACGTAAAGAAAAAACTTTTTCGTTAGAAAACCAAATTTTTGAGATATCTTCCCTGCTACGAAATCTTCTGAAAAGTTGTTGGCATCTTAAAAGCCTTTTGCTTTTATTTTCTACAGTTAATTTTTGGCAATACACTTTTTTGTATACCTTTAAGTTAAGATCGGTTCTTAAAATTCCTTGCACTGTGGTTCGCTTTATTCTTGTGGTTCTTGAAATTTTTTTTGTACTTATAACATCTGGTGGATTATTGTTTTCGACAATTTGCCGAACTCTTAAAATATTTTGTTGACAACGTCCAGTTCTTTTTCTACCACGACCCGCCTTAATTTGAATAGTTACATTTTCCCGATAATGTTTTAAAAAATCCACAGATCTTGCATCTTAGGGGAAGGTTGCCTATATTGAACCGCTACCTAAATTGGACCACAGTACATTTCTCCGAAACTAAACAAGTACCATATCATCTGGCAACACTGTAATATACTTCCACCCAGAACCTTTGATCGGCAACAAACTCAACTAGTTGGCCGTTAGTGCTTGGCGTGTACAGAGCAAAACGTAATTTACACAATTTTAATGTAATATTTTTAGGATTTTCCCAACAATTTACCTTAGAACCATAAAACTCTAAGCAAAATCTTTTTTATGGAAGTTATCAAGTAAGTTTTTCTCTTTCTATTTCTTCTATTACCATGCCATATTTGTTTTTTCTGGTTTCTTTCCTGGGTGGTTTTGTAAAACACGTGGTAGTTGCTTAAATTGAACCACTGGGTGATTGCCAAAATTGAACCGGTCCAATTAAGGCACTTTTTCCAAATTGTGCAAAAATAATTTTTCTCTTTAAATAAGTTAATGTCAGGAACTAACACCATTTCAATATTGCTAAATCCTTTTTCTTTGAGTTGAAAAATGATACTATGACTGGTCCAATATAGGAACCTAATAGGTACTTTTTTTTGCAATAGGATGTCTTCTACCGAAATTTTGATTGTAAATTTGATGTTTTTTTGAAATATAAGTATAAAACCCCCTATACCAATAATTTTATTTTTTATTTATTTGTTTAACACCTAAGCTTCCGATTTAAATCATGTGGTCCAATTTTGGAACCCCCAGTTGCAATGTAGGAAACCGGTTTCCTATATTGAACCACTTACAGAGGTTTTTTTTATAGCCATGGTATATCATAGATACTTTGAAATAAAATTCTGCAAAAAATCCTGCAGTTGTACAACATACAAAAGTATACTAAGGTATAACTTCAAGATCGACTTTGCGTTATTATCAGGATCTATGATAAGAAATCTGGAAATTGGTCCAATATGGGCAACCTTCCACTACGCAAGTATCATAGGCGTATTGAAAATACCTACCACACACAGTGGCGAGAAGTAAACCATTATGTCACAGGTTACTCCTATCTGTGAGTATGTAAAGTGTTGACACAATGGAGCCGCTATCACGCGTTATTATGACGGCATGTATGCTCCGATTTAGTTTGAAATAATAATTAAATTATTATACTTAGAATTGTGTAAATTTGACTGTTTTGTTAAAATAAAAAATATAGGATAATCTGTACCTATATTAATACGTCACTGCCTATAATATTGGGTTTTGAGTATAGTACATATTGAAGAGAGCTCAAAACCACCTTTCCAAAAATAGCGACAAAATTATTAATAATATTAAATATATAATAAATAAATAAATAATTAATTAATTTATTAGCATTAAATCTTAAGTCCTTTCCAAAAATAGCGACAAAATTATTAATAATATTAAATATATAATAAATAAATAAATAATTAATTAATTTATTAGCATTAAATCTTAAGTCGGCTATGAAATGTTTTGGATTGGTATATCCATTCTCCCCCCGACTTTCTGTGCAATACGCCAAGACCGCCGCGCTATTTCGCTTTGTTTCAGCGACATTCACTGTTTATTTTTTTCCAATTTTTTCAAATTCTTTACCCCCCGCTTCCTTTGTAATATTTCAAGACCACCGTGCTATTTTTCTTAGATCCGGGGATATCCACTTTTGACCACCGGTCTAAGTGACCCTTATGTCTAACTGACCTGTCAGTGTGACCTTTCATTACCGCTAATCACAATAAATTAATTATCTCAGGATTTACATATTATGTTATACAATCTTCACTAATTATTCTTAATTAATTTATTAGTTTCTTTTTTTTTATTCCTACAATTTATCAGAGGTCCCGATGAATAAGAATTACTCTAGCCGGTTCAACGTTTGGCATATTGTAAATAAGGGATGAGAATTAAAATGAATAATTCAGTTTTCATATGTTTAATAAAAAAAAACGTAAACCGTACAAGTACTGGCCAATTCAATACTACTACTAACTGTTCTCTCTACCAGTCATATTATCTTAATATCAACAAATATAATAATAAATGCCGAAACCCAAAACAAAACAATATTAACACTCAGCAGATGATGTCATCGATCCTGTGCTGCTCGGGTGTTTATACTTCACCGCCGTGTTATTTATGTGCATGTCGCATGTCGCAGGTCGTTCATTTTTCATGAAATAGACCCGTATATACGCACCCAGTAGTATTTTCAATACTAAAATAGCTTACGGTACTTATATAAAGTCGCCACAGTGGATCTTTTCCCATGCGTCATCAATCAACGATCAGGGCTCAACGTGGTTAATAACTCTGCATCCTTATTTATTACAGTAACAAGTTTGAATAAAAGCATAAAAGAACGTCTCCAAGATTCTGCAATAATATAACGTGCTAGACAAGAATAAAACTATAAACGTCAATTAATTACTTTTTTTATTTGTTTAGTTGACTACCGTTGTATTTTAGAACGTCATTGTCAACCTTATTTTGATCTGCCAATCTAATTCGTATTTTGTAAATTTGTGTGTCTTAAAACTGTTCCTTTTTCTAAAAATAGTTCTTTTTAGAGCTAATTATACGCACCATCTGTTTTGGCGGTAAGTATTTATGGATTTTTATAATACCCAATTTATTTATTTTAAATATTCTAACCGTGAAAGTTCTTTGAAAAGTTTACGGCACTGGCTAAATTCCCTTTAATGATAGGATGTCAAAAATTTGACTTTTGCGATTTTAATAGTCAATAAAACACCAAACATTTCTAGATTAAATAGTATTAAATGTAATAATATTTGTTTGTCAATTTCTTTTAGATAATAGAGAATGCAGGGCAAAACTTAAAATAAATAATAATTTTTCGGGATATTATGTAGTTACGTCAAACGGTAGGCAGGCACATTCATTTTATGAACTTAGAGTTAGTTTTGACTTTTTTCGTCTCGTAATTATGATTTGATTCATACGATTTTGATGACGTGAAAGTGATGAGGCACGGGAAAAAACCACTGTGGCGACTTTAGGTTTCAGTTTTTTTTCTGGAAACATTTTAACCATTTTTCGCGCACCCATATTTTTTGCATTAACTCTTTAATTAAAATTTTATCTTCCAAAGAAAGAACCATGTTTACTTATTTAAAATTATACAGGCTATACGGAAATGTCAACAATTTGACAACAAAAATGTTTGATTCCAAAGCCACCTTGACTAAGGTGTTGTAATATTTACTACTTTAATATTTATCAGGTAAAATAGACCAGCACCTTACAACAAAAAAAAATCATCATTCCTAAGCTTTTGATTCTAAAATATTGATATTTTCAGAACATGTTTTCCCATAAATGCCCTTCTTAAAAAAAATATTATTTGGTTCCCAAGTAGCGCAGTTCGTTTTTGCAACGAGCTTATAGATGCACCGATTTAATAAAATTATTATATTCAATCAAACCTTTATGAAAAATAGGTTTAGAGATTAACGTTTTAGACAATCTATCCTCATAAAAATTTCTATTAGTTTTTGTTTTATAATAATAATGATTGTTAAAATTAAAAGAACCACTTTTTTTTAGACAATAAGGCAATAAATTATTTTTAATTCTAGGTATAAAAAATACATACTAAATAAAAAATTTAATGTCTGACGTTCAACTAATCTAATTTTTTTTAAATAAATTTTTTTTTACATTTGTCACAATTTAAAATTATCCGCATTGCCTTAATTAATAAGTCCGGTCCTGACCAAAATTGGGTCAACCAATTTTAAGGTCACAATAAGAGGACATTGACTAAAGTAAATCGAAAAAAGCACAAAAAAGAAATCATTAAACAAAAAGTTATTACGGTTTAAATTGTCAACTTAATTTGGGCCACAGTGTATGTTAGACATCTATGTTACTTTTCTTCAAGATGCAATATCTATCAAAAATCTGTTCTCTACTACTACCAATCAAAATCTGAATTTTCAGATACAAAATTTTATTCATTCAATTTTATAGGCTTGCCGGAAAGAAAAACCAAGAACTTCAACCTGTCCTCGCAGCCGGTATCGCAGCGGACCATAAGATCTTCAGTGAAAGTAAAGTCCGCACAAAATCTTCAAGAGCCCAAAACTAAGTATTCCAGCTGGTCCTCGAATTCAGCACCACCGGAAAACCCCAGCTGTCCTTCGGCGAAGGTCAATTTGACAAAAAAACTGTCCAGTGCTGAGGCGCGCAAAACTGGCCCGTCTATAAAAAAGGATTTACCATCAAAAGGTTCATAATTTATATGTTTATTTAGTTTTATTTCATGTCATAATAATATATTGAGTTTCTTTTTAATTTATTTTACCCCTTTTTGTAATTTTAGAATCGACAAGGAGCTCGAGTTTGCCTGCCCCATCGAAAAATACTCATTTTGACACAGCAAGTAGAACACTAGTAGGAGGCGAAGGTCCTAAAAGAAACAAACGCGTTATGAGTAGATTACCGAAGCAAGATAAATCGGTGAAAAAAGGTATTCTTACTAGATTAAGCGGCGACCGTTTGAAAAACTACGCTAATTTTTGAAAGAATGGAACGTCTCGAAGACTCATCGTCTTAAAACACAAGTAGACCAGGGTCGATAATTTTTGAAACCAAAAAAAATAATAGTAGGATGAAACCGAGGATAAAACCCATTGGAAAAGGAAGAGAATATAACAAAAATGAACGGAACAATAATTTACGGGCGATCCGAGGTCGGGAAGTGGAAGGGGGTCGATTTAAGGCAAAACTACAAGTCCAATGGAAAAACGTTAAAGTTATAGGTAATAAAAAGATCTACAACTTTTGTATTTACACTTTTTTCACATAACCTCAAAATGTATGTGAAAAATTCAAATAACCAAGTTTTTGGTTTTTTATTTTTATCTTTTACAAAAAATTTAGTGAAAACTTACCTTTTTATGTCCCAAACACACTGTAATTTTTTTGATTTAAAATATTTATTTTTTCACCTTATTTTGACTTAATTTCAAAAAAGCACTCTAATTTTCATTCGAAAATTCTCACGTCAAAATATCTACTTTCGTCGGTAGGCCTTTGGTTCCTTAAAATCTCTACTTTCTAAAGGTGTAAAAAAATATACATTACTATGGTAAATGTTGTGTGTGCAAAAAATGCAATTATTAAATATTATCTTTATTAACTTATTTGGTTGTTAATTATAGTCGTATATTTCGACTTGCAATTTTCTTATCAATGTTACATGGAATCTTACGTTTTTCGAGTAATTAAAGTTTAAATTTTAATAAATAGCTCAAAATTGTACATAATGATTTAAAAAAAAAAATCGAATTCGAGTTTTTTTCGTTTCTTTGCATTTTTTGAGAACATTTACCCTAGTAATGTAATTTTTTTCACACCATCAGAACAGAAAATAGAGATTTCAACGAACAAAAAGCCCGCCGACTTTTTTTAAAAAGCAGATATTTTGGCGTGAGAAGTTTCGATTGAAAATTAGGGTGCTTTTTCGACATTAAGTCATCAAGGTGAAAAAATAAATATTTTAAATCAAAAAAATGACAGTGTGTTTGGGACATAAAAAGGTAAGTTTTCAGCAAATTTCGAGAAAAAAAAAATATTTTTGTAAAAGAAAAATAAAAAACCAAAAACTTGGTTATTTGAATTTTTCACATAAATTTCGAGGTTATGTGAAAAAAGTGTAAATACAAAAGTTGTAGATTTTTATTACCTACAACTTTGCTATTTAACGTTTTTCCATATTGGACTTCTAGTTTTGCCGAAAATCGAGATAAATCGTTTTCTACCCTTAAAAACTCACCCCTTTCCACTTCCCGACCTCGGATCGCCCGCAAATTATTTTTCCTTTAATTTTTATTATATTCTTTTCCTTTTCCAATGGGTTTCATCCTACTATTATTTTTTTTTTCACTTTTTACCATTTTCAAAGGCTTCAGCCCTGGTCTAAAGCTCCAACTTTCAAAGGATTTATTACTTCTTTGTTGTTTGGTTACTTCCGTAACAAAAGAAAATGGGTGGTCGCATGCTAACCCTTCACCAAAGGTTTGGCAACACTGTTTGAAAATTACGGAATATTCCAATTTTGATCAAATTTTAATAAAACATAAAATATGTCCTTGGAGCTTTAGATGCATATTGGACAGTCAAGTATGTCTCAAAATTAAGATTCAATATAATTACATATAGTTTAATTTTTTTAAAAGAACATAGGTACTAGATTTTATAGCAATTTTAAATTCTAGTGACCAACTCAAGTTAAGTTGCTTAAGGTTGAATGCTCAACGTCATTCCATCTATTGCCAACTTATAACATATTTCGCTATGTTTTTTCAAGTTTATTATTTTGTAAACTAACATTTAAATAAAATCAGTATCGCCGGCACATTACTAAGGTAATATCTGATATATTACAAAAATATCAATTTATTTTATTGCTAATTTTGGGAGAATTGTATAGTGAAAGAACAATGAGTGACAATGACATAATAATGTTAAAAAAAATCTTACCCGATATTTTTCGTTATACAATTCTCCTAAAATAAGTTATGAAATTCCTTGATATTTATTAAATATGTCAATTATTACTTATAGAATATCAAGCTGATACTGATTTTCTTTAAATTTTGTATAAAAGCTAGAAAACATAAATAAATCTACGCGAAACAGGTTATAGTCCGGTCAATCTAGACCAAGAAAATGATAGTGAAGGTACATAAATTTACAACAAGCTGAAAATCAGTAAAATTGTTCAAAATATAATTATAAATAAAATGTATAAGGTCCCCATCATTCCCGTGTATGGAAAAAATTTTACTCGAAGTCAAAGGTCAAAAAAATGAGTTTTTCGCGATTTTCAGCAAAACGGTAAGTTTTATCATAAAAATACTCCAGACAATAATTGTAGACCATAAAATTGTCTATAAAAAATACATCAATACTTTTTTCCTACGAGCCACCGTTTCTGAGATATAACGATTCAAAAAGTTGTTATCGTCATAATATGCACACGTTTCCACGTGATTTTGAATATGAACTTTTATGGTACTAATTTCTATTTTAATGTTATATTATTTTATTATTTTAATATTATTGATTGTCAGTCATGTCATTTTTGCCATAGAAACCAGTCCAACTTCACGAGCTTTATAACAATTAATTTTATTATCACCAACGACACCACTCGCAATAAAAACAATTTTGTTAACCTCTGGAAAAGGATCATGCGTTAAGAACCACTCTAAAAGTTTTCGTATGTCTTTAGCATCTTTTTTTTACTCGTGAATCACTTGCATCAACATGCTGCTCGGTCGTATCCATCCTAACATTAGCGATATCTTCTAATTTTTCCCAAACTGTATTCATAGCCTGCATACTATAAATCCATTTACTTATAACGCTCTCTTTTGTACTTCTCCCTCGAGCAATACCTCCATCTGCCTTCATAGCTTTCATTATAGACTGCTCGATTACCATGTCCGTTGAAGTTCCACAACTTAATTTGTCTGAACGTCTAACTGTGAAAAATCCTTCTGAACATTTTTCGTAAACTTCAGGATCAATCAAATTCTGTAATTGTTGCATATCCTGCAAGTAAAGGTGTGCAGACTTAACATAAGGAAAACATCCAGACGGGTGAAAAAAAAGGGAGCATTTCTTTGACGTAGTTTAAATGAGCTTTCCAATCCCCCATGCGCTCAGCTCTTAGGAAGTCTTTAGCAATGGAAACCATATAAAAATATTAAAATAATATAATATATACAGGGATGAGATAAATTAAGGAAACAATTCAATATCTCGAAAATTGAAAAAGCAACCTTAAAACCCTCGGACACCTAAATTTAATTTTACTTTTGCGCAGACTATAAAATTATTTTGAATTATACAGGACCACTCACAACAGCTCTACAACTGTCAACTTTGGTTTTTTTAATGGAACACCCCAGTTTTTTTGGCTGTTTTGGATTTTCTGCACAATTCTAGCCAAATTTCGTATAACATAAAATATGACTAAAATTGACAGTTTTAGAGATATATATAGAAGAATTACAAATTTGATATATTAATATTAAAGAAATGTAAAATAAAATGACTTAAGTGAAGGAAAAGTTGTATATTCTACCTTATATTTTAATGAATTAAAAATTAGACATTTAAAATGTCAAATTTATCAAACAATTGAGAAATATATTAATCCAAGCAACATCGCAAAACAGAACTAAATATTAAACAGAACTACTACTTTAGGAACTGTTGAAAATGGCCACCATTTACAGCTCTGCAGTGCCATAGTCGGTCAACAAATTCCTGTTGCACATTATTAACTACATCTGGTTGAATACTTCTTATCACATTACGAATTCTATCTTTTAGAATTTCGACTGTATCGGGCTTATTTTTGTACACGATGCCTTTAATATATCCCCAAAAAAAAATCTAAGGGATTTAAGTCCGGCGACCTTGGTGGCCACTCTATTGCGCCACGTCTCCTTATCCATCGCCCTTGAAAAGTATTATCTAAATATCTTCTGACGTTAGCCGCATAATGAGGCGGTGCGCCGTCTTGTTGATACCACAGATGTTCAATTGGGAGGTCAGGATCGTTTGGATTAGGATATAAAGTAGCCAATGCTGGGATTAGACTATCTTTTAAAAACTCGAGGTACAGCTGCCCTGTTAGTGTTGCATTAAAAAAATATGGACCTATAACTTTATTATCAACAATACCAGCCCAAACGTTCACACTTTGACGATACTGTGAATGATTTTCCCTGTACCAGTGAGGGTTTTCTCTCGCCCAATATCTAAAATTTTGTTTATTGACTTTACCGCTGAGACAAAATGTGGCTTCATCCGAGAAACAGATCCTTTTAACAAAAAATCTATTATTATTACACATGTCCGTCATTATTTCGCAGAATTCATTTCTGCGATGTGGATCATCATCCAATAACTCTTGAACGAATTGTAATTTATAAGGGTGAAACTTTTCTTTTTTCAAAATCTTTGCCACCGTTGTTCTGTGTACATCGTTATCACATGCCGCTTGGGTCGTCGAAGAATGTGGATTTTCCTCATAGGTTAACAGAAGATCTAACTTTTTTTCATCTGAAATCGTAGGGCGACCTTTTCCTGTAAGATCCTTCACATTGCCAGTATCCCTCCATTTTCTTTCAATTTTGCTCACTGCTGATTTACTTATGCGTTCCCTATGGGGATATTTGTTATTAAACATTTCACGAACTTTCTGTTGTGTCCTAGTCTTATCACCAGTACCAAGCATTATTAAAATTTCCATTCTTTCCTTCTCGGTTAAACGCATAGCCAATATTTGTATCCAAAAGAATAGCAATATTTTATTGGCAACTATTGACAGTGACACACTCATTAGAACTAGGTGTTGATACCTCCTAACACAATTATTGCGTAAAGGTATGTGTTTATAATCAAATTATTAAGACGATATGGCAAAGTTATTATGTTTTATAAATATTTAAATATCTCTAAAACTGTCAATTTTAGTCATATTTTATGATATACGAAATTTGGCTAGAATTGTGCAGAAAATCCAAAACAGCCAAAAAAACTGGGGTGTTCCATTAAAAAAACCAAAGTTGACAGTTGTAGAGCTGTTGTGAGTGGTCCTGTATAATTCAAAATAATTTTATAGTCTGCGCAAAAGTAAAATTAAATTTAGGTGTCCGAGGGTTTTAAGGTTGCTTTTTCAATTTTCGAGATATTGAATTGTTTCCTTAATTTATCTCATCCCTGTATAATAAGGTGTTGTCTAATATATTCTCGATATTTATGATTAGATCTGCATCCATTATGTCATTAATTTCAACTTCTTTTAATATTATAATTGCCATAGTAAGCTGAAGTAGTGTATGAGCTCGAACAGCTCTTGCGTAAGCATGACCATTGAGAATTTTTTCTAATAATTTTACCGCATAGATCTCTGCGAGTTCTTCTTTCATGCCGCTTCCTTGCATAATATGATCAGTTGCTCCCAGAAAAGACATCAGTAGATGAAATCCTCCGAGTCTGATGAAGATTTTTGATACTTCAGAGCCCTCAGGTGCGGCTGATACCATTTCTCGAGCTTTAGCATACAGGGGCTGGTCGAAAGTCACGATGCATACAGTGTGGCCATACCGTTTTGCATTCTCTAATGCACAAAGTAAAGTAGTATAGGTAGTATTATAGTTACTGGCTTTTTGAATAGCTATATCTCAGAAACGGTAGCTCGTAGGAAAAAAAGTATTAGTACACTTTTTATAGATAATTTTATGGCCTACAATTTTTGTCTGAGGTATTTTTATGATAAAACTTACCGTTTTGCTGAAAATCGCGAAAAACTCATTTTTTTTACCTTTGACCACGAGTAAAATTTTTTCCATACACGGGAATGATGGGGAACTTATACATTTTATTTATAATTATATTTTGAACAATTTTACTGATTTTCAGCTTGTTGTAAATTTATGTATCTTCGAATGTCTAGATTGACCGGACTATTATAGGTTGCAAGCATGTTGATACTCCCACCTTAAGTATCCGAGATCCTTTCATTGTTAAGAAATGGACTTTTGAAACTTTAGATCTTTTAAACGATGTATCTTTTAAAAAAAAACTATTTTTACATGTTCCTTGATGCTCCTTCGACTCATAAATCCGTAAAATCGGTAGACGAGTAATCACCATCAAATTAGACTGACTGAAAACTGGGTACAAAAGGGAACCCTATTTTATACACTACTTGATAAATCTAAAAATATGTTTGCATGTTTAATATTTATTTATTTAAAAGGGCATGTATACACCGCAATTACAGCTATAAATTCACACACGTATTGACATACGGGTCATCTTAAATGATTCAACACTTAATAACAAAAAAATTCAAAAATCAATTTTAGAATTATAAAAATTAATCAAAATGTAAAAATATCTACTCATATTTTAAATTTTTTTATGGTGAATTTTGATCGAAATCGGCCAATGAAATAAAAATTAATGTCGAGTTACAATTTGATTTATAAAAGTACATACAATTTGTATTAATCTGTAAATAAAATATTTTTGTTTAATTTAGTTTATACCTTTCGATTATTTTAATAAAATAGACTTTCTTAAAATTATTATTAATTGATTTAGATACCTATTCTATTAGAAATACTGTTAATTTTATGCTGTGTGGTATATTTTGCATACATACCATTAGGGTACTATGGTAGAAGCACACAATTATGGTTCAAAAACCAACCATAATTATAGTACGGTTAGTACAATTGGTAACAATGAAACACTTTTTTTTAGAACTTCCGAAAGAACTACCGAAAGCAGTATGTTGTGCTGACAAAAATCTAAAGCAAGATAACCCGCTGGGCGTTGTTAATATCATTATACCCAAGCCTGCTGCGCCCAAAACCCCGCTAAAGTTAAGTGGATACTCGAGCGAGACTGTTATTTCTGTTTGCAGCCAAGGCACGCTGGGCTTGAAGATTGATCCGAATAATAATGTCAGGAAAATTATGTCAAAAGCGGGTAAGTGTTAGGATTAGTTTCCAAATTTTTAGAACGTCAAAGTTTATTTTTTGCTAATCAATGGCTTTCGTATATCTAAGGATACAGAAATAGCTGTAGCAGCGTGATTTCATAGGAAATTTAAAGCTTTTTAATTTTTCTATGTTCATATTTTTTCGCAAATAGCTTTCTTTTTAAGGTTGAATTCTCAACGTCATTTAATCTATTGCCAACCTATAACCTATTTCGCGTTGATTTTTTTACTTTATCTACGACTAATGTATAATCTAAGTATTATAGTTGTGGTTTTCGCAATATAATGCCACCTATTAATCCCTAACGCGGCGTCCTACGTAAGCGGCACCGCGCGGACGGCGCGATCGGCGCGGTCGACGCGGCAAGAACAAAACAATCTCTACGTTGGAGATAGACGTCTGTTGGAGATGTCCTACGTGACAACTTCAACGCGGCAACCGCGGTAGACGCGACTTTGAAGCGGCCTGGACGGTTAAAAATGTTGATAAGTCCGCGTGTGCC
Source organism: Polydrusus pterygomalis (assembly GCA_963969555.1). NCBI lineage: Eukaryota > Metazoa > Arthropoda > Insecta > Coleoptera > Curculionidae > Polydrusus > Polydrusus pterygomalis. The sequence continues at coordinate 7,612,199 of OZ018385.1, forward strand.
GCCTGTTCTGTTGCAGTGTTGTTTGTATTAAAGAGCGCGCACACATCACAATGACTGAAACTTTTTATGAAATTCTGATAAGTAGCGTGCAAAATAGTCGGGTCTTGTGAGATATGTCCCATAAGATGGTGATAATGATGAAATTCTCCATACTTCTCTCTCTGTAGGAATACAATACTTGTTCCACGTCTTCTCCTTTTTGCTTGTATAGATTTAAAATTTTTAAGTAAATATTTTCACTTAATAACACCTGTTTCTTCTTTGACCACGCCAAGTTTTGCGCGCGAATATCGGTCGCGATGCCGCTCACCTAGGACGCAATCACCGCATCGCCGCTTTAATCGCGTCGGCCGCGCCGGTCGCGCCGTTCGCGCGGTGCCGCTCACGTAGGACGACGCGTTAGGGAATAATGACAAGGGATCCTTATTCCCGCTCCAATCACAAAATTTCTCAAGCCAAATATTACCATGAAAACAAAATACACCAAGTCAAAAGTGTCACTGTCAAACGCGTAGTGTTTATGTATTCGTATTGGGATGGATGAAAATAAAGAGGATTTTACTTGTACACCTCCAGAAATTGTACAACTAGCTACAGCAACAACATCTACCTTAATACCGGAAACATCGAAATCTATTTATAATAAAACATACGCAATCTTCAACGAATGGCGTCTTCGAAATAACACAAATTCATTTTCCGGAAATGTTCTACTAGCCTATTTCGCTGAACTAAGTGCAAAATACAAACCATCTTCATTATGGTCATTTTATTCAATAATTAAATCTATGTTGAGAATAAACCATGACGTTGATCTGGAAAAATATGGAAAACTACGAGCGTTTTCAAAAAGAAAATCTGAAGGATTTCAAGCAAAGAAATCTTCCACTCTGACCCCGAAAGAAATTAAGACATTTATTGACAAAGCTCCTGATGAAGTTTTTCTTTTACATAAGGTAAATATACATAGGTATTTAATCTAATCTATTCAAAAACTCATATTCTTATTTGCTTCAGGTTATATTAATTATTGGAATTATGGGCGCATGCCGCTCAAACGAGCTTTATGAAATGAATATAGAAGACGTAAAGGATCTTCAAACAAACTTCTTAATAACAATACCCAAGACTAAAACCAAAATTGTACGAACATTCGCCATAAACAGTACGTTTTACAACATTATAAAGAAGTACATCGATCTCCGCCCGTCACATGTAAAAATCAATTCATTCTTTCTAAATTATCAAAAATCCAAATGTACAATACAACGTATAGGAAAAAACAAATTTGCAGACATTGGTAGACAAATTGCCAAATATTTAAACTTGCCAAATCCTCAAACTTATACCGGCCATTGTTATCGCAGATCATCTGCCACTCTGTACATTGATGGAGGAGGCGATATAACTGGATTAAAGCGTCATGGGGGCTGGAAATCTACACAAGTAGCTGAAGGTTACATTGATCAGTCTATGAGAAACATGACAATTACAGCAGATACTTACTATTACTAAACAAATAAATAGTAATGAAGCATCTTCTTCCTTTGCAGCAACCGACATTCCAAATATTTGTATTGAAAACTCTTCCAAACTTATTCATAGTTCACGACCAATACAGTTTATTAATTGTACTATTAGTAATTTTAATGTTATTGACAAATAAAGTTGTTTATTAAAAATCTAAAATTAATAAATTAGTCGTAGATAAAGTAGAGTATACTACTCACAATAATGGCTATTATTACCTCAGAATATTTACTACCTCGCCGCTTACGCGGCTCGGTTCGTAAATATTCCTCGGAAATAATAGCTATCATTATTGACTCGTGGTATAATCTACTATTATTATTTTAATAACTAACATTTAATGAAAATCAATATCGTCGGTACAGGGTTTTCAGAGATATTTTCGGTCATATCTACAGTGGTCCCTATAGGAGATACAAAAAAAAATTAAATGTAGGAGTTGTAGGGTTTTGTCTGAACCTCCAGGAAATTAAAAAAAAATAAACAAAAGACGATCCGAAACATAAAAAAAATTAACCAATATGGTTTTTTTAAATGGTACACCCTGTATATTTTTTATTTTAATGAAAGATCTTTCTTCCCCGATTTCAAAAATATATACTTAGTTTGTCTATATTTGCTGGAACCGTCATTAAATTATTTCTAATCAATTATTCTATACGGCACTATACAATAATAATTATTTTGAGTAGTGTGCCTTGGAAAACAATAATTGCCTGATGTAGTTTAGTTTTCAATAGGGAACTGTCAACATTTTGTATTTAAAATCATTTTTTTTTTAAATGGGTTATTCAAGCGAAGAAAAATCGGATATGGTCCGTTTATTCTATAAGCATTCAAGTAATGAACCAAGGGCTCAACGTCAATACCGTATTACCTATCCAGAAAGACCAACACCATGCGTTGACACAATTGGATACGTAGTGCGTTATTTCAAATACAAAATGTTGACAGTTCCTTATTGATTGAAAACTAAACTACGTCAGGCAATTATTGTTTTCCAAGGCACACTACTCAAAATAATTATTATTGTATAGTGCCGTATACAATAATTGACTAGAAATAATTTAATGACGGTTCCAGCAAATATAGACAAACTATATATTTTTGAAATCAGGGAAGAAAGATCTTTCATAAAAATAAAAAATATACAGGGTGTACCATTTAAAAAAACCAAATTTGTTAATTTTTCTTATGTTTCGGATCGTCTTTTGTTTATTTTTTTTTAATTTCCTGGAGGTTCAGACAAAACCCTACAACTCCTACATTTAATTTTTTTTTGTATCTCCTATAGGGAACCCTGTAGATATGACCGAAAATATCTCTGAAAACCCTGTACATTATTTAGGTAGTATCTGATATATTACAAAAATATCAATTTATTTCATTGCTAATTTTGGGATGCTAATTTTGGGAGAATTGTATAGTGAAAGAACAATGAGTGACAATGACATAATAATGTAAAAAAAATCTTACCCAATATTTTTCGCTATACAATTCTCCCAAAATAAGTTATGAAATTCCTTGATATTTATTAAATATGTCAATTATTACCTATAGAATATTAAGTCGATACTAATTTTCTTTAAATTTTGTGTAAAAGCTAGAAAACATAAATAAATCTACGCGAAATAGGTTATAGGTTGGCAAGCATGTTGATACTCCCACCTTAAGACATTGCCAAAAAACTAAAAAAAAAATCCTATTTTCACCTACACTCACAGGCAAAATAATCGATCCACGCAAATTTCCGATGAATCTAAATAACAAATAACTTTTTTATTTAATGTCGGATTTAAACGAATTTGAAAGGGTATTGTAGATAAATTAATGGAGATTGGCTAATATTTTAAAAACTTACTAAAAAATAGACGTACGTTTATAATATACAGGTTTAAACAAAAATATGTTTTTTAACATAAGTTTAAGGCACTCTGTGGAGTGGCGAAACAGCATATTGTTCTAAATTAAGTTATAGTTATCAAGTCACATCTATTCTTAACATTTTTGTTTTTGGTTTACCTCCATATCTTTATTTTTGTGGAAAATATGTATTTTTAAAAAAAGTATTGCACTTTCCAATAATTTTTTCTATATGAAGAACTAAGATTGCTATGGAGGATACCAGTGACTTTTTATTTTCGTCACAAATACGATTTTTTTTAAAGAAATAGTACAAACTTATTTAACAAAAGTTTATTAATATAAAACTTTAACTCGAAGCACAAAAATGGCATGCGTGAATTAAATAAAAATGCACTTAAAAAATAACAATGACAAGAAACAGTAACAAATAATTCAGTAACGTGCTCGAATGACAGCCTCCATACGCCTTGGCATACCTTCAATAAGGTTCCGTATATGCACAATGATCTTGATCAATTTGCTGCCATTTTTCAATGAGTACTTCAGTAAGCTCCTGTAAATTTACTGGACCAGGTACCCGCGACCGCACATTTCTGCATAACGGAGCCTCCGCCATAGCTTACCCTAGGCGAAAAATGGTTTTGCTCAAAACGTTCTCGTTTTCTTCTATAGATTCTTTGACGACCGTCCGGCGATTTTAAACAAAACCTAGATTCGTCAGTAAATAGGATATTTTTTTACTCATCAATACCCCAATTTTGATGTTCCCTAGCAAATCTTAGGCGTTCAACCCTGTGGAGCGGTTGCAAATCTCCTTGCGTGTAATCCAATATCAAATAACCTCCTTCTTATCGTTCTGTCGCTTATTTGGACCTGCCGTACGTCCTCCAATCTGTTTTTACCTCCACAGAAGTTACTCTTCGGTCACGTAAAACATTTAGTCCAATAATGCGATCATCTCGTTCATTCGTACACCTTTTCCTACCACATTGACTCCTTCTACTGTACTCGCCATGCTGATTAAACCGATTTACAGCCCTTTGTACCTTACTTCTTGTAACGTTTAAAACTCTTCTCACGTAATACTGTGACCGTCCATCCTGGATTAAAGTTAAAGCAATGGCTTTGGCAACATCAGTCGGAGACATATCCATTTTTAAAAGTAAGAAGACACCCCAGAAGTAACACATATTTATTTACCAAAAATAATTTTTTAGCTTTTGAAAGCCGTAAATGACATATCATGTCAAGTCATGATTCAACTAAAATGTCACTATCATCCTCCATGGCAACCTTTGTTCTTCGTCCAGAAAAATTATTGGAAAGTGCAAGGCTTTTTTAAAAAATCCATATTTTCCATAAAAATAAAGATATGGAGGTAAACCAAAAACAAAAATGTTAAGAATAGATGTGACTTGATAACTACAACTTAATTTAGAATAATATGCTGTTTCGCCACTCCACAGAGTGTCTTAAACTTATGGTAAAAAACATATTTTTGTTTAAACCTGTTTATTATAAACGTACGTCTACTTTTTAGTAAATTTTTAAAATATTAGCGAATCTCCATTAATTTATCTACAATATTCTTTCAAATTTGTTTAAATCCGACAATAAATAAAAAAGTTATTTGTGATTTAAGGTTGAATTCTCAACGTCATTTAATCTATTGCCAACCTATAACCTATTTCGCGTTGATTTTTTGAGTTTATTATCTTAATAACTAACATTTAAAGAAATTCAATATCGTCGGTACATTATTTAGGTAGTATCTGATATATTACAAAAATATCAATTTCTTTCATTGCTAATTTTGGGAGAATTGTATAGTGAAAGAACAATGAGTGACAATGACATAATAATGTTTAAAAAAATCTTACCCGATATTTTTCACTATACAATTCTCCTAAAATAAGTTATAAAATTCCTTGATATTTATTAAATATGTCAATTATTACCTATAGAATATCAAGTCGATACTGATTTTCTTTAAATTTTGTATAAAAGCTAGAAAACATAAATAAATCTACGTAAAATAGGTTATAGGTTGGCAAGCATGTTGATACTCCCACCTTAAACTCCCTGTGCCTGTGGGTGTATTTCGGGTTTGGTGGTATTTTAAGGACCCCAAATTTCAGCTTGTCTCTAATTTGTTCATGGTTTAACTTGATCGACTCTGGGCTAGTATGGGGATAAGAATAGATACACGCAAATTATTTTAAAATTATTTAAGCTATCCTAAATAATTTCAGGAATATTAAAAGTAAGAAACAAATGAGGAGTTCCACAAGAAATATTAGGCCCGGTTTTTTAAATTTATATATAATTCCATTGTTACATTACACTAAATATTAAAAATATAAAGTTATTTGCAGATGACACAACAATTACCATAAATAATTGATTGACCCATCCGTTAGTTTGTGCCAATACATTTTAACTATGTAAAATAAAACGACCGTATACCTACTGGTTATTTCTCACTTATTTATTAAAAGTTTTTGATGTCACAGTTGTTTTGTAGTAAAATGTACAACATCTTCATGAGGCATAAAATTAACCAAACTAAGAGAATACACTTTTGGTTTAACTTTCAAAATGTCTTTATTTCAAACTAACTTTTACAGTTCATTACATGGAAAGTGACAACATAATGTAGAAAATAATAACCATTAAAAAAAAAAATTACAATAAAAATAATTGAAGTTAATCCAATTTGATTCATTAATAAAATCAATTAAAAAAAAAATAGTATAAATAATTTAATTTAGTAAATATCTCTTTAATTGTGTTTTAAAAGTTGCGAATTTTTTAATTTTTCTGATATTTTTTGGAAGATTGTTATATTTTATTATTCCGTCATATAAAAGCGATTTTTTTCCGAAATTACTTTTTACTGGTATAGTTTGATAATTTATACAATGTCTGGTGTTATGATCATGTAATGTTTTATTCTCCTGAAGTGTTATGTTTGACTTTTTTTCTTTTAAAATAAAGGAGTGAATTAGAATACAAATTTTTAATTTATAAATGTTTTGAACATGTAAATACCCTTTCGGTCTATATTTTAATATTATATATTATATATCTATAATTTGTGTTTAATTTCAGTATTATGGTATATCATTAAGTCAACCATATTGTGCACGTAGCTTTATACTTTAAGATTTTTCAACGAACCCATATAAACAGAGTGGTCATTTAGTGCCGTTAAAGCGGCTAAGTTCGATAGTTGGCTTATTATTAGAATTACGTATAAAAACTTTTAATACAACAGTGCATTTCCAAAATGATTCACTTTTGGACTGAGGTCAGTTGGGTTAGATCGTCACATCGAAGCCTCATGAATTTGTGGTAGCATTTTTTCCGCACCTTTTAGAGACTTTTTACATAGAACACAGAACACCTTTTATTTTATCTCATTTTTGATTTCTACGGAGTAAACCAAGTAAACTTGCTATATCATATACCCGAAATATGCCGTTAACGAGATACTGACATTTTAAAAAATTAATTTTTTATACTTTGGCATCAGGCTGCTCGTTTATAATACAACTTGGAAGAGAAATCCGCCTGCTCATTCCCATATTAGTTTTTTTAATCTTTACTCAAAAATTTCTCCTGTTTAACTTATCTTAATAACAATACAAAGCGGTAAATTAAAAAGAACATTTTTTTGGGTTTAAAATGTTTCTTTAGGTTTAGTATTTTACTTATTGCACTATCCTTTATTAAAGAAAGAAAATATTGTGGCATATCGGACACATACAATATTTTCTTTTTTTAATTATTTTCGCGGACATTATATTATCATCTTCTAAACTATCCTTTATATTCGAAAAATCTTAGTATGATCCATACAGGGTAAACAACTAAAAATTTATATACCAGCAAGGAAAGTGCCAGGCGAAGGTATTTGCCGATTTTTATTAATTTTGACCCTCATGTTCGATATACGATATAGTTTGAAATTAAAAATTGAGTTTTTTGAATAATTCTAGTATTTAATAATATTTTGATTTCAAATCTGGTACATTGGTTCAACATAAAGTGTTACGTCTTTAAAGAAAAACAAAACAAAAATTAATGATCAAATATTCAAAATAGGGGGGGGGGGCAGTCCAGTAACCGCTGCCCCCCCCCTGAAATTATATTATTGCTAATCTTCTTCATATGTATTTTACTTGATGATTTGCCTCTAGTGGTACGACAAAATACTTGGTTTCAACTAGACGGTGCTCCCCCGCATTTTGCTAGAAATGTAAGGAACTATTTACACCAAATCTTTCCTAATCGCTGGATTAATCGGAGTCAAAGATCCTCCTGTTAAATGGTCACCCCGTTCCCCAGACCTTACTTCCTTGGACTATTCAGTCTGGGGGCGTATTAAAGGTTTTTGTATATGATTCCGATTTTGAGCGAGAATTATTTAATAGAAAGAATCCTTTAAGCTGGAGAGCAGTTTTAGCCTTAAGAGCAGTAACCCCCTTTACCACAATGAAAATTGCCGAACGTTTTGCTGGTCAAACGAAAAGAAAAAATAAAAATTGATATTTAGAAAATAAATTCTACTTTAAATACCCCATCCAGAAAAGTAAATGACGATCGAAAATATTCCCAAAATTTTTTTTAGAAATTTTTTTAATTTTTAGTAATTTTGTAATATCTTAAACAATTCTTTATTGGTCAAAGGCAAAATGACTTTCCCGGGTGTAGAATGTTGTACCAAACAATTTTTCTTAAAGCCATTTTTCAATATCGGCCTTACTTTTTTCTCAAAAACTTTGGGCGCGTAAACCCACTTTACACGCTTAAATTCACTTTACGCGCCCAAAGTTTTTGAGAAAAAAGTAAGGCCGATATTGAAAAATGGCTTTAAGAAAAATTGTTTGGTACAACATTCTACACCCGGGAAAGTCATTTTGCCTTTAACCAATAAAGAATTGTTTAAGATATTACAAAATTACTAAAAATTAAAAAAATTTCTAAAAAAAATTTTGGGAATATTTTCGATCGTCGTTTACTTTTCTGGATGGGGTATTTAAAGTAGAATTTATTTTCTAAATACCAATTTTTATTTTTTCTTTTCGTTTGACCAGCAAAACGTTTGGCAATTTTCATTGTGGTAAAAGGGGTTACTTCCTCTTAACCATATAATATTTGTCAAAGGTTAAGATTTTCTTGAATAAAGTGAAGCATGTGTATACGAAAATCTAGGTTATATCGGGCAATTTCTTTAGACTACTCTTTTTTTTAATTTTGTTTGTTTTTGTTACTAACGTAGGGGAGAGGAGGGTAAAATGATCCCCCTAAGAGATAAAGAGTTTAAAAATGTAATAAAAATGTTTTCATTTTTTTTTTAGTTACTTCGGATTTCACTATACGTATCTCTCTAAGCAATGCACCATTCTTTTTTTATAAATGCTTTATTTATACATTAGAAAAACACAAAATAAAAAAAATGCAAAAGGACCATTTTACCGCATACGACGGGGTAAAATGAGCTCTTGTAAAACAAAACAAAATATTAAGATAAAAGGCAGTGTGTAATTATTATGGTTTTAAAACTTAAGGTTTTCGTGCAGCGGCTAAGTAAACATTGGAGCATAATTCACAAATAAACTCATCCTCGTCTTCGTCAACTCCCGCGCACTGATCGTGGGCCCATTTTAAGCACTTGGCGCATCGGATCCATCCTTCACCCCCTACTGATTTAGAGAATTCCTCACAACAGAACAGACAGTTTGCGTTGCTCTCTTCTTCTTCCGAATCAGAAGAACTGGAAACACTTGGTTTTTCAATTTTTTGTTTTTTAGTGTTTTTTGTTTTTGCGTCTTTTTAACTTCAAACGTAGCACTCCTTTTTATTATATTTCCCTTGTCTTTTGTTTCTTTTTTCTTAATGTCCACTGCAAGAGCATCTTTGTAAGGCGTGCTAGTTAAAATTGAACTTCCACAAGATTTCCTATGCGTTGTATTCCTTTTGCCTTGAATCTTGAGGAGAGGTTGACATTCTTGTGATGTCGTAATGGAAAAAGATGAATTTATCTGTTCACTTTGTCGTGAGCTGGGTCCAGGTTTAGGATTTTTAAATGGATCATTTGTTTCACTATTATCATATTTTGCGGTTAATTATTAAATTATTCTTGGAACATTAAAAATACGCGCAGCCGTTTTCACGGGCATTCCTTTATTCACTTCTTGTAAGGCATTTTTCATATGCTCAGTATTCCAATTTTGTCTGTTAGTTTTTCGTATATGTTCTTGGCAATCTGTAAAAGATTAAAGTAAATTATATATTCTTAATTATAACATTATATTTAAAAGTCCCTTTAAATAGCGACAAAATGATACCCCTTAAAAAGGGATCATTTTACCCCGTTCTTAAAGGATCATTTTACCCCGAAGTGTCACGTATCACATATTATTTATTATTAATTTAGTTGCAACAATTAATAAAAAGCCGATACCATAAATCAAATGAGCAATTCCCCATTAAAACACACGATAAAAAAAAATATAAAAAATTACGTCCTTTAGTAAAAAACACATAATAAGTCAAATACCTTACCTTAGATCATTTATGGAAACGACACAGGTCGACTCACCAGCTATCGGATTGTGACTAACCGGTGTTTTCGGGCGTTGTCTATTATTATCCACATGGTAAGATGCACTGTTGCCAATGTTTCAATTGTTTTGCACTAAAGGTGCACTTAGAAATCGAGGGATCATTTCAACCCGTGGGGATCATTTTACCCTACTCTCCCCTAGTATTTATAATTCTATGAAAATATTATGTTTTAAATATTTATTTTCTTGTTATGATGTTTTAAATTTATTTCATAAGTATAAGTAGATAATTGTCTTAAGAACGAGTGATAACAGAGGCGTTTTATTGTTATATGAAGAATATTATTAATAGTTTTAGTAGTAGTACTTTTAAAAATTATGAGATTACCGTAAGTAGCGTTGGCATCAGTTAAGAACCCATACTTTTCAAATTATCTCCAAAACGCTTCATTTTATCGGAATTTTATAAGAAACGAAAAATAATTAAAAACAAATGCTCGGAAGTCACTGGCGTACGTACTGAAAAATAGAGGGGGGGTTCGGCGGGTACGAGACCCCCCTATTATGAATATTTCACAATGGCTTTTTGTTTTTCTCAAAAGATGCAATTGATAAATGATGATCTTTATGTTGAAGCTATGTACCAAATTTGAAATTAAATTAAATATTCGGATGATTCAAAAAAATCAGTTTTTAATTTCCAACTTTGTATAATAAACCTGGGGGTAAAAATAAAAAAAATGGCATTATAAATGTTATGTTTTTTTTGCCCAAGGAATATAATTAGACTTGGGCATGGTCAATTGACCGTCAATTGACCATGACGTATTTGACCGGTCAAATTCGGTCAAAATATATCAATTTTATTTTATTATTTATGCATTTGTGATCTGTCCAGATTACCTCCTACCACCCAGGATAATGCTTAGTGTATCGTTATAGCGGCCGTTCGAGATTGCATCCCGAAATGGGCAGGTAGTAATTTTAACACATAAGTTGCATCCAGGGTACAACGAAATTGCACCCCGAAGGCGAATTTTATAAATAAGAGAAAATTCAGCTTAATATTGACAGTGTTGTCGAACCGCTTTCTTTAGAAGATTGTATTTCTAGAAATTGTCGATAAGGAAAATCCAAAATCCAAGTATTTAAGTAGGTAGGTAGGTACTTATCGTCTTTATGGTAATACATATAAAATTACAATCTTGGTATTAATTTATCATATCAAAACTGCTTTCTTTTAACCACAAAATGTCGAAACTTATTTATTATTTTGCTGAAACTCTTGCAGAAATGTATTTTGATAATAATAATAATTTAAAAATACTTCTTTCTTGGCTTCAATTAAATAAACTTACGTTAAATTTTACAAAATATTCTTTTATGTTTATAACTAAAAATAAAATAAATTCCATCATTAACACCTTAACATTTAATAATGAAAATAATCAATATTCAAAAACGACAAAATGTTTAGGATTTTTAGACGAAAATTTAAATTGGAAATGCCATATCCAGTACCTATATTATCAACTCGATATCTCCTTTGGTATCTGTTTTGTACAGAGCTAGATATTTCATTCCTTTGAGATACTTAAGAAATATATATTTTTCATTAATATATTCAAAATTACAATACTTCTGCATGGGGATCTGCCTGTTTATTAAACTTAAAACCATTACAAAAATTACAAAATAAATGTATACACAAATAACCACATTTAGAACCAACTGTTAATCTATATAGATCGAAAGGGTATTTACACGTTCAAAACATTTATAAATTAAAAATTTGTATTCTAATTCACTCTATTATTTTAAAGGAAAAAAAAATCAAACATAACACTTGAGGAGAACAAGACAATTCATGATCATAACTCCAGACATTGTATAAATTATTAAACTATATCAGTAAAAAGTAATTTCGGAAAAAAATCGCTTTCTCGCTTCCAAAAAATATCAGAAAAATTAAAAAATTCGCAACTTTTAAAAAACAATTAAAGTGATATTTACTAAATTAAATTATTTATACTGTTTTTTTAAATCAAATTGGATTAACTTCAATTATTTTTATTGTTATTTTTTTTAACGGTTATTATTTTCTACATTATGTTGTCACTTTCCATGTAATGAACTGTAAAAGTTAGTTTGGAATAAAGACATTTTGAAAGTTAAACTGTTTTCGACAGCTTGTCGGTTGTCTTATTAAAGAAGCATGGTTGTCAAATGTATTATCAATTTATACATTACAAGGGACTTGACATACTCTCCAATTGGTTCTAAAAGGTGTATTGGTAACAGGTTTGTTCGTTGTTACCCAGAGCATTTTTTTTAATTGACTTTTTAAAAACCAATATTTTTTTAACTGAACTGGCCCAAAAAAAAGTCAAATCCTTTAGGAATTTTCTATCAATTTATATTTTATACTAAGTCTGTATATTACAGTCTTACTACATAAATTATTTAAAAGAACTAAATTGTCGTGATAAACTTTCTATAGGGGTCTGGCAACATTGCATTGATTTTATATGGTATAAGGACCGCTCGACTACAGGTGACTCTTTTCGGTTTGGGAGTCAATTTCGTTGTGACCTTTTCTAGTCTAGGTAACAACACCTTTTTCGGGATGCAACTTCGAATGGGCCGTTATAGCGCCGTTATTTAAGAACACAATAACACCTGATTCTGGGAATCCCAATAGTTGGCCTCGTTTATTAGTGGTTCCCGGAACGGATTCAATCACAATGAAGGAAAGGAATAGAGAAGTTATTGTTATTCTCTTTTTATACCATTTTCATAGACATTTCCTTCTGTATATTTATTTTCATTTCGTATTTGCCAGAGTTAGGGTTTGCACTTGCATTGCATTTTTGTGAACTAACGACGCGACGTCACATTTACGATGAGTTTGGGGAAGTCCAAAACCAAAATTTGGAATTGTTTTACCGAAATAAGAGAAGAAAGAAAACAAAGTAAAAGGGAAATGTATCTACTGTGAAGCAACTATTGAAATATACACTTATAGAATCTGTACCTGGATGGACCTAACTAAATCATCCATTTGACCACCCTGTATAAAATTAAGGTATGGCAGTAGACTTTTCAGGACAAGCGAAACTTGTTATAAAAAATTATTTTTTTCCAAAATACAAAATAAGAAATTTGGCAAGTATAGTTAGGTTCATCCACTGCATTTTTAAATTTTAATTTATTTCAGTCAATTGACCGGTCAATTGACCAAAAACAAATTGACCGGTCAAATCCACAACCCTAAATATAATATGGTTAACGGATTGACCTCCTTTTTCCGGACATCCTGTGTAAAGGTGGAATTTAAGCAGCATATGTGATTTTTTTTATTTGTTAGAGTTCAACACACGCCGATATTGGGTATCTTTTCTGCATTATTGGAAATCCCAAAAAACCACTAATAGTGTATTATGTTACAAGGACGAAAAATGTAGAATTTCGGACGTAATGCGGGAGATTGCCGGACGAGGCAAAGCCGAGGCCGGTAACCCGAATAGTCCGAAATACATTTTTCGTCCGTATGACATACGATATTTTTTATCTGATTGTGGTTTTGTTCCGATTATAAAATGATGTAAAAATAAAGTAAACCAATGCATTTCATCTTGCACGAGTTACATCCATGAGAAAATGATCAACTAGACAATTCCCAGGCCAACCGTTCCAAGAAGCCTTATCTCTCGATGACTCTAGTTTTCTTTACAAGTATTAATGTAATAAATTATATTATTCTTTGACTTGAGGTCGTTAAATTCAGACGCTGTATTTTCCAAAGTAAAATAAAATTGTTTTTAAAAATAGTTTTTTTTGTTTTTCAAACTTAAATGGCGCAGTCGGTAGGATAGTGCGTCAGCGCGTTTAATCGAGCGGATATCGATCGTATGCGTCGATTGCGGTTTCAACCCTTAAGTGCTATCCAAAAGAACCACCCCGGAAAGGCCACGTCTGATAGTCAGTCACCAAGCAGACAACCAAGCAACCACAGCCAATCAAGAATCGGGAGAGGAAGACACTACGTAAGTGCCATTTTCCTTTTCGCCCCTTTTATCCTCTGTTTAAGGTATTTTAGGGATAATCATAGTTTCTGTGCATCGTGCATATCACTTAGCTTTTAGGCAGTCTATTGGAGACAAAAAGTAATTTTAGGCAGTCTATTGGAGACAAAAAGTAATTTTAAGCAGCAAACACATTTTTTTTGTAGGCCTATTACTGGCAAAAGAGAATTATAGATAGTTTATTTAATTTAGCATTTGAAATTCATTATTCTAACCAAAATGACTAAGTCACAAGTGGCACCCGCGGTACAACCGGCACAAGGCCCACTAGCTGTCAATTGGGATTTTTTTAAAATCAAAAATCGAAAATATAAAACCCTTTGATGGCAATAGTAATCATTTAAATAAGTTTTTAAAAAGATGCGACGACCTAGTCGCCAAATATAAACCGTTTAACAATGACGATTTAAATGCGCATGTACTTGAGTGCATAAATGAAAAACTGACAGGTAGATCGGAAAACATGATTGCAAATCGAATGGAATTAGACGACTGGGAAAAGTTACGCGCAGCGTTAACCCAAGCTTTTTTTGATAGGAGAGATTTAGATTGCTTAGTTCAAGAACTGACCCGTACTAAGCCCCTTAAGGGAGAACATATTCTAAATTTTGGTAATAGACTACAACTATTGCGTAGTAATGTCATTCAAAGAATAAGCAATAATAACCAATTAGGCGAACCCGAAAAATTGTGTCATATTAAGTATCATGAAAGCACAGCTTTAAATACATTTATTGCAGGGTGCACCGGCATATTAAAAATTAACATGCACATAAAAAAAAAACCAGCAACCCTTGAAGATGCTATGGCTTATGTAAGTGAATTTGAAAATTTTGAAAAACTATATGATAGCTTCGGCGAAATGCAAAAAATGCAAAAAACTAACAATTGGCCCATGCAAAAACCAAGACAGTTTCAAAATTTTCAGAATCAAAATCAAATGTATAATAATTTCCCCGTATTACCGAATAATACACCGAATATGAATGCGCAAAACCATTTTTAGAGACCTTATTTCCCGAGTCAACCTATAAATATACAACCCCGGTATTTACCCCCGCGAAATTACCCCACTAATAGCCAAGTTTTTGGGAAACCACAAAATGTTTTTCGACCTAACCAAATTCCACCCAAAAATTTGGGTGAAAATACATACGATAACAATCTCGACATGTATGGTAGTTATGCTGCTAACTACCAAGACTATCAAACCACCCCTGCACAAACATTACCTGACCAAAGTTACGACGACACCCCATATACAGGGTACAACCAATTTCGAAAATGAACAAACTATTACACACGAACGACCATCTGTCCAAAATGAAATTTCAGAGAAAAATAACGAAATGCATAACCAAAATTTTTACGAAACGGGCCCAACAAAAGAACAGATATGATCGAAAATAATATATCATCTACCAACGCACTTCCGTACGTCAAAATTAAAAAACCAGACTTAAAGCTTTTAATTGACCCCGGTAGCTTACGGTCTATTTTAAAGCCATCCGTTGCGGAACAGTTTTATTTTAATTGTATAAACCACTCTAACAATATGATAAACACAGCCTTAGGAAGTCAAGTAACACAATTTCAGGCATCAATACCGGCTTTCGCAGAATTCTGTACAAATTATAAAATAAACTTCATTCTTTTCGACTTCCATGACTACTTCGATGGAATATTAGGCCTAACTGACCTAATTAATATGCAACTCAATATCAACCTATGTAATAAGAGACTGATTGGACCCAAACTTGTTATACCATTTCGTTATCGCCAAAATCACTAATCAAGTTTTTCATTTTCAGTAAATCCAAATGAAAAAATAGTAAAAAACGTCCCTGTCAACGTACTAGAAGGAGACATTTTGACAAGACCCGGTAAAATCGACATACTCTTTCTACCACAAATATTAACCCGTGCAAAAAATGGATTCGCCCCTGTAGAAATACAAAATAAGTCCGACAAAACGATTTCCGTGACATTAACTAAACCAATACCTGTTGATTTATTTGAGCAAAATTCATATGAAATCTTTTCCTTTGAAAATATAACGCAAAACATACAAAATAACCAAAATACCAAAAAAGAACCTAATATTCGAGATTTAATTCGCACGGACCACCTAAAAACGTTGAAGAAGAAAAAGCCATAATAACACTATGTAAAGAATACTCCGATATTTTTCATAAACCGGGCGATAAATTATCATTCACTTCAAAAATTAAACATGTAATTCGAACCACGGATGACAGCCCCATCCACACAAAATCTTATCGCTACCCTTTTGTACACAAAGACGAGGTGCAACGACAAATAAATGAAATACTCGAAAAGGGAATCATACGCCCATCTTCTAGCCCTTGATCCTCACCTATATGGGTGGTACCCAAGAAAATAGATGCTTCCCTTAAACAAAAATGGAGGGTAGTATGCGATTTTCGTAAAATTAACGAAAAAACAATCGATGATAGGTACCCCATCCCCAATATTAATTATATATTAGATAAACTCGGCAGAGCGCAATATTTTTCAACCCTCGATCTAGCCAGCGGGTTTTATCAAATAGAGATGGACAAAAATTCTATCGAAAAAAAAGCTTTCACAGTAAACAATGGGCATTTTGAGTACCTAAGAATGCCCTTCGGATTGTAAAATTCCTCCTCTACTTTCCAACGTGTCATCGACGAAATCCTGATGAAAGATTTACTAAATAAAATTTGTATGGTATATATGGACGATATAATTATTTTTAGTACGTCCCTGCAAGAACACATTCAAAACCTAAAACAAGTATTTAATAAACTCAGCTAATCTTAAGATTCAAAGCGACAAATGCGAATTTTTGAGAAAAGAGGTCGAATTCCTTGGTCATGTAGTGACATCGGAAGGAATAAAACCAAACCAAAAAGAAAATCGCCGCAATCCAAAAATTTCCCATACCAAAAACACTACGTGACAATAAATCATTTTTAGGTTTATTAGGGTACTACCGAAAGTTCATTAAAAATTTCGCCAAAATTACTAAACCAATGACAAAATGTCTAAAAAAGAACAAAAAAATAGAACATACAAAAGAATTTGTCAAATGTTTTAATACATGCAAAAATTTGCTTATATCCGAACCAGTATTATCCTACCCGGACTTTTCTAAACCTTTTGAAGTAACCACCTACGCCTCATCTTACGCTATAGGATCAATTTTATCCCAAAATGGACACCCTATCTGCTATGCATCGCGAACTTTAAATCCCGCCGAGATAAACTACTCCACGATAGAAAAAGAACTTCTAGCGATAGTCTGGAGTTGTATATATTTTCGCCCGTACCTATTTGTATATAAATTCACCATACTGACCGACTACAAACCCTTACAGTGGTTATTTTCCCTAAAAGAACCCCATTCAAGACTCGTGCGGTGGCGCCTCAAATTAGAAGATTTCGATTACATAATTCAATACAAAAAAGGTAAACTAAACCAGGCAGCAGATGCCCTGTCTAAATATCCGACAGACAATGACCTTAACGCCTTAGAGACAATGTCGACGGACAATAACCCCGGTGACATAGACAACATGATAAGCGAATACCTACAAAATCAAGATGATATCCCAGAATTAGACGAATCGACTATAAATGAAATCCTTGAGACATGCGACGAAAGACAAACAGATACGAACATACCAAAAATCAATATAATATCCGACATGCAAATTCGACCCCCTGAAAAAAACAAAGAAGACGATAATGAAACAGTGCATACGTCACTAGAACACCCGATAATCAATATACCTATATCCGAACGATGTTTAAATGTTTATAAAAATCAAATCGTTGTCACTGCAGGTGATATAAACAAATTACAATGTAAATTTAATAAAATCTTTGAAAACACACGCCTATACGTCACAATATCAAAACGAGACCCACGCAAACATATAATAAAAATTTTAAAAGAATTTGTTGATCCCAAACAAACGTTTGCTTTATATTTTAGGGACCCAGAAATAGCTAAAATATTCATTACTACAGTTCAAAACTTTTTCGAAATTCTTCTTACAAACTAAATCAATGTTCAAAATTTTTGGAAGACGTCGAAACACTTAACGACCAAAAAGAAAAGATCGAGATGTATCACACAACTAAAACGTGTCATTAACGAAACCAAATTAACCCTTTCGCGAAAATAGTATTGGCCAAAAATGTCAGAAGACATTGAAAATTACATAAACAACTGCGAAACATGTCTAACCAACAAGTACGATAGAAATCCCCCAGTAATTAAATTTAACCTAACCCCGACAAGCTCAAAACCCCTCGAGTTAGTCCACATGGACACATTCAAAATATCAAACGAAACGTTTTTAACGGTAATAGATACATTTTCTCGATACGGACAAGCCTACCACATAAATAGTTTAACAGGACCAGAAATACTAGAAAATCTACTAAATTTTATTACGCACCACGGTTTACCTCTTAAAATTACAACCGATTGTGGTACAGAATTCAAAAATAAAGAAGTAGAAGATTTTTGCAAACTTTACAAAATCGAGCTTCACTTCACATCCCCAAAATACAGTAATTCGAACTCCCCAGTTGAACGATTTCATTCAACATTAATCGAACACTACCGATGTCTTAAAGAGGAAAATAAAAATTTTACACCCACGCAACTTATGAAACGCGTAATAATTGCATACAATAACTCAATCCATAATGTAATCAAATATACCCCCATTTGAAATATTAAAAGGCCACATTAACAGTCCAAACCCGTTCGATATCAATGACCATGTAATAGTATCAAATTACGTCCAACAACACAAGGAAAACGCGACACAACTTTATCGCATGATTCAACAAAAGAACGCACAAACTAAAGAAAATATAATTGCAAAAAGAAATGAAACCCGATCTGACCCACCAGACTTCGCGAAAATAACCGAAGCCTATATCAAAACCAAAGCAAGAGGCAAAGGCCAGCCGAAATTTAAAAAAATTGCGATTAAAAGTCAAACCAATAAAAAAGTACTTATACAAAAAGACGCGTAGCATAAAAACAGCGCTAGAAGCCCCCGAATTAAACGACTATCGAATTTTCAGGTAAACAATGAAAAGGACAATCCTGATTTTAACCACGACACTCCAAGTACTTCAAATATACTGCAACCCCAATGACATACACCTGACCACCCTTAAAAATCCTATTCTCCCGATAGAATTAGGAAATTCAAAACTTATATATAACAAACATACATTTTTGCATTACGTAGACTTAGAACCTATTTTAGTACACTTGTAAATATAGAAAAATATTTGTTCACAATTAAAAACCACTTAAAACACGAAAACGCGACAAATCCAATTTCTTATCACGGTTTATCAGAAAGTGCAATTCTTAGAACGGAATACCTCATTCAAACAACACAAAGTAAACTCGAAAATCTCTACCCACACGTAAGGAATAAGAGATGTCTATTTAATATCGTAGGAAAAACAAATAAATGGTTATTCGGCACATTAGACGCAGACGACGGAAAAAGATACGAGAAAACCATTAAAATTCTCGAAACGAATCAGAGAAACATTATAAACCAACTAAATTTACAAGTTTCCTTATCAAAAAACTTAATCAATAACTATAATAAAACAATATCGATTCTCGATGCAAATCAAAAACAATTACAATACGGTCTAAGAGTATTTAAAGATGTCATCGAACGAACAATTAACGACCTAAATGATTATATAAGCTTTCAAGGACTAATTTATCAAATAAATTTAGATTGTCAAAATTTAATCACCTTTATTGACAACCTAGAGGATGCTATTATGTTTGCCAAATTAAACGCACTGCATAACGCCATAGTGCCAAGTTCAGAATTATTACAAATGCTAGATTATCTAAGAACAATCTATAATAATGAAACAATACCAAATTTTAAGAATATATTGTCGTATTACCAATTTTTAGGAACTCAGGTTACTTTTTCAAAAGCTAAAGTGATATTTGCAGTTCATGTCCCTGTGGTTAGACCAGAAAGGTCTCTACCACCTTTATCCTATTACCCAACACCATAAAATATTCGTTCCAAAATACCCATATTTGGTACAAGCAGAAGAAAAGGTCCAATTTGAAGAAACTAGTTGCCCCCAACTGGAAGAAGAATACTACTGCACTGAAAATATCCACCCCCAAGACCATTGCACCCTTCAACTATTTAAAGGCTCTCCGCTAGAAAACTGCCCTGCTCTTGAAGTCAAAATACAAGAAATAATAACTGAACAAGGTACACAGGAAGAAATACTCATTTTTCCCAGTAAAACAGAAAGAATTTTTTCGAAATGCACTACCGACCAATATCTCCAAATTAATATGCCGACGCTAGTGAAAATTCCGAAAAATTGCCAAATTCAAATCGGAGCGAAGAAATTTGTCAACGACGTAAGAATTAAACAAGAAAAACCTCTAATCTTACCCGATGTCGAAATAGGAAATTCCACCCTATCAACCACCTTCAAAACACCAAATTTAACGAAACTGAACTTTGAAGATATCTATCGATTGAAAGATATGGCCAATCAATTATCGCCAATCATCCCAATCGAAGAAAAAGAACAATTATCGAACATTATGTCCTACTTAATAGGAAGTCTAGCCATCCTGTTGACAATGTACCTACTATGGAAGTATAGAAACCAACTTCGACTATTTTCCAAATTTTGTACACGGACCAAAACCAATACCAAATTGCAAGAAATCGATGCCAAAACCGAAAATACCAATACCTCGCAGAATACCTCCGGTATCTTCTCAGCTTAAGGAGGAAGGAGTTACATCCGTGAGAAAATGATGAACTAGACAATTGCCAGGCGAACCGTTCAAAGCAGCCTTATCTCTCGATGACTCTAGTTTTCTTTACAATTGCTAATGTAATTTTTAAATAAAGTATTCTTTGACTTGAGCTCGTTAAAGTCAGACGCTGTATTTTCCAAAGTAAAACAAAATTGTTTTTAAGAATAGTTTTTTCTGTTTTTCAAACTTAACTAACGGTAATTTGTCGCTTTTAATGTTTGTCGGTTAACAATGAAACCTGTAATATGCGTATCTATGGATATAACAAATAATTACTTAAATTAATAATATCATTTGATGTTTTGTCAATCAGGCGATAGTTTTAAAACTTGAAAACACAAAAATAGAAATAGAAAATGATAGTGAAGATCTTATAGTAGATACGCCACCTGATATCTGAAAAACTGCCAATGAAGTTATGTTACATTTGTTGCCACAAAAATCTGAGGAAATATATGAAAGAGTTTATAAAAAATTTATGGATTACCGGCAAGAAAATAGTCGTTCTCGGAAAACGTTTTCTTAGTGTATATGGCGGATTTATCGAAAACTGTGAAGTCATCTACTTTATGGTCGCAGTATTCCATGCTACGTGCAGTGGTAAATGTTAAACACATTATTGATATATTAAAATACATGAGATTACGAGCATTATTGAAACGAAAAAGTGTTGGTTATTGTCCAAAGAAATTAGTGCCCTAACTAAAGAAGAGTTTCAAAAATTCCTTTGCCATGCTTTAGCTGACAAATACTTAATGTTGAAGGTAATAACTAGGTATATAATTTTATTTTACATTTCTTACTAACAATTTTCTTAATTACAGGTTGCTTTTATTTCCGAAATCGCGGGCGCATGTCGTCGAGAAGAACTGGCTCATATGACATATGATGACATACAAGATTTGGGAACGGCTTTGTTAATAAAAATTGCCTATAATAAATCAAACAAACCGAGATCATTTACGGTGACGGGAGAATATCTAAAGTATTATAGAAATTATATGGCTTCACGTCCAACAAATAGGAGTGATGGGCGATTTGTTGTGTCTTATCGCAATGGAAAATGCTATAAGCAAGTTGTCGGTATACACAAATTTGGCTCCATACCTCAGGAAATAGCGTCTTACCTAAAACTACCGAATGCCAAAGAATTCACAGGACATTCCACAATCTG
Source organism: Polydrusus pterygomalis (assembly GCA_963969555.1). Classification (NCBI taxonomy): domain Eukaryota; kingdom Metazoa; phylum Arthropoda; class Insecta; order Coleoptera; family Curculionidae; genus Polydrusus; species Polydrusus pterygomalis. The sequence continues at coordinate 7,634,288 of OZ018385.1, forward strand.
AACTGCAATCAGTACCGACTCAGGTATCGCAATACGTCTTCCAATCGAGTTCAACATTGGAGAATAATATCATAACGGAAAACAAAAATAATAACACATCCTCAAAATCAAATTTACAGCACCCTGTTCTTGTTCAAAATTGTTCTAATTGTACATTTAATATAAATATTGTAATAAAATAAACAGTTTGTTGAAAAAATGTCAGCGTTCGAAAAATATTTTTCGACCTGGGACGAAAAGTGTTACCTAGCTACCAGCGCAATAGTCGATACCTTATTGAAAAGGTTATTACCTTTTTATTGAAAAGGTTATCACCTTTTCGTACAAATATCTGATCTATAACACATCAATTTTTGACACAATCGGATAAAAACAGTTTTTTAGAAGTAAATAATAGAAATGCACAAAAATTTAAGAAAAATTGGACATACAATAACAAATAAGTAGGGACTTACCTGTTTTTGCCAAATTAAAAATTTGACAATATTCATAAGGTCATTTAAAGTGTGAATATTATTAATTGTAAACTTAAAATCACGTTCCCTAAAATTCTACTTCTTCATAACAGAATATTTTTATGGCCTTTGAATGCCAGACTCTCAAATCAATTTATTATTAATAAAAGGGAATACTATATTTATTAATACAATTTTCTTCTAATTACAAAACTTTTTTAATATTATTGTCAAACGGAACTAAAAAACTAAAGAAAAAATAATTGTTTTTTTCCTCTGAACAACTAACGACGAACCCCACTGCTTAATTCTTTTTTGGGATTTCTGATGGTGGCGTGGCGTATGATTTATACTTACTGCATATTTCGAACATTCAAAAGTTCAATCTAATGATCCGTTATATTAATTAATGTGTCATCTTTACAGCTGCTTTAAGATCAGTAACTGCGTTGCCGAATTGTTTAAGATTGATGATGAGATACAGGGTCTAAAATTAATTTCTTATAAATAACTAAAAAGGTTTTAATTTTAGAAAAACTTTCTATATATAAAAACGTATTTTGTTTCACTACAAAATGGCGTATCAGCTGGTTTTATGTCATTTGGTTACAGAGTTAACTGAGTTATAATCGTCAACTTACTTTTTTTTACATAGGGACCTGGATTTTTAAAATTTTATTATTAGAATATGTTTTACCTCAAATATATCCTATACAATCCCATTATACATAATCAGGAAAACTTTGAAAATATTGTCAGTGGCTATGATTTTTTCAAATACTATTTTCATTTAATGTAGCTTAAATTAAAACAAATTAGAAACCAGTAAAAAATCTTAGTTTATTTAAATTGCTGTTATCAAACTTAACCTAAGTAAAACTAAAGTGAAAATAGGTACACAATTAAAACATTTAACCTAAGAAAATATCTGACTGCAGGTTTAAACTAGATGGCATATATATCACCACGCGAGAGTGCCTCTAATATTAGTTCCTGTCTAGAAATTAACTAAATTTTAAATTTTTTATGTTTTTATTGTTCATTTTTGTATCACACCCCGCGGACTATGATTAGGAAACATAGCGCTTAGATTGTCAAAACAACAGCTGTCAAAATATAATTGAACATTTTTTAATTACATGTACATGTTGCTTCTCATGCTTGATGATAAGGGGAGTAACTAATAATTTTAAAAGAGTACAATATGTTTCGTAAATAAATAAACAGTCTTCAAACGCTATTTCTTTGCCCACATTGTCCTTTTCTTTGTTGTTTTTATGACTTATGACGCCGCCACACACAGTGCCGTTTTACACAGACGTAATTTTAACACAAATTTTGTGCTAAAATTTATGATTAATTTTATTAGTAAAGATTTATAACAAAAATATGTACAAAATTACAAGGAATTTTAATGTGTATGACAGTAACAAGTTTGGATGAAATTTTTGCAAGAAATCATGCGCACTAAAGACCAGTGACGCATTGTTAAATGTCAATGTCAAATTATATAGAACCCAGCTTTTCGGTAAGTAAAAATAAAGTAATTTAGGAAATAGCAAATATAACCTCCGAATGCCAATTTCAATCAAACGTTACCTTCCTTTTTCGACTTTTCTTAAAAGATTTTGACAAGTGTTATTTTAAATTACTGCGCATATTTTTTGCGCACTTTTATTAATTTTTTTGATAAAATATAGAAATGTTTCTATATTTTCGTAAAATTTTATAATATTTTTCTAATAAAATTTGTAAAGTGTGTATTACACGTTAAAATTTAGTTGTAAACACATTTCTGCTTCAATTTATCGTCAAATTTGCTGCTGTGTTAAACGATACCAAGTAAAATTTTAATTCACGTTAAACGTTTTGCTGTTGTACTTATTTTTTAATTTGGTTGTACTTAAGCCTTTTAAATAAAACATTATTTTTATTGGTTTTTATTTTGCTTTTATTCTAGTTAAATCAATTAAAAATAATATTTGAAAAGAATATAACTGTACTGACAATATTTTCAAATTTTTCCTGACTATGTAAAAGTTGGGCAGAAACGTAAAGTCAAAATAGGGTTAGGTCATACATCATTGTTTATATACTATATATCATATTAAAAACAGACACTTTGAAAATATTTTTAGGAATTCTTTAATTAATTAATTAATTAGTATTGTTCTGAATAATTTATATACTTTTAAGACATAAGTAATATTTTTTACTTAAAAATTATAAATTAATAATTTTATTATAGGTAATATATTTCTTAAAAAAACTGCGTTTATACTATAAATGACCATTTTTACTTTAAAACCTAATTTTTAGTGCATATTTATGATTTATGATTTTACATACTGAAACAACAAATAAGATTTGCCCCTAACAAGCTCAGCTTCAGGGGATTCACAATAGTATATTAAAGTACACGTTTCATAAGAAGCGGTTTTAGCGCACGCGTCTATTTTAAAAAACGAGCCACAAAGTGGTGAGTTTTTTTATTGACACGTGCGCTAGAACGCCTTATGAAACATGTGCTTTATACATTCTTTTCTATTTCACCTTTAATAATCAAGAAAAATACATTTTAAAAAGAAAATAAATCCTTCAAATTTTGTAAATTTTTATGTCTAAATTTTATGTTGGTAATACTATTTTTTATCATAGTAGCCTCTAGACAACAAAAATTTTTTTGCGAACTGTCATTTTTTGATTTATTGACCCATTTTCACCACCAGATTCTAAAGTTATTTTAGCAATATGAGATTTGAAATTGGACGGAATACGTTGTGTGATCCTTATACATTCGATACATATACAGAGCGTTTGGAAATTCGGGCGATTTTACTACTTTTTTTCGAATTTCAAAAGACGTGATTTTACGTCACGGCATTGCAATTTAGTATAGGAAAGATGGAAAATTCAAATAAAGTTGAAGTTAAAATCGACATTGGAAGGTTAGTAGATCGAATTTTGGATAGGATTTGGCAGAAAATGATAGCTTGAAGTATCTACAAAAGATTGATTTATAGATGTATGCAACCAACATACATGACTGTTATCCACACAGAATAAAAAAGTAAGTTATCAAGCTATTTTTCCTCTGCGAAAAATGGGTTTTCTCGTAAATCACAAAGGCCGCGCAAGTCAATGAAATAAAACATTTAAATGTTACCAACATCAAATAAAGAAAAAACGCGTATCGAAATAGCTTCATTACGATACGCAAATGCGTATCGTACTGAGCTTATTATGAACGTGAAATAGAAAAATACATTTATAGAAAACAACATAATAGTATATTAACGTACACGTTTTATAAAGCATCATTTTATAGCACGCGTCCATGTTAAAAAACGAGCCGCTTGCGGCGAGTTTTATAACGGGACAAGTGCTTAAAACTGCTTTATATAACACGTACGTTATACTATTTTTTCTAATTTGTAGTTTTTTCAATAAAAAACACATATTTAAAAAGAAAATAAATCCTTTAAATTTTGTTAATTTTTATGTCTAAATTTTATGTTGGTAATACTATTTTTTATCATAGTAGCCTCTGGACAACAAAAATTATTTTGCGAACTGTCATTTTTTGATTTATTGACCCATTTTCACAACGAGATTCTAAAGTTATTTTAGCGATATGAGATTTGAAATTGGACGGAATACGTTGTGTGATCCTTGTAAATTCGGTACATATACAGAGCGTTCGGAAATTCGGGCGATTTTGCTACTTTTTTTCGAATTTCAAAAGACGTGATTTTACGTCACGGCATTGCAATTTAGTATAAGGAAGATGAAAAATTCAAATAAAGTTGAAGTTAAAATCGACATTGGAAGGTTAGTAGATCGAATTTTGGATAGGATTTGGCAGAAAATGATAGCTTGAAGCATCTACAAAAGATTGACTTATAGATTTATGCAACCAACATACATGACTGTTATCCACACAGAATAAAAAAGTAGGTTATCAAGCTATTTTTCCTCTGCGAAAAATGGGTTTTCTCGTAAATCACAAAGGCCGCGCAAGTCAATGAAATAAAACATGTCATGTAGGGCCAACCTTTAAATAATAAAATTCGGAGTTCGAAATAGATATATTTCGAACTCGCTAGCGCGTTCGAAATAGATCTGTTTCGAGACAAAATTAGAAAATAGTATATTAAAGTACACGTTTCATAAGAAGCGGTTTTAGCGCACGCGTCTATTTTAAAAAACGAGCCACAAAGTGGCGAGTTTTTTTATTGACACGTGCGCTAAAACGCCTTATGAAACATGTGCTTTATACATTTTTTTCTATTTCACCTTTTATAATCAAGAAAAATACATTTTAAAAAGAAAATAAATCCTTCAAATTTTGTAAATTTGTATTTCTAAATTTTATGTTGGTAATACAATTTTTTATCATAGTAGCCTCTGGACAACAAAAATTATTTTACAAACTGTCATTTTTTGATGTATTGACCCATTTTCACCACGAGATTCTAAAGTTATTTTAGCGATATGAGATTTAAAATTGGACGGAATACGTTGTGTGATCCTTGTACATTCGGTACATTTACAGAGCGTTCGGAAATTCGGGCGATTTTGCTACTTTTTTTCGAATTTCAAAAGACGTGATTTTACGTCACGGCATTGCAATTTAGTAAAGGGAAGATAGAAAATTCAAATAAAGTTGAAGTTAAAATCGACATTGGAAGGTTAGTAGATTGAATTTTGGATAGGATTTGGCAGAAAATGATAGCTTGAAGCATCTACAAAAGATTGATTTATAGATTTATGCAACCAACATACATGACTGTTATCCACACAGAATAAAAAGGTAAGTTATCAAGCTATTTTTCCTCTGCGAAAAATGGGTTTTCTTGTAAATCACAAAGGCCGCACAAGTCAATGAAATTAAACATTTAAATGTTACCAACATCAAATAAAGAAAAAACGCGTATCGAAATAGCTTCATTACGATACGCAAATGCGTATCGTACTGAGCTTATTATGAGCGTGAAATAGAAAAACGTATTTATTATATTACTACATTTTATTCATTTACTTTTTATTTTATTCTTACATATTGTATTTGGGGTAAAACAAATTCTAAAAAAAAGCAAAAATCCAGGTCCGTATTAAAAAAAATTAAATTGACAACTCAGTTATAACAAATAACATAAAATAATTTGACATGCCATTTTTTACAAAAAAACAAAAAAGTACGAAATTTCTAAGATAAAAGAAAACCTTCTGTGTTATAAAAGAAATTAATTTGAGATATTTTTAACAAATAAATTACCTTGTCATAGATTAAAAATCATTCGGAAATGCAGTAGCTACTATATCTTAAAAAAGCTGTATATAGTATGGCCCATTTTCTTTAATTTTTCCTGTTAAATTCTTTTTTATTTCCAACTAACGAAAATTTTATCACAGGGAACAAAAAAAAAGTAATAAAAACTTAATTAACTTAACTGACAATTAATAATAAAAATTAAGTAAATTATAGGTACTAAAGAAAATTGTCAGTCAATTTTTTAAGCAACCATTTTTTAAATAAACCTTAAAATATAAAAACATTTTAAAATGTTTTATGTTCGTAGACAAGTCATTATAAATTTTGAGAGTAATACAACGTTCTAAAATTACTTTTTATTAAAATAGTGGTTAATAATTTGGTCGGTCCGGTATTATTATTTCCTTGAATTTTAGTTACGTTGTTAAGCTTATATTTAATTTTTTTTCTTTGAATATACATGCTTTCAATTCAATTGAATTTTTAATATCCTAATACCCACTTGGTTTATACAAATGAATTGTTTGTTCAAGATACGTTAATTTATGTATATGTCGTAGGCTGATAGTGAAATCCGTCATTTCATGAAAAGCCTAGTCACTTCATGAAGCGTCGGCAGATTGTGTAAAAACATGAAATTACACGATCTGCCGCGTCACTTCATGAAGAGACCTTGACGTTTCGGCGTATTATGTATAACACAATCTGCCTAATTTTAAATATCGTCACTTCATGTAGTACCTAACGACGCCATGTCAGTCGGCAGATTGTGTAATTCCGTCTAAAAGGTATATTGGCAACTGGTTTGTTCGTTGTTCCCCAGAGCATTTTTTTTTAATTAAATTTTTTCAACTAATATTATTTTATAAAAATAAAAAAAATGCTCTGACAAACCCGAACAAACCAGTTGCCAATGTACCTTTTAGACGGAATTACACAATATGCCTTGTTTTTGTGGCGTTTCATGAAGTGACGATATTTAAAATTAGGCAGATTGTGTTATACATAATACGCCGAAACGTCAAGGTCTCTTCATGAAGTGACGCGGCAGATCATGTAATTTCATGTTTTTACACAATCTGCCGACGCTTCATGAAGTGACTAGGCTTTTCATGAAATGACTTCACTATCAGCCTACGACATATACATGCATTTAATAGTAATCTAAAGGTTTTTTATCAACTTCGCAGAAATCACGAACTCTTAAGTCTACTAGCAATTAGGTTACAGTTTATTTCTCGATATTTTTAGGTATATCCACCTCATCTGAACTTCGAATAAAGGATAGTTTTTTTAAGAATCGACCAAAAAGCGTCGATCATGTTACGAAAAAAGTTTTGAAGCAACAAGAAGATAAAGATAAAACAGCAATATTTAGAATAACGTATGACGGGGATGTATTTATAATTAAAAAAGCCGACGAACGTTCCGGTGAGTCTGCCAAAGCGAATATTTCAAAAACTAAAGAGTTGGACTATATGGACGTAAATAGAAAAGACTTGGAAGCGAGAAAAAGTTTACATGACTCTTTTCTACGAGATGTAGCCAATAAAGTTCCACATATTAGAAAGAAAGAAAAAGTTGAATCTCTTGGACAACATTCAGATAGTGATGCCATGAAAATAGAAAGGAAAAAAGTAGTTAAAGCAATTGTACAAGATATAGTTGGTACAAAAAAAAGCAAGAAGGACGAAAAACCCGGGTCAGCACGTGTTTATCGAAAACAAAACGGTAAGAAACTGGTGGTTGAAATCAAAGAAATCATTTTAAATTCGCCTGAAAAGCTAGTTACAAAGAACATCATTTGGAGAATAAACTCCCCAAGTATTATTTTTTTGCCTCCAAATAGTTTATTTTCAACTGGATCTTTGTATGCGCCTTTATTTTAAGTGCCCATCGATATCATATTTCGATGGTCTCAATTCAAAACCTCGTAAGTTCGAAATTGGCCATTTTAAGATTTTAACGCTTTGTTCTTGCTTAGACATACAGGCGTCATCTGTTAAAAAGTATTAGAACTACAAAAATCCGTTACCTCGGAAATAGCGCGAAATCAATACCACGTAACTCAAAATCCATAAATGTCAATTCAATAACTCTTAAGTCGTCATCTTTTTTTTCGTCTAATTTTCGAATACAACGGTGGTGATGTTTTGTCGAATTTTATTAGTGTAATAATAAAATATTTTTGTCAAAGACTGTTGTTCAAGGAGCAAAAGAATGCTTAAACTGAGCCGTTATACAGAAAAGCCAACAAAAATAAAATTGCTAAAGAGAGAGAGCACAGGTAGTTTATCTGAAATCGTATTGGAAAATAAAAAAAAAATAATTTGGACTTTAATATATTGGACTTGCCAGTCGATATTATTGAAGTAAACGATAGTTTTTTAAACACATTCGATCCATGTAGCTTAGATTGTTGTAGTCAACAGATTCCTCTTAATCTCCAAGAAACCTTATTCAAGTTCTGTCGTGATGCAACCATATCAAAATTTTGACATCAGTTGTTTAGGCGACCAAAATAGGAATCTTACGGGCGACGTGTGCTCTACCACTACAAAAACGTCAATAGAACATAAAGAAAACACCATTGATAAAAAACAAGGAGAAGACACGAGATTAGTGATTTATGAGGGCAAAAACGACAGTGTCTCCGGAAATTAAGAATTCCATTTAAACGAGAACGAAAATCTAGAATAACATACTTCTATTTTCAGTTCTGACAATAGTAATGATTAAGATATTCAATCTTCCTCAGATGATGTTAACCAAAATATTAATATGTCTACTCAGAAAGAAAAACGTGTGTTTGGAATGAACATAAAAAACCAAAATCAGAAGTTACGAGTGAAAGGAAAAGCTTACTTGGGATACAGAAGACCTCCACGTCAATCAAACACGTTTCACGATACCCAAAGGGAAGAAAGACGAATTGGACTCCCATGCGCATCAAATTTTTCTAAGAAATCGAGAAAAATAAAATGTTTGGATGAGGACAATAGACAACGGGAAGAAATATTTACAAAATTTTGGCAGAAGCTGAATTGGGCCCAAAGAGAAACGCTTGTTTGTAATCTGGTAACTAAAATAGAACCAAAACTGGGACCCTAAAGTATAATAGATAGCCTCATGGTTCCCCTGTGTAAAAACATGTTTCTTTCTACTTATGGTAAACAAAAAAATATTCTTGCCAAGTGATTATGTAACAATCTGTGAGAAGAGCCGACAATCTGAAAAGTATGAAGCCAATCTTGTGAACTTCCAGTTTTTTAATAATTACAATAATAAAAATCAAGTGTACTCGTCCATAAGACCTGGCAAAGAGCCAGGTGATCATAACGTGGTCAATTTAAGGGCACTAAAGTACTGCTCTGAAGAAGACAGTATTCTATATAAATTAAACTTTGATGAAGAGTACAACGAATTACCTTAAAGGAAAAACAAAACTTTTGATGTCAAGAGTGCCACTTATCAACCACTTCACAAAGAAAGGATTAAAATCAAGAAAACTAAATTTAACCATCTCCAACAGTTAAAACCTGTCCTTCCTGAAGATGTTTGGTTATTTTATAACAATTTGCCGCAATAATAATTTTTGTTATTGCGTCTTAGAAATAATTGTTTACGTTATTTTTAATTTTTTTAGCATGTATTTGTCAATTTCCTAAGAATAAAAAAGTTCGCCAATACCTAGTAAGTCTATTTTTTACTTTTTAATACCACGCAAGTCTTTCCAAAAAATTAAAAATTTTTATTTTTTGATAAATACTTCAATGTACAGGGTTATCCAACCAAGACTAGACAAAGCGATTTTTTGACTTTTCCTGTACTTTTATAAAAAAACTGAAATAGCCATCTTAAGTCATTTTCTCCCGCGAATTCGAATATCTTCAGCAAAAAACAATTGAACATCAAACAAAAGTACTAGGGGTCACTTTGATATTTTTTTAAATGGAACACCCTGTATATTTTTACATTTTTAAATTCCACATAAAATTATAATTATTTTTTATTAAATGCACTATTAGTCTATACTTCATAGTTTCCGAGATATTGACTATCGAAAAGTGACATTTTTGAACTTTGACAGCTTATAACTTTCTAACAGTACGTCTTAGAGCAAAACGGCTTACATATCCCTATCTTCAATTTTTATTATCTTCCCAAAAAAATCAACTTCCAGTTAAACCGGAACAAGTATATTTCCTTCTTTCGAGTTACATCCGGTTTAACCGGAAGTTGATTTTTTGGGAAGATAATAAAAATTGAAGATAGGGATATGTAAGCCGTTTTGCTCTAAGACGTACTGTTAGAAAGTTATAAGCTGTCAAAGTTTAAAAATGTCACTTTTCGAGAGTCAATATCTCGGAAACTATGAAGTATAGACTAATAGTGCATTTAATAAAAAATAATTATAATTTTATGTGGAATTTAAAAATGTAAAAATATACAGGGTGTTCCATTTAAAAAAATATCAAAGTGACCCCTAGTACTTTTGTTTGATGTTCAATTGTTTTTTGCTGAAGATACTCGAATTCGCGGGAGAAAATTACTTAAGATGGCTATTTCAGTTTTTTTATAAAAGTACAGGAAAAGTCAAAAAATCGCCTTGTCTAGTCTTGGTTGGATAACCCTGTACAAAATGTTACTATTTTTGATCCTATTTTTATTAAGTCTGTAAAATAAAATGTTAATATTATTAAGTTATATATTAAAAAAATAGTTTTTTCAATTTCCCAAAAACGGTTCATTGTGATTAAGATACGTGGTATTGATTTCATCGATTTAGTTCGAAGGTTATTCAAGGTCAACCGGGAGAAGGCATTTTTTGGATATCTCCCTTGGTATTAGTCAGACGCCAATGGGATTCTTTACTATTTGATGGTTTTGGAATTTAAATTAATTAAGAGTCTACCATCGCTTTACTCGCGACATGCATTTAATACCATTTACTTGAAACCTTCTAAAGCTAAGAAATTTATTTCAAGATATATTTTTTTATTTATTTAAAAATAATAAAGTAATATTTGTACATTTGACTTTTATCCTATAAACGATCGCCAAGATAAATATTTCAAAAATAGTCGCTGTCACTAAATATAACCAGTAAAATTTAATTATTAAACAGGTATAAATTTCGTAATATAGTCGGATCTGGTCTTATCGTGCGGGTCGTACGATTCAAGAAAGACATACTCTCAGTTTTTGTTTTCTTTACTTGCGTTTAATTTCACCCTCGACCTCAACCTCGACCAACCAACCTCACCCTCGACTTTAAATTTTTTTAACGAAATCAATTTTTTAATTTTTGTTGGTAAATAATCGTTTAAATAAAAACATAAATATTTGAAATTTTTTTGTCCTATGAACTTATTTATTTTAGGTTTTATGGTTATTTCATTTTTATGACGTGTATTATGATTATGGTTTTTAAATTGTATAAGGTTTTTATTTTTAAATATACAGTGTGTCCGCTTGAGTTCTGTACATATGGAAAACTTTTTTATTATTAACTTTACGAAAAAAAGTTATTCTTCATAAAAAGTTCTGCATGGTCCAAGACCTAAAATGCAACCATCAAATATCGAAATTTTCCAGTCATCTACGAGGTTTGTCAAAAAACGTGAATTTTTCCCAAGAATGTAAATTTTTCCCAAGCGTAAAGTACCTTTATTTTTGACATTATCAAAAATTGATATGAAAAAAAGTTGATCAGAACTAAAAACTACGGCTAAATGTGCAATTATACGCATTTATGTTGAAAAATTGTTTTATTGATTTATTATTAATTTATTTAATTTTTTAATTATTTAATTAATGTATTGCCTGTTATTGCACATTTAGACGTGGTTCTTAGTTCTGATCAACTTTTTTAATAACTATTTTTGATAATGTCAAAAATAAAGGTACTTTACGCTTGGGAAAAATTTACATTCTTGGGAAAAATTCACGTTTTTTGACAAACCTCGTATATGACCGGAAAATTTCGATATTTGATGGTTGCATTTTAGGTTTTGGACCATGCAGAACTTTTTATGAAGAATAACTTTTTTTCGTAAAGTTAATAATAAAAAAGTTTTTCATATGTACAGAACTCAAGCGGACACACTGTATATATTAAGATGTTATAAATGTAAAGTTGTCTTATGTTCAACTTTTCTGTTTCTGAATATAATTCTTTTGAAGGATAAAGATTATCTTTATTGTATATAATTTTTAGAAACCTTTTTTGTAATATTTCTAATTTTTTAACTAAAGTTCTATTTATTCCTCCCCAACCTAAAATTCCGTAATTTAAATGAGTTTTAACTAACGCGTAATATAATATTTCCATATGTCTTACATTTAATTAAGTATTGTGAAAATTCCAATTTAATTTACTGTCAAAAAGAATTCCCAAATATTTTATTTTATTAACTTTATGATAGGGAATATTAAAAGAGCGCATAGAAGAAGCAATCCATGGACTGAATATGCCGCAAATCATTCGTCAAGTGTACGGGAAATTTATTAAGTTAGCGGAAAAGTGTGTCGAGGTGGGAGGTAGCTATGTAGAATAATTTTAAAATATTCGAATTTTTATTTTAAAACTTGTGTTTAGTCTTTATGCTAGTTTACAAACAACTTTGTTTTATAAAATTTTTGTTAAAAATAATAAATAATGGTACTTCTATCTTGAAGCATTTTGATATTTTCCTAATTTATTTACACCCTGTACACAACTGTCTGATCTAACATTTTTTATCGTGAATTCATTTTCTCAACAAGCAGAACTTTTTATAAAGAATGACTTTTGGTCGTAAAATGAATAATAAAGTTTTTTCCCCCTTGGGGACCCCATCCGCGGACACACTGTATATATATATTTTTTGAATAATTTCGATGAAGTTATTAATAGTTACTAAACATGGTTTTTATTATTTGTGAATTTATATAAAAAAAATATGTATTTTTAAATCTTGTGTTTTCAATATACATGTTCTTATTATTTTACCTTTATATTTTTTAATGAATTAATTGTTAAAATATTTGTTGGTAGTTAATCGTTTAAATAAAAACATTAATTTTTAAACAGTTTTTTATCCTATAGACTTATTTATTGTAATTTTAGGTAGGTTATGCTATTTAGAATGTAATTTAAAAAAATATATATCTTATAATGAATGCAAACTGGTCTACGTTAATCTTTTTTTGGTTCATTATCATTCTCTTGAAGGATAAAGATAATCTTTTAAAAATATTTTTTTTAAATCTGTTCTGTAATACGTACTAATTTTTTAACCAATTTTATATTTAGTCCAACCTAAAATCATTATAAAAATTTTTTTACCGTTTCACAAAAATTACTTTTTATTTATTTGGTAATTGGAACACTAATATCGGATTGCTCAAAGATTTTTAACAATAATAAATTAACCAGCAACTTTGACTGCAACACCAAAGATATTGGCAGAAATGATTTTCTATGACTATACAATACGAAATTGTAAAAAATAAATATAAAAACGTTGCCATGAATTATTTACAAAAAGTAGATCAGTTAATCTTTAGACAACAAGTATAAGATATAAATATAAAATGACAAGCGTAATTTTTAAAATTATTAATATAATAACTCTATGACTATCATACAATACGAAATGGTAAGAAAATAAATATAAAAATGTTTCCTGAATTAAATACAAAAGGTAGACCTGTTTAACTTTAGACAACAAGTATTTGATATAAATAAAAGATTACAATGGTAATTTTAAAAATTATGAATATGACTATCATACAATATGATATTGTAAAAAAAAATAAAAACGTTGCCATATTACAAAAGATAGAGCTGTTTCTATTTAGACCTAGATTCTATTTGATAAAAGTAAAAAATGACAACCGTAATTTTAAAAATTATGAATATAATAACTCTATGGCTATCATACAATACGAAATTGTAAAAAAATAAACATCAAAATGTTGCCATGAATTAATTACAAAAGGTCGGTCTGGTTTTTTTTAAACAACAAGTATTTGATATGAAGAAAAAATGACAATCGTAATTTTAAAAATTATGAATGCAATAACTCTATGACTATCATACAGTTCGAAATTGTAAAAAAATGAATATCAAAATGTTGCTATGAATTAATTACAAAAGCTAGAGCTGTTTATCTTTAAACAACAAATATTTGATATAAATAAGAAAATGACAATTGTAATTTTAAAAATTATGAATATAATAACTCTATGGCTATCATACAATACGAAATTGTAAAAAAATTAATTTCAAAATGTTGCCTTCAATTAATTACAAAAGGTAAAGCTGTTTATCTTTAAACAACAAGTATTTGATATAAATAAAAAATAACAATCGTAATTTTAAAAATTTAATGCAATGACTATGACTATCATACAATTCGAAATTGTAAAAAAATTAATATTAAAATGTCATGAAGTAATAATTATAAAAGGTAGAGCTGTTTATCTTTAAACAACAAGTATTTGATATAAATAAAAAATGACATTCGTAATTTTAAAAATTATGAATATAATAACTCTACGGGTATCAGACTATACGAAATTGTAAAAAAATAAATTTTAAAATGTTGCCATGAATTAATTACAAAAGGTAGAGCTGTTTATCTTTAAACAACAAGTATTTGCTATAAATAAAAAATGACATTCGTAATTTTAAAAATTATGAATATAATAACTCTACGGGTATCAGACTATACGAAATTGTAAAAAAATAAATTTTAAAATGTTGCCATGAATTAATTACAAAAGGTAGAGCTGTTTATCTTTAAACAACAAGTATTTGATATAAATAAAAAATGACAATCGTTATTTTAAAAATTATGAATGCAATAACCCTATGACTATCATACAATTCGAAATTGTAAAAAAAATATTATTAAAATGGCATGAAGTAATAATTATAAAAGGTAGAGCTGTTTGTACACAACAAGTATTTGATATAAATAAAAAATGACAATCGTAATTTTAAAAATTATAAATATAATAACTCTATGGCTGTCATACAATACGAAGTGATAAGAAAATAAATATAAAAATGTTTCTTGAGTTAAATATAAAACGTAGACCTGTTTATCTTTAGAAAACAAGTATTTGATAAAAATAAAGAATTACAATGGTAATTTTAAAAATTTCGAATATGACTATCATACAATGATATTGTAAAAAAAATTAATTAGAAAAGATAGAGCTGTTTCTATTTAGACCACAGGAATTTGATATAAGTAAAAAATGACAATTGTAATTTTAAAAATTATGAATATAATAACTCTATGGCTATCATAAAATACGAAATTGTAAAAAAATAAATATCAAAATGTTGCCATGAATTAATTACAAAAGGTAGAGCTGTTTATCTTTAAACAACAAGTATTTGATATAAATAAAAAATTACAATCGTAATTTTAAAAATTATGAATATAATAACTCTATGGCTATCATACAATACGAAATTGTAAAAAAATAAATTTCAAAATATTGCCATGAATTAATTACAAAAGGTAGAGCTGTCTATCTTTAAATAATATAAATAAAAAATGACAATCGTAATTTTAAAAACTATGAATGCAATGACTATGACTATCATACAATTCGAAATTGTAAAAAAAATAATATTAAAATGTCATTAAGTATAATAATTATAAAGGGTTGAGCTGTTTATCTTTAAACAACAAGTATTTGATATAAATAAAAAATGACTAAGCCGTAAACATTCACAGATATTTGGTTAAGTGATTCAAATTTAGATACATCTTTAACTTTACAGGAAATTCTATTCCTTCAAAATTTTAAAAATCAAAAAAATTCGGGTATGAACTTGTTCTTTTACCATAATTTTTAGCTGGAAATAATGCACTTATCACACTCCAATCGACGACTAACATACGAGTCATTATTTTTAACGTTAATTACCCTACGTTTATTTAAAATTTGTTTTGGCAGAGGTATATTAGTTTTGGTAGAGGTATATATGATGGAGCTCTGATTGGGTTATATTTGTTAATATTAAGTTATAAATGTAATATTTTTTCTAAAGTCCAACCTGATTCATTTTCTGCAAATATTGAAACTTTATCGTTGATTTCGGATAAAAACTCCTTATAAATTCCACTTAAATTGGATGTTGATACTATGATCTTATTTTTAGTATAAAATGATTTAGTATCTAGTGTCTCTTTAGTTTGTAACAAATACTGTCCAAATAATTCTACATTTATTTTTAAACATTTATGCTTAACTAATTGTTCTAAAATTAAACTTACTTTTCTTTTCCTTTACTTCATCAATATCCACATACTTTTTGGATGGAAGCAACACATACGACACAATTCTGTTTTTAAACGCGGAAGTTAAAATTTTCACATAATCGTCACTTTTAAACCACTTTTATGTTGGTTTGGGCGTAAATGTGCCGCAAGTTTATTTTTTACATACCAAGTATCGCAATCTTTACTACGTGAATAAGTGAATTGGTGGTTGTACTGCACTTTGTCTCTTGGATTCTTCTATTTTTATTTTTCACATAACTTAGTTTTTATTTTTTAATGTGAACAAGATGGTTTATTAGGACAGGATTCTCTTTGATGTCTATAAACATTTCATTGTTGGGTAAAACTTTTGTTGCAATCGCTGCACTGGTAGGTACATCTTGAATGATTAAAAACTACCAAAAAACAATCCTATTTAGTCGCAGTTGACAAAAATAATAATTCGGAACAACTGGTAATACTACAATTACAAATTAATTTGTTATGGGTTTAAATACTGTTTAAGAGTGGAGGGATTAGTGGTATGAATAGGAGTGGGAATAGGAGAGGGGATATGAGTGGGGATAAGAGTGAGGGAGGATGCCGAGCCATGAATTTTGGAATGGGTTAGAACATAAGAAACATATCTACTCAGGTATCCAAAAATCACTTCCTGTTTTTAACAAGTAGGTTAAAAGATCTTAACAACTTGTTGAATTTACTGAAGTAAAGAATTCCAGTTTCATGGAATTTCACCTTGAATAACCTTCTCAGCTACATGATATCGATGAAGGCTTTTTTCCACTATACTTTATAACTCCTCAATAAATATGTAGGTAAGTATGACAAACACATTTAATTTTTCCGAAAACACTTCTAAATTCACTTATCTTATTGGTCTATTACGAGCTACAAGAACAAAAAAGAAATATTTCCTTTTGTTATTCTAGTAAAAGCACCTTCAAGTGCTACTGTAGCAAAAATCGTCACCATATACGACAAAAAGGCCTCTAAGAAACTCAAGGAAAACTTAAAGATTGAAAAATTTAATCGAGGTTTAAAAACAGATGTATCAACTGAACAGGTTCCAAAATTTGACTCGATTTTTGGCGGTTTGGGTTCTGATGCCTTTCAAGGAATCAAGGATGACTTTTTCAGGAGTAAGACATTTACACCCGTATTCACTTAAAAGGTTCAATTTAACAGTTTTTGATGAAAAATATTATTTAGCTATGACTCTGCATAAATTAAAAGTGATATATTATGCATTCATGAAAATATCAGACCCATATACAAACTGATTCAAGGTGCCTATTATAAAGACCTCTGAAACTAGTAGACTTGTTTTATTAAAAATTTGGCACGAGGCATAATTATTATGAACCCCAGTTTCCGAAATGAAAATGAAATCTAACAAAAGATTATTTCATCTACAGACTTGCAAAATAAGATTTTGTAGCATGGCATTGGCCCTAAAGTTTTTTCCGGCTAAAAAAAGGTTTGGGAACAAGTGGAAGTCTGACGAAATCAAATCTGGCGAGTGCAATGGGATGAAGGAAGGAATTTATAAATTTAATTTTGCATTTTTTTTTGTATAATTATTGCACTCGTGTAGACTGGTAAAAATTGTCCTAATGAAGCAACACTTTTTGCATCCGTGTAAATCCCGATATAACAGACAAATTGCCAGACGTTTAAAATATAGTTCTACAAAAGTTTAAAGTCAATTACGCCTAGTGCCAAAATGTCAATAAAATAAGTCTAAAATGTAGTTTTCTAGATATAGGCCCACTAACCGTTAATGTACGAATTTAGAATGTTTTTCCCTTTAAGACGACTGACTAGGTCTGGAGGTGACCTCATTCAGGGTCGGGTTTTATCTTATTTTAAAGTATTAATTGTCTTAAAAAATAATATTTTGGTTTACCTTGCCTCAGCCTGGTAGAAGTGTTTAGCATAACATCCTGGAAGGCTACATTTTTATGTCTCACCCACGAAAAATCCTTAAGGTGGAATTCTCAACGTCATTCAATCTATTGCCAACCTATGTATATATATAATGTTGCGTTAATTTTTTTAGTTTATTATTTTAATAACTTACATTTAAATAACATTAATATCGTCGGTAGGGGAGAGTGGGTAGACAATGGACAGTTTTGACAAAAATGGCAACCGACTTTTTATTTGTTTAAATGAAATAGTGATTCCTTGTGTAAGTGATAGGTACCATAAGGTATTACTATATATTGACGCAATTTTGGCAAGGTTTACCATAGGATGTAGTTGACATTTGATATTATGTAGGTATACATTTTGTCCACACTATACCCTTGTCTGGGAGACAGTGGACACATATCGGGGAGACTATGGACGTATTAGGGAGACTATAATATTTATAAACGTTTATTGGTACTGTTGGTACAAAACAAATAAAAAAATAACATAGGAATGGCATGGTTTTGTTTGAGTCTTAAAGAATAAAAATAATTTTTTTTTTGTTAATTTAAATATTATTGGGTGATAACGGACAGTTGGGGAGATAATGGACATTGTCCATTCTATAGACATTGTCCATTCTCTCCCCGAATTACATAATTTTTTTAATTTAGCGCCACAAATCTAAAGTCGTTAATTTATCGCCAAATGTATAAACATAACCTTACTTTATTAATAAAAAGCCAAAATTGTAAGATTCCGGAATCAGAAACAAAATTTGGCCGATATAAAGTCTACAGAACTGTTGGGAAATATTACACTGTACTTACCAAAAATTAGAAAACTAATATTAAACTTTTTTGGCTAAAGTAAACAAATTAACTTTTATGGCACAATGAGCACCTGCACCTTTGAATGTTTACGTCGCACTACCAATCGATTTGAATTATTTCGATACGAAATATGTGATATGTCCATTGTCGACCCACCTCCCCTACATTATTTAAGTAATATAATATGACATATATCACAAAAATATCAATTTATTTCATTGCAAATTTTGGAAGAATTGTATACCTAGTGAAAGAAAAATGACAGAATAATGTTAAAAAAAGTCGTACCCCATTTTTACGTTATACAATTCTGATGACATACTTTATGAAATGCCTTGATATTTATTTAATATGTCAATAAGTACCTTTAGAATATGCAGTCAATATTGATTTTATTTAAATTTTGTGTAAAAGCTACAAAAATAAAGAAATCTACGCGAAATAGGTTATACGTTGGCAAGCATGTTGATACCCCCACCATATGATTCCGTCACTAAATATCACTAGTAAAATTAAATTAAACAAAAAAAACGTTGGTAACACTGGATAATTAAATGTTTAGCGTCATGTAATAGATTATTAATTTAGGGCTTTCATTGGGAGAACGTAATTTATTATATTATATCAAAAATTAATACTTATTAAATCTGAAATACACGAGAAACAGTGTTTAAGAATGAGTGTTTTAACATATAACTATAGTAAAATATAGCGAAATTCAGTAACAGTGGCGGGTAAAAATTTTACATAATATTAATGTAAAATAAGATTTTAAAAATTATTTAGTTGAAATTTTTTGCCAAATTGTTTTTTTCTAAACATTGACGTTACTTTTTAAAGTTCATTGTCATTTTCTGTCTTTTTCATTAAATTTTCATCAAATAATGTGTAAAGTGTATACGATCTTAGTTGAGACAGACAAAAAACTAAAAAAAAATTATGACAGGCTTGTCAAGTCCACGTGGACTATCTTCGAACATCTGTATAGGGAGCGATCAATACAAATTTTTGTTATATTTGTATTGTAGTTTCAGTGTATGATGCGGTACATTGATCGTACCCCAATATTTACGTTGTCTCAACTGACTTCGTATGAAGTATACAAAAATGTTTATCACAGCCTAATAGATATAAACCTAATACATAAAGAAAAATTGCACCAATCCTCTTATTTAAGCCACATAATGTTACACACCAACACTGAACACTAACTATATAATACATTTTTTTTGTGATAGATAAGAAAAAGTCAGTTTACAAAAAATGATCTATTTTAGTTCTTTTAAAGTCAAATATACAAGGTGCCAAAAAGTCTGGAATATTGCAATTATTTCAAAAACTACTGAATATATTTTTTGAAAATTACACCTCTTTATAGTTAAAAACGACACAGGAAGAACGAAATCGTTTCTGCAAATGCATAAGGTTAATTAGTAGGATTTTTAATTTTGTACTAGATAAATTTCAATTCAATCGCGCCCCCCTTCCCCCCACCCATTATTTGATCCACATTCGTTATCAAAAGATGGCAGTTTAAAACTTGGGTATGTAATTAAAAAATACAAATATTTTCACTTTAGCTAGTTCTTGAAAATAGTCATAGTACCAGCATAACGAGAATACATTTGATACATACAAATTGCATCAAAGCACAATGCACTTAATCTTATCAAGTTTCAGGTTTTCCCTATACAGTGGTGTCCAGAAATTCAGTACCTACGTATATTTCAAGAGGAGATTCTACAGTGTCACCAGTAAAGTCCGCATCATATGGGATTTTTTTTTAATTAATAGCTTTATTTGAAATTTGACCTTGGCATCAAGTTCTGCTTCGATCGAGATGAAGATTAAGCAAAAAAATAGTAGTCACGTGATTCGCCTTATCTGTCAAATTTTAATTTTTTCCAAAAAATTATTCAAAAGTGGGGTTATTTCTGAAAATATCGAAAAAAGTTATTAAAAAAAGTTTTTTTAAATTCAGTTTCTAGCTCACATACAAAATTTCAGCTAGATAAGATAATTTTAATTTTTTACCTATATTTTGTAAATTGCACCAATTTTGCAAAATAAGACTCAACGCAACCTACATAAAACTTCTTAGTTTTGACAATGCTTTATTTCAGATACATCTTCTTTAAAGAAGCGCCATATTAAATGTGTGTTTTTCTACAAAATCAAAATTGGGCTATTACAATTTGGTCGCATGTGATGAAAAGTTCATTTGTTTTGGACCCTGTATAAGGTAACTTCATAAAATAAGTATTTTTGAAAACATAGTTTGTGTCTGAAAGTAATACACCTTAATATAAAGACAAAAAAGAACACAGTGTCATCAGTAAAGTGTTCATTAAGTGAAAAATTAAATTTTAGTTTAACTTAACGTAAAGTTTATCTATTTTCAACGATTTAATTTAAAACCCCTTTATTTAATTTTTTATTTTTTTACTTTCGGACACAAACTACGTTTTCAAAAATACCTATTTTATGAAGTTACCTTATTAAAACGTGCGTTACCTTATTAAAGCGTTAAAAACAAATGAACTTTGCATCACATGCGACCAAATTTTAATAGCCCAATTTTGATTTTGAAGAGGAACACACATTTAATATGGCGCTACTTTGAAGAAAATGTATCTGAAATAAAGCATTGTCAAAACGAAGAAGTTTAATGTAGGTTGCGTTGAGTCTTATTTTGCAAAAGTGGTACAATTTACAAAATATAGGTAAAAAATGAAAATTATCTTATCCAGCTGAAATTTTGCATGTGGGCTAGAAACTGCATTTAAAAAAACTTTTTCTAATAACTTTTTTTTATATTTTCAGAACTAACCCCACTTTTGAATAATTTTTTGGAAAAAATTAAAATTTGACAGATAATGCAAATCACGTGACTACTATTTTTTTGCTTTATTTTCATCTCGATCGAAGCAGAACTTGATGCCAAAGTCAAATTTTGAATAAAGCTATTAATAAAAAAAAGTCTCATATGATGCGGACTTTACTGGTAACACTGTATATAAAAACATGACCAAAAGTCCATATGAATGTAGGTCGTTTATATGCAGGGTCCTGCACCTCACCTCCCATCTTCTATAGCTCACTTAGTAATTAAATTAAGAACTTGCAGACCTTACCTGCATCTTGGGGCGCATTTCAGGAAACTATTTTTTTTCGTACAGGGTGTTCCAAAAAAGTGTGACATTATAAGGATGTATTTTTTAAATCACATGCCATATATTTTCTTACTTATGTGGGTGCCTCCTATAGTTATCTACATACCCCTAAAATTTTATTGAAATCGATTCCGTAATATAGGCAAAAGAAAATAAAAACTGAAAAATATCAGTTTTGCATCACTGGTTTTAAAAATTAATAAAAAATAAAAGTAATGCCTCGTTAATAAAATTATACAAAGGCACTTACTTAATAAAGTCTAAAAGTCTCGTTAACCAAGTTTGATTATTACGAATTATACAGGGTGTCCAAAGTTTAGTGTCAAACTTTGCAAACTTTAAAGCAATTTATTTTTCTTATTTCAAATTGGAACCCCTGTATATTTTAATGGTATGCGATGTAGAATTAAAAATCAAACATTTGTCCTAATTACAACCCTATCGCAATTTCTAACGCATCAAGACTTATTTGCAGAAAACTCATTTTATCAACTATTCCAATAGTCATTATTATGAATAAATATCGAAGGTGGCTTTGAAAAACAATTTATTTGTATTAAAGTTTATTAAAGTAACTTTAGTAATCTAAAAGTTTAAGCTCTTATAAGTACTTTATATTGTTTTTTGTGATGGACTACAACCAAGAAGAACTCATAGATATGATTTTTATATTAGGAGAAAATGCGAAATGAACTCTTTTTTGGCAAGCCGAGTTTATGCACAGCGTTATCCGGGACGACGACATCCAGACAAAGGAGCCTGCAAAACATATTAAAGAGGTTTGTACAAACGGGAAATGTAAACAACCCAAAACCAGTGAGAAATAAGCCGGTCCGAACTGAAGAAAATCAATAATTGGCTGTGCTAGTATATTATGTCATAATAAATCCTTTAGTTAGTCAACAAGCAGTCGCTGATGTCGTAGATGTAAGCGAAAGAACAGTTCAACGAATTTTAAAGGATAACGATCTCCACGATTATCATTTCCAGTTAATAATTACTAACAATTTAACAATATTTGAAACTTTTAGATTGCTAAAGTCAAAATGGTCTCTTGTCACTTTAATAAACTTTAATACAAATAAATTGTTTTTCAATGCCATCTTCGATATTTATTCATAATAATGACTGTTGGAATAGTTGATAAAATGAGATTTCTGCAAATAAGTCTTGATGCGTTAGAAATTGCGATAGGGTTGTAATTAAAACAAATGTTTGATTTTTAATTCTGCATCGAATGACATTAAAATATGCAGGGGTTCCTATTTGAAATAAATTGCTTTAAAGTTTGCAAAGTTTGACACTATACGTTGGACACCCTGTTTAATTCGTAATAATCAAACTTGGTTAATGAGACTGTTAGACTTTATTTAATAAAAACCTTTGTATAATTTTATTAACGAGGCCTTACTTTTATTTTTTATTAATTTTTAAAACCAGTGGTGCAAAACAAATATTTTTCAGTTTTTATTTTTTTTCGCCTATAATACTCAGTCGATTTTAATAAAATTTTAAGGTTATGTAGGTAACTATAGGAGGCACCCAAATAAGTGAGAAAACATATGGCATGTAATCTAAAAAAATACATCCTTATGACGTCACATTTTTGTGGAACACCTTGTATGAAATAAAATATTATCCTAAAATGCGCCCTAAGATACAGGTAAGGTCTGCAAAATATCAAAATACTAACTTAATTACTAAGTGAGCTATAGAAGACGGGAGGTGAGGTGCAGGACCCTGTATATATTTTTAAAATTTTACCCAAAAATTATGATTGCAAAGACTTTTTACACCAAAAAGGCATTCTTGTAAAATATAATCAGGTTAATAGTTAATTCGAAAAGCAATTACATAAACTATTTTCGATTTTTGTATAGCTTATAATAGCTTTCTTATAGGACATTTAAGGACCTACATTCATAATATGAACTTTTTAATTTTTTTATATGAAGTCCTTTATAATATACGGAATCTACGGACACCCAGTATCTTATTTTAAAATTGCAACCCCTTGCGCGTGAAGCGGAATTTAAACAGGAAATATTTTACTTCCATTTCCAGGTTACTAAAGGCTATTTAGTTCCAAGGCAGACCGATGTAAATATTAAACCGACGCTTCCTAGTAAAGCGATCAGGTCGAGCCTACACCAACCCTTATTCTTATTGGTCGATCGGATACTAATTTGAAATAGGCGTGCTTTATCGGCGGTATTTCTCTTGCAAGCAGCGTGGATCTGTTTATACAGTGTCCGCAAGAAAGTCCGTATCAAATGAGATTTTTTTTTATTAATAGGTATAGGTAAAAATTAAAAAAGCAGTTCGTTTTTGCTTACCTAAAAACCAAAAATGACGTATACTGAAGCAGCTGCTCGACTCGCGTTACCTGTCAAATTTGATATTTTTAATAAAATAGGTTCAAAAATGCCTTTATTTATCAAAATATCAAAAAAATTTATTCGAGAAAGTTGTTATTTAGGCATTTTTAGCCTCTGCACGAAAATTTGACAATCTAATAGAATTTTTATTTTTTGCCAGGTTCTTGAAAATTTTGATCAACTAACTTTTATACATCCATGTGAAACCATTTGCTTTTACTTCATTTGTAATGTTAATGCAATTTTGTGTAAAATTTTTGTTTCCAATTATTTATTTTGCTTCAAAAGCTGAAATTGTCATTGATCAGTATGTAATGTTTGATGCAAAGTTTATTCAATTAGATACGTCAGTTTTGCCAAAACCGACGTTTCTCATTTTTCTTAAGTTAGTAAACAGATGTACAAAAAGAAAATATTAGGAAGCTTTCGTTAAAATTTTACTTAATTAATATTGGATCAAAAAGAATAAATATTAATCGCTCGAAACATTTTATTCAACAAAAATATAGTTTAATATAATTAATTTAATTTAATATTAATTAAGTAAAATTTCAACGAAAGCTTCCTAATATTTTCTTTCTGTACAGGGTTATCCAACCAAGACTAGACAAGGCGATTTTTTGACTTTTCCTGTACTTTTATAAAAAAAACTGAAATAGCCATTTTAAGTCATTTTCTCCCGCGAATTCGAATATCTTCAGCAAAAAACAATTGAACATTAAACAAAAGTACTAGGGGTCACTTTGATATTTTTTTAAATGGAACACCCTGTATATTTTTACATTTTTAAATTCCACATAAAATTATAATTATTTTTTATTAAATGCACTATTAGTCTATACTTCATAGTTTCCGAGATATTGACTCTCGAAAAATTACATTTTTGAACTTTGACAGCTTATAACTTTCTAACAGTACGTCTTAGAGCAAAACGGCTTACATGTTTCTATCTTTAAATTTTATTATCTTCCCAAAAAAATCAACTTCCGGTTAAACCGGATGTAACTCGAAAGAAGGAAATATAGTTGTTCCGGTTTAACTGGAAGTTGATTTTTTTTGGGAAGATAATAAAAATTGAAGATAGGGACATGTAAGCCGTTTTGCTCTAAGACGTACTGTTAGAAAGTTATAAGCTGTCAAAGTTCAAAAATGTCACTTTTCGAGAGTCAATATCTCGGAAACTATGAAGTATAGACTAATAGTGCATTTAATAAAAAATAATTATAATTTTATGTGGAATTTAAAAATGTAAAAATATACAGGGTGTTCCATTTAAAAAATATCAAAGTGACCCCTAGTACTTTTGTTTGATGTTCAATTGTTTTTTGCTGAAGATATTCGAATTCGCGGGAGAAAATGACTTAAGATGGCTATTTCAGTTTTTTTATAAAAGTACAGGAAAAGTAAAAAAATCGCCTTGTCTAGTCTTGGTTGGATAACCCTGTACATCTGTTTACTAACTTAAGAAAAATGAGAAACATCGGTTTTGGCAAAACTGACGTATCTAATTGGATAAACTTTGCATCAAACATTACATACTGATAAATAACAATTTCAGTTTTTGAAGCAAAATAAATAATTGGAAACAAAAATTTTACACAAAATTGCATTATTATTACAAATGAAGTAAAGGCAAATGGTTTTACATCGATGTATAAAAGTTAATCTACGAGAGTTGCTCAAAATTTTCAAGAATCTGGCAAAAAATAAAAATTGTATTAGACTGTCAAAATTTCGTACAGAGGCTAAAATGGCCTAAATAAACAACTTTCTTAAATAAAGTTTTCGATATTTTGATAATAATGGCATTTTTGAACCTATTTTATTAAAAATTTCAAATTTGACAGGTAACGCAAGTCGCGCAGCTGCTTCAGTATACGTCATTTTTGGTTTTTAGGTAAGCAAAAACTAACTGCTTCTTCAATTTTTACCTATACCTAATAATAAAAAAAAATCCCATTTGATGCGAACTTTCTTGCGGACACTGTATTCAGTCTATATTGGAAATAAATAGACTATAGGTGGTCAACGTTTGATATTAAATACCTTTAATATTAGGATTCAAAACCCTAGAAATGGAGAGTAGTTTTGGAAAAGTCTTGCAGTTTATGGCAAAATAGGTGGGTTACTTCATAACTTATTTTTAGTAATATCATTGTATGATAACAATATGATGTGATATAATTTCATTGTGAAGACAAGGTAAAATTAAACCTTTTTTGTGAATCCGGAGGTAAATGTATTTTTCTGAATATGTAATCATCTCGATGTAGTGTTGAGCGTAGTATAAGATTTTTTTGTAATTTAGAAATTCTTTAACTTTTTAACGTCGTAATTTCAATAGGTCTTATGTTAAAATTTTACTGGTATTGCATGTTACGATAAATATAAGTATTATGTCAAGGCAACCACATCAAGGCACCCGCATATCGTGCAAAGTCAGAAAGTAATACCAAACTTGTGAAACTGTCACAGAATAGCCTGTAGTTTGTGTAATTTAACCTAAAATATTATTCATATACATTTAACATACGTCCTATATAAGTTTGTTATAAGACACTGTATTAAAATTTAATAATTTTTTTAGGTAACTTTATTGCTGGGACATATTAATGGCAGTTACCCGACAAAACATTGATATCCGTATTCGCGAAAAAGGTTTAAACGAGGGGGCTGCCCTGAAAAATTGGATTTTGACTTTGAGTGAATTTCGTTGAAATTAAAAAATTGTAGGAACGAACAAAACCGAATCTTCGGCCTTGGCCGAAACCAAAACGTATTTATACATGAATTAAATCTTCGAACACGAGATTTGTATTTTTAAAAATATTTTATTTTCAACTTAGAAATTAATTTTACAAAATATAGTATATGTATTGTTAGCGTGACAATAAAAACCCGACTGAATATTAATTCCCATGAAGATCTTGGCTTCGGTAAAGTCTGTTGATGCTTATTCAGCAACTCAGCATTTTCTTGGGAAATGCAATATTATCCTATGGTTAAGGGTGATATAATTCCTCCCCCCTAAAATCCAACTTTGAGGGCTAGCGAGGAAGTTGGACGTCGGCGAAGTCGATAGCTTCTTTTTCCTTCTGGGCGGTTCTTTTAAGGGTGCATAATTTGGGGTATATCTTCTTATAGGCAAGGTATATGATTCCCAAAATTAAAAGTACATAGATCGCCAAGGTCCAAATACTTGGGGTATTAGAGATAGTATCGTAGACTAGCTTAGGCTAGTTTTCGATTATATGGCTTCTTATTGATTTCAGATCATCGAGTTCGATTTCTTCCAATCGAAGTGTCGCATTACTGATAGCTTGTTGGGCTAAATTTGTATCTAGGTCAGGAAATAATATGGGCTGGTTTAAATTCGTGGATTGTTTTTCATTAATGATTATTTCATTTTGGGTGGATATACGGCATCCAATGGGCAGGTTAATTAGATATGTGCCGGCCATTGGTTTTTGTATTTCTTCTTGTTTCTCGCATTTTAGTTGAAGAGTTTCTTGTTGTGGCAACATCGCAATCCATTGGCTAGAGTCGCTTAACCGTTTGATGATCGATTTCGATACCTTAATTAGTGTTTTTTCGCAGGCGGAGGTGTTTTTGACGTCAAGAAGCTGAACTTCACAAGGGTTGTCTTCTTTGATGTCCTTGATGTCCATTTTAAGGCGGATGAATCGTTGTGGGGATATTTCATCGCAGGGGTTGCTTGCAAATGCATAGTGCAATTCATTTTTTACCAAGAATTTGTTTCGCGGTATTATCGCCTTAAACTGACTCTCAAAAAATATAGGTGTCGAAAATAAATGAAAATAATTAATGGTCTCAGGATACGTAATTGGAACATGTAAAATGTAATGTATTTTATTGTTTAAAATAAAACTATTAACTTTTATAACTTTTGAAAACAGGGGTATATTTTCTAAAGTTAATTCGACTGGAAATTGTTCCTTATTTAAGTATTGTTTAAGAGTTTTTAATTCGCTTAATAAATCAGCAGTTTTAATTATGCTAGGATGCATAATTTGCAGCTGTGAGAAAGAAATAGAATTTTCAATGTCTTGCAGTACAGAGTTTAGAATTTCATACATGTTGATAATCTGGTTCATGAGATCCTTGATAAACATAGCGTTCTCACGGTGTGTTTGATTCTTTATAATTAAAGAAATTTGGTATATGCGTGATTCCAATAATTTTTCATTATGTCTAATTTGTTGAATGGTATTATTCAATTTATCAATTAGGGCAACTGATAGAGTATTTTGCCTTTTAATATTATTAGCTAAATTCATTTGGTTATTTTGCAACTCTTGAATTAATTTATCATATTTTTCTCCGTCCGCATAATCTAAGTTTCCTGAAATTGATTTGAAGATTGAACCTAAGCCGTTTATAAGGCCACGTTTTGATCGAAAAGGTTTCGGTAATATTTCGCGTATTTTTATGTCTACTTTATCTCTAATGAAACTTAATATCTTCCTGTAATTAGAAGTGTCATAGAAGCAGTCTTCGTTCTTGTGAATTAGATTAAATAGGGTATTTGATTGATTATTTAATTTATTGATTTCTATCAATATCGGGTTTAAGTCATAGAAATGTATAAGCTTGTGTGAATAATGTTCTACTTTCGTAGTTCCTAATTTAAGAGGGATAAGTCCAGGGTTGTTGTCTAATTTCCGAATGGAAATTGTTTCTTGGAATCCGAGGGTTCCAAAAAATCTGAAAAGGAAATTTAATTTTAATTATCAAAAGAGTAGGTCTTTCTAAGCGGTCGTCTTAGATTGTCCATGTGTATTTTTGGTTGGTTCTCGGTGGAAACTGTTTTTCTTTGGGGATTAGTATTTGTTAATTTAGAATAATACTTGATCATCTGGTTGGAAAATTTCGGGGTTATCTCGGTTTTCGTTCCGTTTTTCTATAATTTGTTCTTTATTTTGTATTAAGTCAGAGTTTAATTTTGAATAAATAAGTTTTGCCTTTTCTTTGTGTTCGTTGACATAGTCATTAAGTAATATTTTGTCTATTTCTAAATTAAATGGGTCGTTTGATGAAATGTGACCGTTTATAACATCTATAGGCTTCATTTTGGTAACAGAGTGTAAAGAATTGTTATAGGCTAGAATAGCGTATAACATTTTCATATTCATTGGTGTTTTGGAAAAACCTTGTGTATTTAAAAGTCGTACGTGCTCTGTTATTGTAGAGTGAAAGCGTTCGATTACACCGTTTGACTGAGGGTGGTTTGGTGAAATGAAATGAATTTTGATTTTATGCAGGCCTAAAAGTTCGGTTATTAGAGAGTTTTTGAATTCCGTTCCGTTATCGCAAATTATTTGGCATGGAATACGGTGGTGCGAAAAGTATCTAATTAAATTATCCGCAATTTCTGTACCGCTTGCCGAATTTATGGGGTACGCTTGAGCATATTTTGAAAAACTGTCGACAAGTGTCAAGAATTTTGACTGTTCAAAAGTGAATGTGTCAATGTGAACGATTTCAAAAGGCTTAGAAGCAGTGGGCGTGATGTTCATTTTTATTTTTACAGGGTTACGTTCATATTTGCTTTGTTGACAGATCTCGCACTCGTTAATATATGTCTGTATAGAATTTTTTGTATTCGGCCAATAATATTTTTCTTTAATTTTAAGATAAGTTTCGTCTATGCCGCGGTGGTTGGTTTTACTTTCATGGCAGTTTTTTATTACTTCTACTATATCGTCTTTGTGTGTAACGTCAATTAATTTTTTCATACAGCGTTTAAATTTTATAGATGGCCATTTAAAATATGTCTGCAAGGTTGTTGAGAACGGTTCGTATAGTTTTGCGTCTAGGAAATAAACATGGTATTGTATGTCGGGAGAAATATAATCTTTAATAAAACTGATAACGTCGTGTTCAAAATTGTTCTCGGATAGTTGTACTGTAAGGCGTTTTTTCTTTTCGAATAAAATTGTTATCTTAGTTTTCGCGGGAGAATGTAAGACAGAGGTGACGAATATCTGATTGTTGCCGTAATTAACTGGGTCATCAGTTATGGGGATTCCAACTATAGGGTTTTGCTCCGCGTTAGAATGCACTGTTGCATTTTCGTCGTCAGGTAGATCATGGTCGACATTGACGTCCTCAATGTTTTGTTCGTCATCTGTTTGTACAATAAGCGATACATTATCGTTGTTGTCTTTGTCTTGATTATTTGACGTTTGTCCGAGAAGTTGGTCAATCTGATCTAATTGATCAATGTCAATATTTTGGTTTTGATTATCGTTATTGTCTGAGATTAAGTTTTCTATGTCGATATAATCCGAATTTATTTCTTTTGTATGTATCTCGATACGCGAAAGTGCGTCTGCGTTACTATTAAGAGAACCTTTTTTATAAATTATATTATAATCATACTCTTCTAATCTTATTCGCCAGCGCAACATTTTTGAATTGGGATCTTTCAATGAAAAAAGCCATTGGAGGGGCTTATGATCGGTTATGATATTAAATTTTCGTCCGAATAAGTACGGTCGGAAATATTTGGTGGCCCAAACTATTGCCAACAGTTCCTTTTCGATAGTTGAATAATTCTGCTCGGAATCGTTCAAGGTTCTTGAAGCATACGCTATTGGTCTATCTTGTCCAATAGATCCTTGAGATAGTACGGATCCGATCGCGACGTTGCTTGCGTCACAAGTCAAATTAAATGTTTTTGTAAAATCTGGGTACTGAAGGATTGGATCGTTTATAAGCAGGTTTTTACACGTTTCGAAGCAGGTTATAAATTCTTGATTATGTTCTATTTTCGCGCCCTTTTTTAAGCATTTTGTTAAAGGTTTTGTGATTTTAGCAAAGTTATTGATGAAACGTCTATAGTAACCTAATAAACCGAGAAAGCCTTTTATTTGTTTAGTAGTATTGGATAATTTTTAATTGCTTTGATCTTGTCAGGGTTGGGCTTAACTCCGTCAGGGGTGACTATATGTCCTAGATATGCTACTTCTTTTCTCAAGAATTCTGATTTGTCAAGCTGAATTTTGAAGTTTGAATCTCTAAGGCGTTGGAAAACTAATTTTAAAACGTTCGATATGTTCCTGCAAGGATGTGGAAAAAATAATTATATCGTCCAGGTACACTGCACATTTTTCGTTTTGCAACCCTCGCAATATATTGTCGATTACCCGTTGAAACGTCGCCGGAGCCCCATTTAATCCGAAGGGCATGCGCAGATACTCGAAGTGCCCAAATTCGGTGCTAAAAGCAGTTTTTTCGATATCTTTTTCCTCCATTTCGATTTGGTGGAAACCACTAGCCAAATCTAATGTAGTAAAGTATTGGCATTTACCGAGCTTATCTAATATGTCACTTATGTTAGGAAGGTTATACCGGTCGTCTATCGATTTTTCGTTCAATTTCCTATAGTCGACGACAACGCGCCATTTCTGTTTACCGGAGGCATCAGCCTTTTTTGGGACTACCCAAATAGGTGAACTCCACGGTGAGTGACTTGGCCTGATTATTTTTTGATCTAACATTTTATTAATTTGGGATTCAACTTCGCGTTTATGAACATATGGGTATCGGTACGATTTTGTGTATATAGGTACTTCGTCCGTAGTGCGAATCTGATGTTTTATTTTATTGGTAAAGGTCAGGGGTGTATTTTCATCGTAGAAAATATCGGCATATTCGTTTATTAACTTTAAAATTTCGCGTTTTTCCTCGTAATTTAGGTGGTCTGTACGGAATTTAGAAAAATCTATTCTTTGCTTAGGTGAATCATCGAAGTTGTTAAAATTTATTTCTTGAATAAGCTTTTCGTCGAATTTTTTTACTGATATCGGTTCTGAGAAATTTAAAGTTATTGGATTGGTTGTATTATTTAAAATGGTCGTTATGGCTTCGCCATTTATCGCGATTGTCAATGATTCCGGTATTTCGCAATTGTGAAATTTTTGGTGGGGTATAATGATCTCGCCGTTTTTTATCGTAGTTTTTATTTTTATAACTTGTTCGGAACGAGGTGTAATTGTTATTAAATTAAGATCGCTTTTAGTTTTATAATAATTTAATTTTATTGTGGCAAAAGGTGTAACTAGGATGCCTTTGTCAAAATCTAAATTTGCCTGTAAAATTTTTAGGTTATCGAGCCCTAAAAGTCCCTGAAAGGTATTATGAAATTTAAATAAAAAGAATTTAAGGTTTGTAATTTGCGGTAGATTAAAAATTTTTGAAGCTGGTATAGAAGCACTGTGTCTATGAGCTGATTTTTGGAAGACCGTTGAAACAATAAATGGGTCTTCTTGGATTAAATTTGGGAAATTTTTAAAAGCAATTTGTGGGTCGATGAACGATTTTGTTGACCCGGAGTCTATTAAAATTTTAATATTGTATTCGGGAAAGAATATATATGAAAGTTCGCTTGAATTATTGGTATTATTAAGCGAAATTATCGGGGGTGATATTTGATATGTCATATTTGGTCGTTGTATAAACTGGAGATTTGTGTTCTCTTCCAATTTATAGCTGGAGGCGAGTATTTTTTCGTTTTCTCGCAGTCTCCACGGTGCTGGTTCGTTGCAGCAATAAAACAGTATCTTTTTCTTCGTTCAATTTATTAGTTTTTACAAAACGGTAATTTAAAACATCAAAACGTGAACACATTTACAGTCTACGGGACACTCTAGCAACCTAGACGTAGTAATAGGTCAGCTAAACTTATATACTACAACGGGCATAGTATACAAAGCGAGAAGTACGTTTTCCTTTTAACCGGGTCCTTTCCGGGTTGAAAGGAATATCACTTTCGAGCAAAAACACCACACGCGTGTACCAAATACGAGAAGAAATACGTTAACCTTTAACTGGGTCCGTTCCCGGATGAAACGAATTCACTTTTTACTACCGGAGATTGAGAGTATACGTGGGGAGAAAATTAGCCTACGTGCTATTCTTTTTTAGTACTATTTGAGACTGACTTTTAAAAGAAAAGATATTTCGCGGTGGCGTGAGTCTGTCAGCATGACATATTTTTGTGACAACAGGTGTGGGACCAGTTAGCGACAAGGGTTTATGAGTGGTCACCTGGGGGTGGTATTTAAGTGGAACGTGGAAAACTACAGTGGGAAACGACACTAAAAATCTTGGTTATAACGAGAGTTTTAACATACTCCCCCCCGTTGAAGTTAAGTAACTTCTAAATAAAACAAATTAAATATAAACGAATAAAACAATATATGCAATTGCATAAAACAGAAAAAAAAAAAATTTACTTATTTTCCCATTAAAGATCTGACGAATCTTGTTGGGGTAAAGGGCAAACCTTGGTGATACTTCGAGTAAATTCACCATATTTAGTTCGGAGTTTCACCATTCTAACTTTACCGTCTAATCCGGGCATTACTTCCGTAATTCGTGCTCGAGGCCAAACTAATGGGGGAACATTATCGTCTTTTAATAATACCAAATCGTCTACCTTTAGATTTTCCGTGGGTTGTAA
This sequence comes from Polydrusus pterygomalis, assembly GCA_963969555.1. Taxonomy (NCBI): domain Eukaryota; kingdom Metazoa; phylum Arthropoda; class Insecta; order Coleoptera; family Curculionidae; genus Polydrusus; species Polydrusus pterygomalis. The sequence continues at coordinate 7,668,092 of OZ018385.1, forward strand.
CCATTTTGGTCTATTTTGCAATCTATTGAGATATTCCACAGACCATTTTTTCCAGAACTGTTGTTGTATCTGGGTACATCGCTGCCAAAAAGTTAATCGATTTTCGGGTTTATCTAATAAATTCCTTTCGGGATATGCGGTTAAGGTTGTTCCTATAAGAAAATGTCCGGGAGAAAGATAGTCTAAGTCCAAGGGGTCGTTTGAAAAAGCACATAGGGGACGCGAATTCATGATACTTTCAATCTGAGTAAAAATCGTGGTTAACTCTTCAAAAGTTAAATTAGCAGTGCCTATTATCCGAACTAAATGATTTTTCGCGCCTTTAACAGCTGATTCCCAAAGTCCTCCCCAGTGGGGGCTTCGTGGTGGAATAAATTTCCATTCAATTTCGAGAGAAGTCAGAAAATCATTTACGTGATTAATATTTTGTTGATTTTTAAAGAAGTCGTATAATTCGTGTAGATAATTTTTCGCGCCTAAAAAATTTGTGCCATTATCGCTAAATATAATGGAGGGGTTTCCTCTACGTGAAATAAATCTTTTAAGAGTTGCGAGAAATGCTTGGGTTGACAAATCAGACACTACCTCTATGTGAACCGCCTTTGTGGTCATGCAAATAAATATTGCAGCATAACATTTTTGAACTGGAGCCTTTCTTAATCGAGAAGATTTAATAAAAAATGGGCCAGCGTAATCAACGCCTACTTTCTGGAATGGTCGAGCAACAGAAACTCTATCTTTTGGTAGATCACCCATAATTTGTTCATTGGGTTTTGCGTGAAATCTAAAACAAGATAAACATTTTCTGATCACGCGTTTTACTTCTCTCAAACCGTCTAAAGGCCAAAACTCTAATCTTACATTTGACAAAACAGTTTAAGCTCCTGCGTGTCCTAATCTTAAATGTTCTTTTTTCAAAAACAATGATACAACATGGTTTTTCGAGGGCAACAAAATTGGGTGTTTTTGATTATAATGAATATCAGCGTTTGACAATCGTCCGCCTACGCGCATAATACCCGCGTCATCGAGGAAGGGTTTGAGTGAGAGAATATTTTTATTAGTAACTTGCTTATTGTTTTTCAATTCCGAGATTTCTTGAGAAAAGTGTTTAATCTGCAAAGTTTTTACTATACAGCCTAATGCATTTTTCATTTCATCAACCGTGAGAGTGCCTGTTATTTTTTGATACTTATTTCGAGAATTGTAAGAAAATCTTAAGCACCACGCCATTGTTCTTTGCAGTCGCGTAAACGATGAGAACTTTGAAAATGTTATATCCCAAAAGTCATTCGTGACGTTTATCATAACATTTTTTCGCATTTCCGGGATTTCTTGTAATTCAAATTTTATATCAATATCTTTAAACTCCGTCTCTGGTTCTTGCAAAAACTTTGGTCCATGAAACCACATGTCCGAGTTGACTATGTCTTTAGAAGATATACCACGAGACAGTATATCCGCCGGGTTATTAAATGATCTGATATGTCGCCATTTAAAATTTGTAGTTAAATCCTGTATCTGACTTACCCTGTTTGACAGAAAGGTAGTCCAACGCGATGGGTGCGACTTGATCCAGCAGAGTGCGATTTGTGAGTCCGTGTAAAGATTTACCGAGTCAAAAGTAAAATTTAAAAGTACAGAGGTGATTTTTTGGGTTAATTTAGCTAAGACCACCATACCACACAGTTCTAATCTTGGCAACGAGACCGTTTTTGTGGGTGAAATCCGCGATTTTGCAGTTACTAAATTACAAGATATAGAATTATCAGTATACACTGCGCGAATATAAAGACAGGCACCATAAGCCTTGAGGCTAGCATCTGCGAAACCGTGTAGTTCTATCTTTATGATTTTTTTATCTATAAAAAACCATCTCGAGATTTTTAATTTTGACAAATACGATAATTCATTTAGAAAATCTTTCCATTCAGCGAGTAGGTCTGAGGGAAGTAAATCATCCCATTCTATTTGCCTTAACCAAATTTTTTGCATGAGATATTTACCTATCACAACTACCGGGTTTATTAAGCCGAGCGGGTCATACATTTGTGCCAATTTTGAGAGCACTTCACGTTTTGTATAATTTTCATTTTTAGAATTATCCGGGAGTGTGACTGTAAAATAATCAAGTTTCGAATTCCACGATATACCTAACACTTTACTTGATGCGTTTTCAATTTTTATTTCATATTTAATACTTCGTACGTCATTACAAAATTGATTTAAAAAATCATGAGAATTTGGGCCAAATTTGTGTAATGTAAAACCTGCTGAATTTAACACCGCACTTAATTGGGTATAAACCTCAATCAGCTCTTCATAACTATTACACGAACATAAAATATCATCCATATACGTGGAGTTTAATAAAACATTTGATGCCAATGGATACTGGTCTTTAACCTTTAAAGCAATATCATTTAATGTCCGGGTTGCTACATAAGGAGCGAAATTCGTTCCGAAAATTACTGTTACTAACTCTATGCATTTGAACTCATTATCTGGGTTATCTCTCCACAAAATGTTTTGAAGAAAGGTTTGTTCGGGGTTTATTTTTATTTGTAAATACATTTTTTCGATATCCGAAGTCATAACAAACTTTGAAGTGCGAAATCTACACAAAATATCGTATAATTCGGGCTGTACGGGAAATCCTTTTAGCGCTATATCGTTCAGTGAAAATCCTGAAGAACTTTTACAAGATGCGTCATATACTACTCTCAATTTCGTGGAAGTACTGTTTTCTTTAATTACACAGTGGTGGGGAAGATAATATTTATTTTCGTTATTTTCATTCGTGAGAGTGATCGGGATATATTTACCATAACCGGAATCTACATAATTGTCAATGAAAGCTTTATATTCTGAAAATAATTGAGGATTTTTTTGAAAACGTTTTTCCAAATGCAAAAATCGTTTCTTAGCCTGTGTAAAAGATTCACCTAAACATAAATATTCTTTTTCTGATTTTAAGGGTATGTCCACTTGGTATTGACCGTTTTTTAAAATCTTTGTAGTATTTAAAAATATAGTTTCAGCTAACTCATCCTGGGGGGTTAGAATAGGTTTATTGGGGATTTCTTCGAGAGTCCAAAATTTTGTAAGGGCCTGATTAATATCTTCAGAGTTGTTTTCTGTTTGTAAAAACAAAGAAACATTTGGCATGGGATGAGACAAACCGTGCTGACGGGGCACACTTCCTGCGATAACCCACCCTAAGTGTGTGTTATGCAAAACTGGCATATTATTTCCTAACCTTACGAGTCCATCTGATAGCAATGTATAATAAACATCTGCACCGATTAAAATGTCAATTGTAGAGGGGATAAAAAACTTGGGATCTGCTAACCTTATATCGTGAGGTATGTTCAACTGATCCGCTTTAATTCGTGTTTGGGGTAGTTTACTTGTTATCTTGTCTAAAATAGCACAAGATACGTTAAAACTTAAATTCGCGTTTACATTTGAAAATATATTAAGATTTACCATTTTATTTGAGACCGTGCTATTTTGAGAGATTCCTGAAATTTGTAAATTTCTATCATAAGTGCTATAATTAAGTTTTCGTACTAAATCATCTGTGATTATAGACGACTGGGAACCAGAATCTAATAAGACCTTTGCGATTATGGGTTTTTTACCTGCCGAATATAAAGTTACTTCCGCAGTTGCTAACAAAATATCACAACTTTGAGTCGAGAACGCAGTTACTTGAGAGTGATTAATATTAGCATTTTGTCCGCTATCTTGAGAATGATTTTCAGCTGTATTTTGTCGCGAACGATTTGAAATTTCAAACCTATTTTGCGTATTACCGTGATTTCTAGTGTGGTTTACATCAGTAGTAACATGATTTCTAGGGAATGTTGGGTTAGAGTTTTGGTTTTGTGGGCGTGAATTGGGATTTTGAGAAAATGAATTATTGTGTAATAAAGTGTGATGTCTTGCCGAACAGACATAACAACTTCTGGACGTGCAATTTTTCACAGTGTGTTTACTTCCAAAACAATTTCTACACATCTGCTTATTTTGAATGTATTTTAATTTTTCCGAATGAGGTAGTTTAATAAAATCATTACACGCGTAGATTTTGTGAGTATTTACTTTACAATATATGCAAAATAATGCAGACTGTTGCGTCCGGGGATTTTGCGAGTGAACTTGTGTATGTGACACAACGTGTGAGTGAGTTTGAAAACTGGGGTTATATGGGCGTCGAACTTTAACAGTATTTTGAGTTTCGGGGTTTAATATTTCTAGCGAGACACATTTGCTATCTAAGAAATTAAAAAGATCATCCAAAGTAGGTAATTGAGAAGAATCCCTGTGTAATTCAAAACCTTTACGAGTATTATAATCAAGCTTTTGACCTAACAAATAAAAAAGTAATAAATCCCGCTGAACTTCTTTATTTATTAAATTATTCAGCGATTCAAGGTTTTGTTTAGATTGTGTCATAAAATCTCTTAAATTGTGTGCGTTGCATTTTGTCAAAGCAGGCATCTCAAAAAGTGATTTAATGCGAGCATTTACTTGTAATAATTTATTTGAGTATCTTTTCTCTAAAGTGTTAATTGCAATATCAAAATTATCGTTAGTTAATTGTAGATTGTCAATTAAACGTAAAGGTTCGTGTCTTAAGCAGCTCTTAAGGTACATAAATCGTTGAATATTTGTGACGTTAGGATTATTTACTATTAAAGTAGTAAAAAGTTCGTAAAACGACACCCATTCGGAAGGATTCCCAGAAAAAGGGGGTATATCTATATTTGGTAATTTTACTGCGGGTGTAATTTGAGAGTTTTGAGAGATTATCGCGGCTTGAGTAGTTTGTAAGATCGTTTTTTTCGTTAATATTTCAATAATTTCATTTAAACGCGCTAAAGCTGCATAAAACCTATTTTCTACGTCTTCCCTATCCTGTAATTGAGTATCTGAGTTATCCAATAAGTCTATTTCATCCTGAGTTTCATTATATATCATGAACACTTCACTTAAACGTGTCTGACGAGTTTTAAACTCATGAAGTACCAAATTCGGGTTATTTACATTTTTGTTTAAATAATTTTCAATTCGCGTGAGAGATGCTTTACAAGAAGTTCGTTTTTTAAGTAAAGTTTCCATGATGTGATTTAAAATTATTCGACTATTATAACGAGAGTTTAGCTAAAATAATCACTGAGAATTGCATTAAAAGTTTTACGAAAAAACTGGAAAGTTCTGACCTTAAATTGTCCAAATCCTACGAAGTATGAAGGTATCTTCTTTCCTGGGCCAGCGAAATCTAATCGGGTGTTATCCGCCACGGCAAATCATCTAACAGCGGGCTGGTTGCTGCTTTTCCGTGTTCCGACGGCAAACGTCTAAACAGCGGGCTGGTTGCTGTTTTTTTCCGGGTTCCGACGGCAAACGTCTAATGGCGGAGCTGTTTCTAATTTTGGGTTCTTGGTTCCTGTTTAGCTACAACAGATACTTTTAAAGAAAGCTTCAAAATCCTGGGGTCGAAGGACCATTGTATAAACTGGAGATTTGTGTTCTCTTCCAATTTATAGCTGGAGGCGAGTATTTCTTCGTTTTCTCGCAGTCTCCACAGTGCTGGTTCGTTGCAGCAATAAAACAGTATCTTTTTCTTCGTTCAATTTATTAGTTTTTACAAAACGGTAATTTAAAACATCAAAACGTGAACACATTTACAGCCTACGGGATACTCTAGCAACCTAGACGTAGTAATAGGTCCGCTAACAGCTTATATACTACAACGGGCATAGTATACAAAGCAAGAAGCACGTTTTCCTTTCAATCGAGTCCTTTCCGGGTTGAAAGGAATATCAATTTCGAGCAAAAACACCACACGCGTGTACCAAATATAAGAAGAAATACGTTAACCTTTCGTATTGACTTTTTACTACCGGAGATTGAGAGTATACGTGGAGAGAAAATTAGCGTACGTGCTATTCTTTTTTTTTTGTACTATTTGAGACTGACTTTTACAAGAAAAAGATATTTCGCGGTGGCGTGAGTCTGTCAGCATGACATATTTTTGTGACAACAGGTGTGGGACCAGTTAGCGACAAGGGTTTATGAGTGGTCACCTGGGGGTGGTATTTAAGTGGAACGTGGAAAACTACAGTGGGAAACGACACTAAAAATCTTGGTTATAACGAGAGTTTTAACAGTCGTCTTTCGTATGGGTTAACGGAAAATTTTCATTTTGGTTGCCTTCGTTAAAATTAGTATCAACGTCAGCTGGAAGGTCATTTGGTTCTTCGACAAAATAGTTATTGTTAGATGGGTTATCGGTGTCCTCATAGTAATAGTGTTGGTCATGGTCCTGATAATATTGACTGGGTTGTCCTAGGTCATAGTATGGGTGATCAGGTTGCATTTCGTTTGTTTGGGTATAAAATAATTCTTCAGCAATCCATTTGTTTTGCTGAGGGGGTTGAAACTGGTTGAATGGACGGTTCTGTCCAAAATTTGTATTTCGAGTAGATATGGTCATAGGTGTAGGTTTAGGAAATGTTCTCTGTGGGTTTGGTTTAAAGACATTTTGATTTTGTTGCGGTCGTTGTTTAAAGACTTGCGAATTTGTAAAATATCTTTGGGGTTGATAATTAAATCGGGGTTGAATGGGTATAGGCTGTGATGGAAATCTATTTGGCATTTGATTTCTAAAGAAATTGTTTGGCGTGTTTGAATTAAAATTAATGGGTGTGCTGTGCACTGTTTTTTGTATTTGATCGGGTCTTATTTGGCTGGGCCCTGGTCTGATCGAAATTTTGTTATTGGAATTTTGAAAATAATGTACATTGTCTTCTCGGAGGACGATTTGCAATGCCTCACTAAGATCTTTTGGTTTCATACATCTGATTGTTGTGCCTAAAGGTTCGCGTAGGCCTGACAAAAATGTTTTTAAAGCCAAATCTTGATACAGGTCGCGTTTTAAAACTTTATTTTCGTTTTTCGTTTCGTGTAAATCTACATAAGCACACAAAAGGTTCAAAATATTTAAAACTCTATCATAATATTGCTGCGGTTTTTCTAATGTATTTTGTCGCAACATAACCAAATCTCTGTTTAAACATGACTCATCTCTTTGATCTGCAAAATTGCGTGTAAGTGTGTTACGCACATCTTGCCATGAACTTACATTTTGAATATTAACAACTACTTTTGCATTTCCAGATAATTTTGAAATCAAAGAGTTAAGTAAATAGACATTTTGAAAACCTGTTGGATTATTTGCCTCGTAAAATTCGCTTATCAAGGCTTCACACACAGATATATATCTATTAAGATCATTGGGATTTCCGTTAAATTCCGGAACGCACTTTAAATATTCAGGATTAAAACGGGACATTTTATCAGTATTTTCAGGTAACTGAATTGAAACTTGCTGATTTAAATGTTCTGAAATTTGTTGTTGGATATTTTTTATCGAATGACTAACAGATTCTATAGTTAAAGGTACTTGATTTTCTGGTAAAATTTGAGAGCCGGTTGAAGGGTTATTGTCAATTTTCAAATTTTTCAGAAAATCAGCTAAATTTTCGACTGACATTAAATTGCACTTACATAAATATCGCAACGATGAAACTGGCCTTCATTATCTTCTATAAGAACCGCGTAGTAGGTAGGCGATGTGGTCCTTCCCAAAACTTCGATTCTCGCAAAATTGGACAATTTGTGTTCCAACTTTCGATAGTGGCTTGCCTAGGTGGGTCCAATGGTCTGCGATAGATTGGACGACGGATCCTTGATGGATGATGACGTCACTCCACTAAACACCTCCGCGCAACAAAGTCACTAACAGGTTCGATTTTTCGGTAAATCGTTGACACGAAAATCGCCCGTTCAATACGATCGACTCCGAAAATCTGCACGACTGCGCCAATTAAATCTTCGAACACGAGATTTGTATTTTTAAAAATATTTATTTTCAACTTAGAAATTAATTTTACAAAATATAGTATATGTATTGTTAGCGTGACAATAAAAACCCGACTGAATATTAATTCCCATGAAGATCTTGGCTTCGGTAAAGTCTGTTGATGCTTATTCAGCAACTCAGCATTTTCTTGGGAAATGCAATATTATCCTATGGTTAAGGGTGATATAATTCATGTTAAAAATTTTATTGTATAATGAAATCTAATTTATTTTATACTAGCTATACCCCGCGCTCGTTGCTACGCTACTTACTAAAATAATTTTGAAGGAAAGATATTACACAAATATCCGACATCCCGGCATCCCAGCATCCGTTGCGCCACTTTTTTTATGTCGAAATCTTCCTCGGCCTGCACACAACAACTCACCAAATCCCGGCGTCCCGGCATGCGTTGCGCCACTTTTTTTTTTATGTCAAAATTTTTCTCGGCCTGCACACAACAACTCACCAAATTTTCATTGTAATCGGGTAAATGGTATAGGAACGCATACCGGACATACAGACAGACAGACAAACATTCATTTTTATATAGATAGGACGAGATCGATCTTGGGAACGGATTGAACTCTTTTCACCTAAAAAAAAAGGTCGACAGAGAAAAACTTTATTTATATAGACAACACTGCCTACGAACTCACCCAAAGTTAGCCGAACGGTGCGAGACATCTCACAAACACTGAGTTTCGGCGCGGCCGAAGGTTCGGCCGAGTTTTGGCCGAAACCGGAACTGTCACCAAAACTATATTTTTTGGCTGAAACTAGCCGAAACCGAAAATAATAATAATAATAATAATAATAATAATAATAATAATAATAATAATAATAATCATAATAATAATAATAATAATAATAATAATAATAATAATAATAATAATAATAATAATAATAATCATAATAATAATAATAATAATAATAATAATAATAATAATAATAATAATAATAATAATATCGTTTATTTCTCCAATTGAAAGGTAATACAGGGCACTACAATAATTGGAAAAAACGTCAGACAAATGAAGTAACTACAAGAAACATTTACTAAGACTATAACAGTTTTTTTGAAACAGCAGCTTTTAAAGTCTACTCTTAAAAACTTTAATATTAGGTGCCACTTTTATGCTATTATCTAGGACATTATAACATTTAAAACAGTTAAAATAAAAACTCTTCTGGTAAGTAGCTGTGCGATAAAGTGGTGGCATCAATCTTAAGTGGCCTCTAGTATTATAATTATAATTAAGTCGGCAACCCTCAAACGTGTGCCTATCTCTATAAACATATGAGCAAACTTCAAGTATATACCTATATGTCGAAAACTGTAATAATTTTATTCTGCCAAAAAGCCAGTTTACAGGTTTCCCGAAGCCCACACAATAATCTAACCGCAAACTTTTGAAGCAGAAAACCCCTGTTTATCTGACTACTATTACCCCAGCACAATATACCGTATCTAAGGTGGCTATGAAAATTAGAAAAATATAGTGACATAAGAGTAGGCAAGCCACACTGCCCAGACAAAAAGTGTAGTCCATATCAGGTGCTGCGTAATCTTGAGCATAAGTTGTCAACATGAAATCCCCATTTAAGCTTATAATCAATCCCCACCCCTAACATCTTCGTACTTTCCTGACACCCAAGTTCGTCCAGAGATCCCTCGAACAACTTAAAACCACTTTCGGTGTTTCGTCTTGCTAATGTAAAGCAAAGCAATACCGCCATTTCTTTATTCAGTTTTAGAATAGCTATTCTGCTGCGGAAAATGAATTTTTCCGCACGTGTCAGGTACAATAGTTTTTCTACAGTCGTGTGGAAATAAGTAACACATATTTCAAAGAAATTACATTTTTAATTAACTATAACAATCACATACATAATATGTAACAGAAACTAATTCTGAGAAAAAAAGTAATAACTACAAGCTATAATTGATATATTATTGATTTTGTCATAATCGTGCCGAAAAAATTTTCCGCACTAGTGTGGAAAAACCAATTTTCCGCACGGATTTTTGACATAATCGTGCCGAAAAAATTTTCCGCACTAGCGTGGAAATTGGTTTTTCCACACTAGTGCGGAAAAATTTTTCGGCACGATTATGTCAAAATTAATAACATATCAATTATAACTTGTAGTTATTACTTTTTTTCTCAGAATTAGTTACTGTTACATATGTATGTGATTGTTATAATTAATTAAAAATTATTAAATTTCTTTGAAATATGTGTTACTTATTTCCACACGTCTGTAGAAAAACTATTGTACCTGACACGTGCGGAAAATGTTTTCCCTGCACTCGGCTGCTTCACCGAACTCCGCTACGCGTCGTTCGGTTAACGGCAGACTCGTGCGGAAAAATTCATTTTCCGCACTTGTTAGGTAAATAGCTATATCAGCCCACAGCTGTACTTGACTGTAAACATTCTCACATTCGTCTCTCGGTATCGACCGATCGTCTGCAATTATTAGGATGTTAAAAAATTATAACTTAGGAATATTTTAGAAAAAAATATAAGTTTGACTTAATTGCATAATTATTACTGAATACGGCACATTTTGGTTCTTTAGCATATTATTATTCTGTATGATGTTTCCTACAATTTTTTACATCTGCATATTAACATAAAGCCAAATTTTGTTAAAGGTTGCCTCCTCCTTTAGACCATCTAATTTTTTCAAATTTATTTCCTCCCAACCAACTTTATGAGTGTAGTATATTTATATATTATATACAATATTTTTAACTACTATTTTAACTTTACGTTTTTCAAAAACGTTTTACCAATGTAATACAACTCGTTTTTAGTAACGTATCATTTAACAAATAAAAAAAAAGAGCCTAGGTCATGTTTCTTAAATGAAATTTAAATAGGGGTAGTTTTTTTAATGTTTTAATCTACGACAATGCCATTAAGACGTATTTAGCATTATCATTTAGATGTCATTATGACCTTCATAATAGCATTAAGTGCCATTATGAATTCATAATAACATCCAAATGTTAAGATACAAAAACAAAAAGAAAGTCGGTGCAAACTATTTATTTGTTATTATTACTTAGAAAAACGGATTGCATTTATTTATTGTAAACATCCGAAGGGACACTTTCGGATTCAGAATCTCCCATATTTAAATTATTTTTGGCCAACACTTTGCATACAATAGAAAATTAGACGACAATAATGACGTTGTCAAAATCGAAATTGAAACAATCAAAAATGCGGTTACCATGATATCGACTAATATGGACACCTGAAAATTTTAAAAATTACGAAAACGTTATCTGATATCAATGAAATTTAGACGAATAAAATCAATTTGCACTGTCGTAGATTAAATTTTGAATAATACACGTTCGATATGAAATTTGTTAATGAAACTTGTGCAATTAAACCACTCGGCACGTTTCGTTATAGTGTTCATATCGAACTAGTATCATTAATAACTATAATATGTTCGGGTAAATTATGCATTATACAGGGTGTCTCACGGTTGATGGCACCTTAGACGTTTCTGACGAACCAGTAAAGGAATCGTTCTGAAAATTTGGTCGCGTACATAAACGGACATGCTCTACCAACCTAAAATATTATTAACAATATAGTGTGGCCGCTTCCACACAAAAATAATAGTAACTTCGATTTTTTAAATGCAACACCATATATTTTATTTTATTTTCGAAACCCCTATTATTTTCCTTACAATTTTTATTAACTTTACTCTATACTTATCTCTTACCGTTTCTAAGATAAAAATTAATTTCCGTTTTTTTTTGTCCAAAAATGTCACCATTAAAAATGCTGATAATTTTGAACTCTAAAACACTGAAACCCTGATATTTGGTAAATAGTTAACTAATACCATAGGGCCTTTGCCCTAGTCCCAAATCTTAGTTGCAATATACAGGGTGGTTGAAAAATACACTTATTCTGGTAACATGAAAAAGTGACCATAAGTCCTTTTTTTCAGATGTAACACCCTGTATAATATTACGGATTTGAAAAGCTGCTAAAATTTCACTTAATTCTTGTATATCATACCTGTACCTAACTAACTGGTTTAACCATTTTTTTGACGTAATAAACATAATTTGTAAAATTTTCTATACAATTCAATTTTTATTCGGTTATTAGTAAGTTAGCCATGATAAAAACTAATGTGTACGTATGTTACTATGGTTATCGTTTTGACATTTCATTAAGTTTAGATACAAGATAGAAATACACTTTAAAGGCATGGAAGAAAACTATACAAATGCAGTTCTTATGAATTTATTTATTTTATTTGGACAATGTGATGGAATTATCGCCAGGACATGTATAAAGTTTAACGTTTAACTCTAATTTACCGCCAATGAATCTTAGAAAATTCATAAGGATCCAGGACAATTTTATTAAATGTTAACTAGGTAGTCAAATAATAAGAGTAATAAAATTATAATTAATAAAATGCTATTTTAACAGATGTTCAAAACGCTGGCCGTTTACATCCAAACACTTTAATATGCAGGTGTTGACTGCATGGATTTCAAGAAAAATTTGGCTTTAATGTTTTTTGCATGTTAATGCAAACACACATTGTCCAAATAAAATAAATAAATTCATAAGAACTGCATTTGTATAGTTTTCTTCCATGGCTTTAAAGTGTATTTCTATCTTGTATCTAAACTTAATGAAATGTCAAAACGATAACCATTGTAACATACGTAAACATCAGTTTTTGTCATGGCTAACTTACTAATAACCGCATGAAAATTGTATTATATAGAAAGTTTTACAAATCATGCTTACTACGTTAAAAAAAATCGTTAAACTAGTTAGTTAGGTACAGGTATGCTATACAGGAATTAAGTAAAATTTTAACAGCTTTTCAAATCCGTGATAATATACAGGGTGTTACATTTGAAAAAAAGGACTTATGGTCACTTTTTCAAGTTACCAGAATAAGTGTATTTTTCAACCACCCTGTATATTGCAACTAAGATTTGGGACTAGGATAAGGAGCCCTATGATATTAGTTAACTATTTACCAAATTTCAGGGTTTCAGTGTTTTAGAGTTCCAAATTATGAGCATTTTTAAAAGTTACGTTTTTGGAGAAAAAAAACTGAAATTAAATTATATCTTAGAAACGGTAAGAAATAAGTATAGAGTAGAGTTAATAAAAATTGTAAGGAAAGTAATGGGGGTTTCGAAAATAAAATAAAATATATAGTGTTGCATTTAAAAAATCGAAGTTACTATTATTTTTGTGTGGAAGCGGCAACACTGTATTGTTATAAATATTTTAGGTTGGTAGAGCATGTCCGTTTATGTACGATACCAAATTTTCAGAACGATTCCTTTACTGGTTCGTCAGAAACGTCTAAGGTACCATCGACCGTGAGACACCCTGTATATCAATGGCCGTTTTCCAACGTAACGGTAGGATACTCTTGAAAGGGATATCACCAGATCATGCCAAATCATGCCAAGTTTTATGGCTTTTAAGTGTTTCAAATTTCCTCTTCATTAGGATTTTCGAGAAGTTTCTCGACAACTTATAAGAAGTATAAAGTTGGTGGAATTGTGGCTAAAATGCGGCATTGTACCTATTAATAGTAAATTGTCTGAAGGGTACAAGAAAACAAGGATCTAGCCTCATTTTAATACTTTTGTGATAAACTTTATGACCAGTATTTTATATTATTGATCAAAAAATGAAATGGCAAATACATCACTGGCCTAGCGCTTTCTTAATTTAAAGTTAGGAGACTTGTAATAAGTTTTTATTAAATTTTTAAAATGGCTCCATGTATGCAAAAGTTAGTAAAGAAAAGGTTTTAGAACAATTTAAGAAAAAACATACACTATCGGACAAAAGTAAAGCAACACTTTCGAAGAATGAAAGAAATCTCGATTTTATAATAGTAAATGCATGATATCGTATTTAAATACATTGTGTCTTAAATATCAAAGTATAGGCTGCTGTTATCGACATCAACAGCTTTTTCCAACAATCAAAACAAATGAACTATAGTCAGATCTATGGTCTTAACGTGCGGGTCCAAAGGTCACTGATCATATGCGTCAAATCAGACAATACAGAGGCTATCAAAATGTTGTGAGGTTATTTACAAATATAACGAAGGAAGGAAAAATAGTTTCAATATTTTAGCTATCGCGAAGATAGCCACATATACCTAATATTATTAGTTTTGTAAAAATTATATACAGGGGAGTTGAAAAAGTTACAAAAAAATTATATAATCGTTAATTATACACCTACTGTACCCTTTAATTAAAAACGACAATAATAAACAGTGCAATTTATTTTAACAATTTTACTACTAAAACCTAAAAATACAATGGCATTTAGTCTGATAAACTATTTCGTTAATGAAAGAAAAAGTGGAAACTCGCAAACCAATATGCAGGAAACCGTAATGAAAACACTGGGAATTAGTTTAAGGACTATGCAAAATAATGTGCATGAAAAAAAAGCATAATATAATACCCAAGAATACTAAAAAATTTAAACGTTTATAATTATAGCCTAAAAACTCTCATCGTCACTTATAAAATCTGAAAAGTCCTCGTCGTCTGAGTCGTCTTCGAATGGAGCAATTATCATTGGCGCTACTTCGACATCTAGTACTTGTTCTCGATCCCACCAATCCCTTATTAATATTTCTGTATGTTCCACCGATTTCTTCCAGTACTCTTGTGTAATATGATCTAACGAATCTTGCCAAACTATTTGTACTTGGTCGGATTTAAGACCATCACCTACATGTTTTTCATAATAAGACTTTGCACCAGCCCATATTAATTCTATTGCGTTAAACTGGCAATGATATGGCGGCAGTCGTAGAACCTCATGACCATATTCACGCAGTATTTCATCTACCGCGTATATTTTGGGTTTTTTAAGAGACTTTGCTATTGATAGGAGTTCCGATTTAAGCATATTTGGTAAAGGATTTTGGTTGTGTTTTTCCAGCCACTCATAAATATCACTTTTCCTCCAAGATGAAGTAGGCTGTTTATTTAAAATTCTTGAATGATATGATGCATTATCTAATACAATTAAAGACAGAGCATCCAAATTTGGTATCAATTGAACTTTTAACCATTTTTCAAACATTTCGCAATTCATATTATCATGATAGTCAGAACTTTTTGATGTTGAAGAAAAAATTAAACTCGCACCTGCAACATATCCTGTTGCAGAACCGGCATGCAAAATAATAAAACGCTTTCCCGTACCGTACCCGTTTTTCCTTTTAACACTTTTTACAGACTCATCTTGCCACGATTTTGAACCACTTCCAATTGAAAATATCCACGTTTCGTCTAAAAATACCACTTTTCTAAATTTCGATTTGTAATTGTCCGTTTATTTTTTTAAAAACTGAACACGCTGACTCACTATCTGTGGCTGCTCACATAAAAATCTTCGGTTACAGTCTTTTTTATAGCGAAAACCTAAATTTTTTATTAATTTTGATAACGCTTCAAGTCCAATTTCCAAAACACCCCGAATTCTTAATGTTTTTTGTAAAACTGGAAGAGTTACATTGGTTTTTGATTTGTATAAATCGTAAATCACATTTCGAACTCCCATTTTAATATTTTCGCTTAAATCCTCAGTCTTTGGCTTTCTTCGTTTACACTTTTTAGTATTCTTGGGTATTATGTTATGTTTTGTTTCATGCACAATTTTCTGCACAGTCCTTAAACTAATTCCCAGTTCTTTGGCTACTGTTTCCTGAATATTGGTTGGCGAATTTCCACTTTTTCTTTCATTTTCGAAATAGTTTATCAGATTAAGTACCATTTTTTTTGATTGGGGATGCAAAAACCCAGAAAATTGTTTCATTTTGTCACAAACTGTCAAAGTCACAAAACTGGCATATTTAAAATAAAACGTAGCTGGTGCTATTATAAGCTTTTTTTAGAATCGCTGGAAAGTAAATACATATCCTTTTTGTTCATGTCAAAATGGAATAAGTTTGTCTCATTTATCTTACGTATTTTATTTAGAGGGTAAAATTAAACGCAAGTAAAGAAAACAAAAACTGAGAGTATGTCTTTCTTGAATCGTATGACCCGCACGATAAGACCAGATCCGACTATAATATTGACGTAAACTTTCAAATACAGTATTGTAATGTGTCAAAAGTAAAGCAACATTTTAATATTTTCCTAAAAAACAAAGGTTTTAGTGAAAGTAAAAGGTTAAAAAAATTTGCCGAGTTTATTTTATGTTTAACCAATATTTCTGTGCTGGATTAATCATGCCAAGAGGTATTCCAATTGCGAAAGAATTAAAGCAGAGAGTAGTGAACGCGCACTTGGAAGGTACAATACAAGCCACAATTTCAAGACAGTTTGTTTTACTCAGATACAGCGTATCCAAAATAATTGCAAGTTACCATGAAAGGGACATTTTGAGAATTTACCAAAATCGCGAAGACCGAGAAAAACAATAATTTGGACAGACAGACGTATCAAAATAATTTCTCAAAACGATCCTTGGTTGTCTGCACCTAGAATTATTGCTGAAATTACCGGAATTATGGTTAGTCCACGGACAGTGCAAGGAAGGTTGGCAGACGCAAAGCTATTTAGTAGACGCCCGGCTAAAAAGCCGCTTATTTCGGCAAGAAATAGAGTGGCTAGGCTTGAATTTGCACGTCGACATTTAAATTGGACAGTAGACGAGTGGAAAGAAGTTCTATTTATCGATGAAACGCGTTATAAGATTTTCAATTCTGATAAAATGAAGCGTGTAAGACGGCCAATCAACACAATGTTTAATCCCAAATACGTTACACCCACAGTTAAACATGGTAAAGGCAGTGTTTTTCTATCGGGTTGTTTCTCATGGAACGGGGTGGGTCCTTTAAGCTTTATTAATGACACCATGGCTCGATTTGTCTATAGGGATATAATGCAAAATGTAATGTTGCCTTATGCAGAGTGGGGAAATGCCGTTGCGTTTTATTTTCCAACAGGATAACGATCCAAAACACTCTTCACGAATTGTTTAAGAGTGGTTACAAGAAAATAACGTTCGGGTTTTGCAGTGGCCGGCACAATCTCCAGACCTTAACCCCATTGAAAGTCTATGGGAGGAAGTAGAACGTGGAATACGTACACAATTATTTCCAAATAAACAATCATTGGTAAATAAAATCAATAAAGTTTGGACAAATCTTCCCGAAAATACTTTTCAAAAATTGATTGATTCAATGCCGCGACGTTGTCGGCAAGTAATAAATAATAATGGATATTCTATTAACTATTAATATACTACTTTTGGCTATTGTAATTGTTAAATGTGTTTAATGTTCTTTCATCGTAATATCTTAAATAAAATACTGTTGACATAATTTGTTGTTTTACTTATGTCGCACTTTATTTCGTCGATTTTTATAATTATAAATATTTCTCTACCTTTATTTTGTTTAAAGTGTACCAAAATATTGTGAAATATTACTGATATTGTGCGGATCATATTTCATTAAATTTAGCTGGGGATCACAATCATATAATTAGATTTTCAAATTCAAAGAAATAACAGCACTTTGTTGCTCAACTTTTGTCCAATAGTGTATATCTGTATCGAACTATACAAGGTGATTTACAACAGTGAATAGTATAGTTGCTGTTAGGAAGCCAGTAGACTTATTTTATTGAAGTTTTAACACTGGGCATAATTAGCTGCGAACTCACACTAAAATATCCTGCAATAAGGTAAGGTAGTCTCAATTTAAGAGAAAACATTAGTGAACCATTCACCATTTCATTTTCTTATCAATATTTCGATGGTTTTAAAGCAATAAAAAACATACCAGATATCTTAGCACGCGTACGAGATTCCATGCAAAGGAGATTAGATGCCTGCATCTTGGCTGAAGGTGGACGTTTCGAACAATTTATTTAAAAATCATTTAATTTCTGTACCGTACTTATTTATTTAAGTTATACCTTAATAAATCTTTGAATTTAAAACACATTTTTTATTTGAGTATAGTAAAAAAAAAATAATCATTTACTCTTAAACCGTCCCTCGTATCAAAAACACAAACGTGTTCTTTTTTGTTGTAAATGAAGGGGGGGGGGGGATTCATAAGAAGAAAGTTAAAATAAAATAAGTTAGCATAGTTTTCACAAAAAATATGATAGTAACATTTTGTACCGACGCCACTGGTTAAATTTACGAACGTATTGTACTTTGAAAATAAATGTCCTTAGATGCTTATTTAATTCACTAAATTCCATAAAAAAAAATAACTCCTTAAGGAGTTATTTAAAAATTATTAGGTACTATTCCTTTTAACATTTCAACGCCCTGTATCTCCGTAACAAAGTCGCCAAGGACCACTGTTTATAAGAACTTTTAATGTTAAAATATTGCCAGCAATTACCTCCCGAAGTTTGTAGTACTTTTGAATTACCCTGTATATTGCATTTTTTATTTTACATGATCAAAATATTTTATTTCGTTTTTGGTGAAAGTTTTCGATTGGGTTTAACGAATTTTTTCTTGTGGTTGTAGATGGTCTAAAAAATGTAAAAAATAACCTGGACAGCAAAGAAAATATTTTTAAGAAATCCCAAAGTGAAACGGGATTGAAAAGTAGGCGATCTGTGGAAAAACATACTAACGAAATATTGAAAAACACTACAGATGTAGACAAAACTGCAAATGAGGCTAACATGGGTAACAGGCAACAATACCTTGAAGATGAAATTGTTATTTTAAATGTCCCTGATATTAAAAAGAATGATATAAAAGTAAAACCTACGCCGAAAGTATTAATGAAAAAGGCTAAAAGTATGGATAACCTTAAAACTCCACCAAATAAAATAGCTAATGATTTTAAGTTAAAATCGAATTTTCGGGATTCCAAAAAAGCTGGGAGTCAAATTATGAATAAATCAAACGAACTTTTCAGTGACAATAAAAGTGTAAGCATTTCGAAAGCTAGCGATATAACTCCAATTGTTTTTAGCAATAAGCGTAAGGGAGATATACCACATACTAGTAGGATTGAAATTACAAAAGTTGAAGGAAATTTATACATTAGCATAAACGCAAAATTATCAGGCAATAAAGATGAACGAGGCAAAGTTACAATAAAACAGAACATGGAAATGAATAAAAATGAAAAAGACGAGAATATAGAAAACCCAAAAACTAAGTCTAAAAGATCACAAGAAGACACTGCATCTTCCGATCAATCGCTGGAGACTACCAAAATGTTTAACATTTATATCAATAAGGAGGAGACTAAATCATCCCCAATGAATGTAAAGAAAGAAGATAACGCTGAAGAAAAAGGAGACTTTATAGAACCTAAAACGCTTAATGTTTTAAAAAATGAGAAAAAAAAAGGTGAATCTTCAAGTGAATTGCATGCACGCACTAAACTATTTAACACTTATATTAATAAAACCTCAAATGAAAAGTTATTGGCCCCTAAGAAAGAAGACACTGAATTACTTTCGAATAACCTCAACACAATTGATGGAATCCCAAGAGTTTATAAAAAAGAAAAAACAGAACTGCATCAAGATAATACTTTAGGAGAATATGTCCAAGTTAATAATATTTACGTTAAGAAGTCCGATAAAAATATTTTAGAAAGTGGAGATCAGATAAGTAAATCACCAAGTATTATACTTGAAACAACAAAACTTTCGGATAAAACAATTGAACTTAAAAAAAGCAGCGGGGGGAGTAGGACTACGTTACAAAATGCCACGGAAACAAATAAAATAAAGGATGGCCCAGATATACATAATTTTCCACTGAAGAAAGTAATACTCTCTCTTAACGCTGATACTGTCAATGTTAAAGAAATTTATATGACTGACAAATTAGAAGTCAAAATTAACGATGATCTCGAAAATACAGATATAACAAAATTTCCCTCCCACACGAGCTTTGTGGAGTTTACAGAGGAAGAGGACCTTCCTAAAAAAAGGAAATATTCTGGTGATGTCGCAAAGACAAAGACAAAAGATACTAACCAATCATCAAAAAACCCAGATTCAACTAGGCCGGGGAAAAAGTGCCATGAACAGGAACTAACAAATATATATAAGCCCGCTGGACCAACTGTGTTTAAAAAGGAAAGGTTGGAATCAGCGCTTAGCAAAGAATTGGCTTATTTCACTAAAGTTGGGAATAAGTTTATTAAAAATGTACACCCTAACCAGGAACAAGTCTCTCAAAAAAGTAACATGTATAGTTTAAATGTTCCGAAATTGAATAATGACGTATGTGAAAAGAAATCTAACGAAGCTGAAAATAGGTCTGAGGCTCCTGGTAGTGCCAATAACAATAATTCTTTTAAAAGTAGTAGCATGAATATTTTAAATATTCCCAATGTCTCGGATAAATCGAATAAAACTCAAATTAGCCCCAAAAATGAAGTAAAGCCGACCAAAAGTGATAATTTAGCGAATAAACCATTTATTGGCATCAACAGTACTTCAAACGTCTTCGGGCCTTCAAAATCTTTCGGGCCAAACAATATTTCGGAAGTTAAAAAACCTCATCTAAATAATCCCCGCTCAAAAGATGTTCGGAAAAATGAGGTAAAATCTGCTAAAAGTGAAAAAGTGCCTGCCAAATACTTGATTGTCTATAAAAACATTTCAAATGTCAAAAAATCTGTGAATTCGGAATTAGAAATGGATTTCAACTTTAAAAAAATACAAAAGAACGAAACATCACCGACTAAAATTAATAATTTGACGACTAAACCTTCCGACATTAACACGGAACGTACAAACGTCACAAGAGCTGACCCAAATAAGAGTTCCGACATAAAAGATAAACAAGAAATCGAGAAAGAGCCCTTAAGATACAAAAGTGTAGAAGGTAATAGTCGGTTTGAATTAGATAAAGTGTTTGGGGAGAGGCAGCATCTCTTCAAGACCCTCAAGTCTAAATCGAAGAACGACTCTGTGCAACAAAATATTATTGATGACAATAAACTTCATATTGAACCGAAAACTAAAACAACCGATCAGAATACTGCACCAATAGATCAAAGGCAACCAAGTAAAATGTTAAAATCCAAGATTGTACAGGACAAGTTGCGCGAAAAAAATTATAGGGTTAGCTCAGTTTCAAAAAGTACTACAGATGTTACGAAAAAATTAAAAACGGTAAAAATTGAAGACATTAAGCCAGACATTAAAAAAGAGGATGCAGTGTCAAGTTTAAGACCTAAATCGCCTCTTATGAACGCCAAGAATATGGAGAAATATTTAGTTGAAGAAAAACATAATCGCCTCAAAGTGTCTAAGTCAGAAGTGACCGAACCTTCAGAAACAAGCAGAGTGCTTAATTACCAAGACAATAATTCAGCAAAAGATAAATCTGATTTCAAATTAAAAACTGAAACAACAAATCTTAAGAAAACGGACCTGTTAAAACCTACTGCTCCAAAAAAAGTTGAAGATGGTTTGTTGAAAAATAAACTGTTAATGGTCGAAAATAAAGATGAACCGAAAAAACCGCCAAACAGCAACGAGTGTATGCCTAAAACTGTTTTAAATTTGAAAGATGTAAACAATGCCATTAGGAAGATCATTCTATCTGCAATTGAGAAAGTGGATAGTCTGAAAGATACTTCAAAAACAACTATAACAGGTGAGGAACTTGAAGGTAAAAATACTCGGTTTGAACCGCTTACAACTGATGACTCAAAGACTAAGGTTGCTAAAAGCCAGTCGAAAAAGGTTACTGCGGAAAAATATAGTACTAAATCAATGGAATCTAATACTACGGATGGAAAAAACGATCAGAAAGAAACCCTTGATAATTTAAAGAAACCTATCCGCGCTGAAACTATTAAAGAGAACATAAAAAATGCTGCGGATAAATTGGTGAAATGTGGTATTATGGACGAAAAATGTTTAAGTTCAGAGAAAATAATTGCGTATCAGAAAACTGATAGCAAACTTAATAACGTTAAGTTAGAGGAATCAAGTGTTAAGGAACAATTACCAGGTAAGCGCAATTTTTTTTGTAATATCTCCACTGAGAGAAAATTCTACTGACTATAATTAAAGTTTTAATTACCATAACTAAATTATCTCAGTTAAATAAATGGGGGACAGATAAAGTCATTTGATATATAAAATCGTCTTTCTACTTTTACTTCATCTGCTATAGTAAGATACTTTAATAAACTCTAGTAGGTGTGGTTTTAGCTATTGTAATTAAAGTACTTTAATTATTACTCATAAACCATATTAAAGCTTATTGTTAAACGTTAGCTATCAGGGGCGGATTAACAAATTTGCCGCTAGTAGGCTATTCAATTTTTGCCGCCCCTATACCAGTGACGGCTCGTGAGTTGTGAAACAGGTGAAGTGTTAGGGAAAGAAAAAGCCTGGCAGGCGAAAATTTTTTACGACCACGCCCAAATTTGGTCAATAATTTTTAGTAAATATTTTAAATATTTATGATTACCTACTTATTTTATTGAAAATGAAATTTCTGCAAAAGCCAGTAAAGTTCCAACTACCTTTTTTTTATTCCCATTAACAGACACGGCCAACAATAAAGTTTATTTAAAAAAATACTACCCGTCGACCACGAATAAATATTGTACCATTTATTTGTGAGATAAAAAAAAATTTTGGGCCAAATTTGCCGCCCCCTAAAATCTGCCGCCCTAGGCTCCAGCCTACTCAGCCTAATGGTAAATCCAGCACTGTTAGCTATGCTTATTAAAGTACTTTAGTTATCACAGATATAGGATATTGACAGTCACTATAAGCACTACTTCTGGCATTGTAACTTTATATAATAACGGCAACTCTGTTATTTAATACCCGTAATAAATTATTGATGTTACTGTAACCAACGCTGCTAATTATGGAAGAATTATGCTTTAATTATGGTAGCAAAAAAATTAATAGCCCCAGTAAAAAACTTTAATTATGGTGCCCTTCATGGGCTCCTTCGCCATTTTTTACTTTTCTTTCATTTTTACAATAAAAATGCAGAAAAATTGCCGATTAGAACACAACCATGAGAAAAAATTAAAATATTGTTTAAGAGAAACACCATAGTTACGCCTTGACCATCAAATATTTTATCAATATTTCCTTTTTTTTTTGTTTTCTTAAAAAACCAAAAAGCCAAATTTGGTCCAATTTGCCCATATTTCCCTTTCTGCTTTTATTAGTTAAAAAATCTAACATTTTTTTACTTAAAACTATAGGTAATTATACTCCAATGATCGGCCGATTTTTGGATAAAACGGGGCAGTAAAGAAATATTGATCAAAAATGAAATGGCGAATGCGACACTGGTGTTTGCTCTAAAACACCAATCCATGTTTTCTATATTGATAATTTACTATCGGCATTTTTTGCTTTTTATCTGCATTTTTAGTTCTTAAGCCTGTAAAGGAAAAGAAAAACGTAATACAATAATTTATAAATATATTTTGTAATAAAATCTAAACCATGCAGGCAATAAACTAGACTTATTTACTAAAAAAAATTATTCGCATTAAATATTAGTTCCCGTTAAAAATTGTTGACCTATACAAGGTGTAAAAAAAACAATATTTATTTTTATTTTTGGTATATTTTCTACAAAAAATATAAGTAAACATCATATAAAGTAGGTACATAAAAATAAGTTATAAGTATCCTAAACTACTATTATGTAACAAATAATACACTTGCAGACAAAAATAAGGTACCTATCTGGTTCATATATATATGATAATTGAGAAGCGACAGTATCAGTTGAACAAGTTGATTCAGTCTCTGCAGTCTAGAAAGAAATATTAACAATAATTGGAAAACTTCAATTTCAGAAATAGTACATATTCATTCTATAGATAATAATATAACATTTTTTTTTTGCAGTTTCATAAATTTCAATTTCAGCCGTCTCCACATAAGGGCCTATGCCAAAATCCGAAAAATTCGGTGTATCCATTGATACAAATAATAATAATTACCAATAAAATTAAGCTACTGTTTTTTCTTTGGGGACCCCCCTGACGAAATCCGCCACTGAGTCAACTGAGTGTATTAAGGAAAAGGCTAGGGTTCAAACTATCAAATAAACATTACTACCTTACACCCATGATACAAAGAAAGAAGCCTTATACCTAGGAATTGTATTAAAAATATCTAATAGCAGAAACAATTATTAATGATGGGTGATTAGTAAATTGAGCCAAGTGCGTAAAAGTAACTAATGTCATGCGTGTTTCACAACTTAATAAACTAAAAATTAATAATATGGAACAATTTGCTTACCCTCAAATGCTTCCAAATTACCCCAATCACCAAGAAATGGATTTGTAGGCCATTTGTTTTTCTCACCAACAGAGCACAAAACGCTAAACTCGAACCCAGGGGCGTGCAAACCAGCCCCTGCAGACCCTGCAGTGCGGGAGGGCCCCGGAGTATAGAGGGGCCCTGCAGGGCCCCGTTCTATCTGTCTTGAATGACTTTACCAATTACCAATTAAAAATATCGGTATATTACGCATCTCTGGATATAATATTAGTACAATTTGAAAAGAGATACGAAGTATTTCAAAATATTTATTCCAATTTTGAAATAATATTATTTCAAGCTGAAGAGTGTGAAATTATAAGTAAAGCTAAAAAATTGACAGATAAATGCCCTGACGATTTAACACCGAATTTAGCTACTGAACTAATAGAAACAAAAAACTTACTTGAAAATCAATTAAAAGAAATGCGTAGTATCAGAGAATTTCAAGATTTCATCTTTGACAAAAATGAATTACTGATCAGTAGCATAGGTACCTGACTTGTGTAAAGTATTTCAATTATTCTTAGTTCTCCCTGTTACATCAGCCCAATCTGAGAGGACTTTCTCAAAGTTAAAATTAATAAAAAACTTTGTTAGATCAACGATGACTCAAAGCCGTGTCTTAGCTCCTTGGCAATAATTTCTGTAGAACACGAAAGAGCAAAGCATGTAGATTTGGACGCGGTAGTAGATAGGTACTTGTCTACACGATATAAACGTAAAACGTAAAAGTTGTAGTGTTGAAGATAGAATAAATCAATCAATATTACTAACTTTCTTTTTTTGCGTCTTTGATTTTTAAATATTTTGTTTATTCCTATTTATAATAGATTAAGAAATATAAATAGGTATTTTATAAACATGAAGGGCTCACGGGAAAAAGGGGGAATGTCAATTTTTGATATTTTTAAGTTTGGCAACGCAGCATGTTCTTTTCAATGCGATCTTTTTTGCTATCTACGCTAAATTGCAATAAGGCGAATGGTCAAGATTTTATTGAGGTTCTAATAAACACCGTACAACGGTAAAAGGGGGGGGGGACCGTCACAGCGAAACAGCGAAAGAAGGGGGAATGTCTTTGCTGTATCACATTTTAGGATTCGTAGTGGAAACGTTTCGCGCCTATCGCGTTAGTACATGTTTGGTTATTACTTCACCATGCAATGTTGTGCCTTTTATAAGTAAATAAAAATAGTTACATAAATAATTCCGACATACCTAACTTTTGACATTCCCCCTTTTTGCCTAACAAAATTTGTATTAATTTTTATTTATATTTTTTTAAACACCTGAAATATAAATAAAAACAGGTCACAACATAACAATCGAAAGTACCAATGTATCGACAAATACACAAAAAATCTTATTACCACATGCCAAATATCTTTTAAAGTAGCTTAGATTAAAAGATAAAAGTTCATTTATCTCAAAACAGTAAAAATTGACATATCCCCTTTTTCCCGTGAGCCCTTCACATGTGTTTTTTTCCTGTTTTAAAAAAATTGTAAGTATGATCGGGAGCACCGTAAAAAAATCTGCGGGGGTGCCCCGGAAAAATGTTGCACGCCACTGCTCGAACCTGTCTCAAAAACACGGCGGACTAATACCAATACCAACCTTGCGTTGACGCGCGGCGGGGAGACCAAACCGAAAGCGATGATGCGCTTTTTGAGCCACCGAACGTTGTCGATCATATCCGATGTATTAAACAGAGCGGCGACTTTAGTTGTCGTTATTAAAGACTTAAGTTAGAATAATTTAATGGTTTAGTTATAGTAGTAATGTCATTTACGGCAGTTATTAAACGAAAATTATTATTAGACTATAATTAACATAACTAACAGTATAAATTATCAATGCTAAACACCTACATTAGGGTAGTCTTATAAATCCCAATTAACCCGTAATCTGATAGTAACTTAACCATGTTACTTCTATTATGTAGAAATATGCTGGCAGTAATAAAAAAATTTCAGAAATATGAATTTAGTTGTTACAAATAGATCATCTTAGTGCCAGTATTAAAAAAACAGCTGTGCCAATTAAAGGTTTAATTATTGTTATTAATAAAATAGCTGGGTTGTACTTTAATTAACCGATTTTCCTCAGTGTGGCTGCGAACTCTCCGGTACGACCAGAAAGGGGTATATTACGGATGTGATATTAATCAATTCTGCCAATGTCATTCTCATATTTTTTTCGGGAGTGTTACTCCCCATGCCAAAAGGCTATATCCGCCCTTAAATAACTTATTTAGGATTTGCTTGCGCTATACCCCAAAGACTAAATCCTAAAGACGCCCCTACAGTAGATCAACCTGACACCGAAAAATAATTGCGTAAATTTACTGTTAAGAGCCTACATTTTTGCTACTTAAATAATAATAATTGTTGGTTCCTTTTTGTGTCCACTTTTTTTTCGGCTCAGTTGAATCTGGGTTTTTAGATACACTTCTCGTCAAAATTAGCGAATACTCTAAAATCTAGCAAAAGTTTGTTCTTAACTATTTTTTGAACCGCTCATTCGATTTTGACGAACTAATATTTTCAGTGTAACCTAAAGCTGTTACAAACCTTTTTAAGTTCCTAACGTTAATCCGTAAAACGATTTTATTGATATACAGGGTGTTATTAGTAGAGGCGATTTTGTGCTGTAAATTTAGACCTTTTTGCCAGTTTTTTGATAAGTGTCTTTTGGCAATAAATACACTATTAAACAAAAAATGTGTCAAATTTTTGTAGGGTAATCTTTACAATGCTGTATCTTTGGCAATGGTTGAACAGATTTTGACCAGTATTCAAAATTTTGAAAGCTCTTTTCCTATAGATTTTGCGTAATATAATAGTGATTTTTAAAGATGGCCCAACCGGGCTATATGCTTTTGTTTTGTTTCAAAATTAGTCATTTGACACTTTGGGTCAATATTTCGGGACGTTTTTTTTCTTATTTGATTAAGAGCTATTTTTTAAAAGATACACTATTAAACCAAAAATGTGCCAATTCTTCGGGGAAATCTGTAAAAAGCTGTACCTTGACATCGGTTAAATAGATTTCGACTAGTATTATAGATTTTAAAATTTTAATATTATTAATAATTAAATTTAATGTATATAGGTATACTCTGGTATACTTACATGTTTTGAGGGACAAAAAAAATTAAAACGTCATGTGTAAGCCAAATTTTATTAAATAAATTCACAAAAACATTGCAACATAAAAAACATAAAAACACAAAAATAACATTCTAATAATTATTTGTCACGGGTGTTTCGACCTCTTGCTGCAATAACATCATGACATCGTCGTGGCATGCGCAAAATTAGCAGTTGAATCTCCCCTTGATCGATTTGATGCCAAATTCCATTTAATAATAATAATAATCATTTAAACTCATTGCTAGTTCATTTGACGCTAATCTGCTACATACTAAATGACACACGAATGACACATGATTTTTCGTACACAGCATGCTAGATAAGTGATTAATTTGATATTTTCCACCTTCTAGATAGTTTACTACGAATAATTTGACACATTTTTTGTTTAATAGTGTATCTTTTGCCAAATAGCT
The DNA here is from genome assembly GCA_963969555.1 of Polydrusus pterygomalis. Classification (NCBI taxonomy): domain Eukaryota; kingdom Metazoa; phylum Arthropoda; class Insecta; order Coleoptera; family Curculionidae; genus Polydrusus; species Polydrusus pterygomalis. Next base: position 7,695,932 of record OZ018385.1, read on the forward strand.
CTCAATCAAATAGGAAAAAAATCGTCCCGAAATATTGACCCAAAGTGTCAAATGACTAATTTTGAAACAAAACAAAAGCATATATTTCGGTTGACATAGCTTTAATAAACCCAGTTGCCATAATTTTAGCAATTTTATATTGTATAATAGGAAAATGGCCATCTTTAAAAATCACAATTATATCACGGAAAATCTATAGGAAAAGAGCTTTCAAAATCTTAAATATTGGTCAAAATCTGTTCAACCAGTGCCAAGATACAGCATTGTAAAGATTTTCCTACCAAAATTTGACACATTTTTTGTTTAATAGTGTATCTATTCCCAAAAGACACTTATCAAAAAACTGGCAAAAAGGTCTGGAGATATTGATGTCATCTAACTAACGGCACATACCGGGAATTTCTAACTTTACCAGTTTAGTCTACAGAAAGTTTTAAATTTACAGCACAAAATCGCTTCTACTAATAACACCCTGTACATCAGTAAAATTGTTTTACAGATTAACGTTAGAAACTTAAAAAGGTTTGTAACATCTTAGGTTACACTGAAAAAATTAGTTCGTCAAAATCGGATCATAAGATCGTAAAGAACAAACTTTTGCTAGATTTTAGAGTATTCGCTAATTTTGACGAGAAGTGTATATTATCTTAGCTTCATATTTATTTATCGATGGTTAAAATAAAATAAAAAATAAAGTTGAACGATGTCTGATTCTCAACATGTTCTTCAACTTTACAGATTTTCCAGATGTTGATACAGACCAGCCAGATATAGGAAAATACGTGAAAAAAATTGATAATCCTTCTTTGAGCTTATTGAGTAAACTAGTACAAGAAGATCAACAAAAGAGGAGAGAAGAACTTGATAAAAGAATACAAAGTATCCAAAAATTACGGCAGGTGGTAAAACGTAGGGGAAGAGAAAAAGCAAACGAGGTTAGTATTCAATCAATATTTTAGAAGTTCTTATTCATATGCAGGGTGTCCTGAAATGTATAACTAATAATTTAGGGATTCATCACTTACATACCACAATATTTATATTATAGTCCGGTCAATCTAGACCAAAAAATCATACTGAAGGTACATAAATTAACAACAAGCTGAAAATCAGTAAAATTGTTCAAAATATAATTATAAATAAAATTTATAAGTTCCCCATCATTCCTGTGCTTGGAAAAAATTTTACTCAAGGTCAAAGGTCAAAAAAATTAGTTTTTCGCGATTTTCAGCAAAACGGTACGTTTTATCATAAAAATAGTCTTAGACAAAAATTGTAAATCATAAAATTATCTATAAAATATGTATAAACACTTTTTTCCTACGAGCCACCGGTTCTGAGATATAACGATTTAAAAAGTTGTGAAAGTTGTTATCGTCATAATATGCACATGTTATTTTTTCTAATGATTTTACCGCATAGATCTCTGCGAGTACTTCTGTCATGCCGCTTCCTTGCATAATATGACCAATTGCTCCCAGAAAAGACATCAGTAGATAAAATCCTCCGAGTATGATGATAATTTTTGATACTTCAGAGCCCTCAGGTGTGGCTGATCCAGTGGCGGATTTGGAGAGGGGCACGTGCCCCCCTGTCATAATAATTTCGCACGAACCAACCTAAGCGCAACACCCAAAATTTCAAACACAGTGACAAAGCATTGTACTCTAACAACCAAATATTTTTTTGATGCCAAAACTTTACAGCATTTAGAAATGGATATTAAAAATCAGGTTTTCAACGTGGTTTGATAATTAGCGAAAAGATGGCGTAAAAGCACGTTAGATAAAAAGCATACATTTTAGGATTTTAGAATTTGTGTTTTGTTACAGAAAACTGTAATCTGTGGTTTTGTTTACAAAGAAAGTGTATTATTTTGGGGTAGTAAGGACTTATTTTAATAAAAATAAACATGCCAAAACGGCTATGAATGTGGAATATTTGAGAAACAATTTTAGCTCGTTAAGTATTGAGCAAAAAATTGAAATTAAAATTGAGGGAATACCTAAACCCGAAATTAACTTGACACAGATCCCAAAGTGTAGATCTAGGGACTTTATTGTTATTGATAGTTTGCTGGAAATAAAACCAGAAGATTGAACTTTACTTTTAAACAATGTACCCGCTAATGAAAAATAAATTGGCCTTTTTTTATTTTTTTTATCTTATTTCATTTTCAATAAAATAAGTAGGTAATCATACATTTTTAAAATATTTACTAAAAATTATTGACCAAATTTGGGCGTGGTCTTAAAAAATTTTCGCCTGCGGCGCGTTTTGTCCGCAGCGGGATTTTCGTGCACCCCAAGATAACAAGTAAGTGCCCCCCTGTCAATTTTTTCTGAATCCGCCACTGGCTGATGCTGATACCATTTCTCGAGCTTTAGCATACAGGGGCTGGTCAAAAGTCACGATGCATACAGTGTGGTCATACCGTTTTGCATTCTCTAATGCACAAAGTAAAGTCGTATAGATAGTATTATAGTTACTGGCTGGTTGGTGAATAAATGGTAAAAATAAAATTTGGATTTAGAATAATTCATAATAATATGGTTATTTGTTAAACGTTCAATAAAACCATTCCAACCGGGTAAAGACGCATTTTTCCATTTTGACGATAACAACTGTTTGAATCGTTATATTTCAGAAACGGTGGCTCGTAGGAAAAAAAGTATTGATAAATTTTTTTTAGATAATTTTATGCTCTACAATTTTTGACCTTGAGTACAATTTTTTTCAAACACGGGAATGATGGGGAACTTATAAATTACATTTATAATTATGTTTTGAACAATTATACTGATTTTCAGCATCGTTGTTAATTTATGTACAGGGTCTTCCAACGAGGACTGAACAGGGGCTCATTTTTGAGCTTCCTTGTATTTAAAGAAAAATCCAAAATAGCCAATCGATGTACTTTTTCCTGCAGAATTCAAAAATGAAACCAAAAATTTATTTGAACCAGAAACAAAAGAGTTACGATATGGATAAGGTGTTTTTTAAATGGAACATAGCTTTTTTTATACGAATTTTGGAACGAGTGATTTTTTTTTGTCTGTTCTGATTAAAATATTTAATATTGTGACAGCTATTTTTATTAAATTTTAATGTTTTATCCAGTATAATTTAACTTTAACCTGTTTGAAACATACACTAGGTAATATAGGTATATACCTTTGAATCCTTCAAAGTCATTTTAGCAATATTATAGTAAATTTGTCAAATTTTTTGACTTTGAAGGATTCAAAGGTGAATATACCTTTATTACCTAGTGTATGTTTCAAACAGGTTAAAATTAAATTATACTGGATAAAACATTAAAATTTAATAAAAATAGGTGTCACAATATTAAATATTTTAAACGGACAAAAAAAATCACTCGTTCCAAAAATCGTATAAAAAAAGCTATGTTCCATTTAAAAAACACCTTATCCATAGCGTAACTCTTTTGTTTCTGGTTCAAATAAATTTTTGGTTTCATTTTTGAATTCTGCAGGAAAAAGTACATCGATTGGCTATTTTGGATTTTTCTTTAAATACAAGGAAGCTCAAAAATGAGCCCCTGTTCAGTCCTCGTTGGAAGACCCTGTACCTTCGATTGTCTAGATTGACCGGACTAATTATACAGGTTGGGGACTTTAACTAGAATAAATTCGATATTATTAAAACCGTTGAAGTTGCGCCTACAAAATTTGGTATGTGGGAATTTGGACCATGCGGAATTAAAAAATGATATCGGCGCTTTTGTCAGATTTTCCAGTTTTGCGCTACTCGTAGTAATTTTGTTATTTTAAATGGAATGCCCAGTTTATTTTTATTGCGGTAAATTGGGCGTGTCAAATTTACAAAATTCTATCTTTACTAGTAGTTGCTGAGTTATGCCAACACTGTATTTCCATTAACAAGTACCGGCACGCTTATCTACCTTAAAGTAGCGTTACCTTGTTAACATCTCCATAGTTACTAAGTTATTGACAATAAGCTTCAAGAAAAGTCGTGTCAAAATGGCTTATTTAACTGAAACCTTAAAAATATAAATTTTCAGGATGATCGGTTTCCTGAACCACCAACGTACTCAGGCCGAAGTTTTTACTTTTTTTCAAGAGATATATCCTGATTTGCCACAACTGATTCAGGGCACTGTGTCCAAAATTGATGCACAATTCAGAACTCGCGGACACGACAAAAGATTTTTTTCCAGCAGGATGGGGCGCCTCCGCACTATGCGGCTAACGTGCGGAATTACCTGAATAGGTACCGGTACCGCCTTTCCTGGCAGGTGGATTGGACGACGGGGAGCTCTTGAATGGCCAGCAAGGTCGCCTGATTTAACACCCTTAGATTTTTATTTATAGGGTGATTTGAAACACAAAGTGTTATATAAAACCTACAAATATTGAAGATCTAAAATATCGGATTAGACTAGAAATCAGATCTATACCACCTCAGGTTTTACGCAGCCTACAAAATGGGTTTTATAATCGATTGGATTTTTGCCAAAAAGTCAATGGAGTGCATTTTAAACAACTTTTGAAATAATAAATCGATAGAACTAGTTTCGTGTTTTTGTGATTTTTTTGTCAAATCAGTTAAATTACCGCCTGTAGCACACAGCTGAGAATTCTGACAATATTGCCGATATCATAGTTAATTTCTGCATGCCTAGAAACCCCCAGATAGTAAATTTTGTAAGCGCAACTTAAGCGGTTCTAAAGGTAGATAAGCGTTCCGGTACTTTTTAATGGAACTACAGTGTTGACACACCTCAGCAACTAGTGAAGATTGAATTTTGTAAATTTGGCATCTTACTTAATTTGACACGCCCAATTTACTGCAATAAAAAGTAATTGGGCATTCCATTTAAAATAACAAAATTACTACGTGTAGCGCAAAGCTGGGAAATCTGACAACTGCGCCGACAATTGCGCATGCTCCAAAACCCCTACATACCAAATTTTCTAGGCGTAACTTTAGCGGTTTTGATAATATCGAATTTATTCCAGTTAAAGTCCCCACCCTGTACATACATGATACAGACCAAAGGTTTGCATCGATTTTAGTGCCAAAAATGTATAACGTATTAACTTTAGAACTTACCAACTATAACTAATTACAGTTCTTTTATTTGCAAGCATAAAAGCTTTGTCTTCAGAAATAGGTTATTGTATATTGATAGGCTTTTGTAGATCTATCGAATTATGCTTTGCTGTCTTGTTTGCTTGCCCTCTGGATGTGATATTGACGGGAGTACTATACTATAAATATAATAAAACAATAAATATAGTTATGTTCGATTGTTGCACATAGTATATAGGTGCACTTTATAAGTAAAATAGTTAATAACTTAATTATTCTGTAATATATAGTTTTGTAGAACATAAATAAATAAATATTAAAAAAAGAAAATACACTCGGGGTATAAAAATCTCTGGTGCCAGTTGTCCATATAATAATTATGAAGAACTAACAAAAAATATTCTCCAAACCACCTAGTAAGGTGATAGGTAAAATTTTAAAAACAATATTTTAGATTGAAGCAATGAATTCTGCGGCTCAGCACATTTTAAAACAAAAAGAGAAACAAGACGAGATGTTGAAGGGAGGTAGAAGACAAAGGCTTTATGAAACGGAAACCAAGATGTCGCGGCCCACCACCGGAACGGCTCCATGGGGCGTTAAGGTTAAGGAAAGTGACCTACTCGGTAAGTTGGTATTATAAAAATAGAACCGACTTCAAAAAATGAGCTAGCTAAGTGTTTTAGGCAGTGCAAGCACTGCAACTAAAAAAAATCGGCAAAAACCTTTTTGCCTGGCACTTTCCTCCCTGATATAATTATTTTTATTTACCCTTATTTTGATAGATTTATGTTGGGTTGCACAAACGTTTTGATTAATAATAAACATAAGTGACATCGGCAGACATTATTTACTCACAATCTAAGCGCCTTATCAGCAAGTCGAAAAATACCCTCACCGGGGCGTTTTGATTGTAAGACAATAATTTCTGTCAAGGTTACTTATGTCACCGTCAAAGCTGCTGGAGTTAATTATTATTAAAAATCTTTTCCGTCGACCGTGTATTCACAACCTAAATTAATGTATAAAAAATCATACATTAATGGCCCCTATTAATGCATGATTTTTTTTTATTAATAAACGATTTTAGGCAACCAAAAATACTACAAAGCACGCACTGCCGCGTACATAATGGCGTTGCCATAGTTTCTGCCGATGTCAATAAGTTTGAAATTCAAAAATTTGTTGGTACAACGCTTATAATAGTATGTAGTTTGGTTCTAAATAAAAAAAAATATAATCTATTAACAAGACAATCGACGGAAAAATATTGTAACTAACGCGTATATTAAATAGCGATTAATACACTAGTTTGTTAAATTACTATTATGCATTAGTTTTTCTTAAATATAAAGGATAATGCAATACCTAAAATAATAGTCATACCCAAAGAAACATTTTAAAGCCAAAAAAATAATATTGTTTAAGTAAATATTTATCGCTTAGTATTATTTCTGTTTAAAAGTTGGAATTTTTGAATCAATACTATTATATAAAATTACAAAGTGCCTTTTTTGAGGAGGAACCTATTATAACTGTCTATAATTTTAATTTATATCAACGCTAATTGATACTATGCTTACTCTGTTAAAATAAGCATGTGTGTCTTTTAATAATTTGGAAAATTTTGCCCCTAGGGGGTAGAATCAGGGCCGTAGCCAGGGGGGGTTAGAGGGGTTGTAACCCCCCCCCCCCGAAATAAAAAAAATATATTTATTTTAGACTTTTAATAAGTATTAATGAGACTACAGTTATATACAGTATACAGTGCGCCCGTCTCACTTTGTTGTTACACAACATAATAGTTAATAGGGAAAAGAGAAGCATAAAGTATTTCTCCACAATTTTTAATTCAATAACTAGGCGAACCTAGGCTAGAATCGAGTGTAAAAATACTCGTCATCAGGAAATTGAAGCAAATATACTGATGATGAGTGTTTCTACACTCGAAACATGTCGATTCTACCCTAGGTTCGCCTAGTTATTGAATTAAAAATTGTGGAGAAAGACTTTATGCTTTTGTTTTCCCTATATCTTTCAACTCCACTTTGAGTATGGACTACTTCTTCAAAAATAATAGTCAATCTTATTTACGGGCTACAATGGCTGCAGATCGCCTTAATGGTCTGGCTTTCCTATATGCCCACCGTGATATAAACGTAGATGGTAGACAAAATCATAAATATTTTCTCTTCTAAGAACAGGAAACTTGATTTTGTAATTTAGTACAAAGTAAGTATGTACTTCAGATATTTTTTTAGTTCTTATTGTTTATTTTTCGTTTTTATTCTTATTTTGTGTTTGATCTTATTATTACATAATATAATTTATTATAATAATTATTATACTTAGATATAATTATGACTTAATATAAGAGACATGTTAATTAGTAAAATAAATAGTTTCTTGTTTATTTTGTCGACCGACCTTTCAAATTTCGAATTTCTTTTAAATTAAAAGAGTGTTTTAAAGTCTGGCATATTGCCGCAGCTTCACGGTTATTTTACCCAAAAAAGGGCGTGGCACCCTTTCGCTAAAACAAATCCTAAATCCGCCACTGGAACAACCCCCCCCCGAAGTTATTCTCTGGCTACGGCCTTGGGTAGAATGGAAGGGGTAAGTATCCAACGCAACTACTAGAGAAGTAAGTAAAAAATGTTAAACAAGTTCTTTGCTTGCAACAAATAAAAATGTTGCCTCTATCTATAGGGGGTGGAACAAGGGGTATAAACATTTACTATTCTTAAAACTTTGTAATAATATTTCTTGCGCTATTTTAGTCGACCCTGTGGAATCAAAAATAATTTAAGTTGTATGGTATTTGGAATCCTTTAACTTTTGTATTAACATTTTTACGTATTTTACATAATAACCCATTGTACCTATTGATGATAAATGAAAATAAAAACAAATGTATGGTGATTCTAAATAATCTCTAACCGTTTTTGAGATATAATAATAATAATAATAATAATAATAATAATAATAATAATAATAATAATAATAATAATAATAATATTAATAATAATAATAATAATAATATTTCTTTATTTCAAATTACAAACTACAATCACATAGGGAATATAGATATTATAAAATCAAATTACGTCATAAAAGAGATTTATCTATATCATATTATGATTGAGAAACTCCTCTATTGCAAATGGTTCAATTTCAATTAACAACCTGTTTATAGTTGTTTTCCACACTCTTATACTGCTAATGTCCTTAATTGTATTAGGTAGCTTATTATACAATTTAATGCACATAATATAATACGGACTCTTTTCTGTAAGAGTCAAACGGTAAGATATACAAAAAACTAAGAGTTCTTCTATTATGACTATGGTCATTCAGTTCCTGAAATATTTCTCTGTTTTTAAATATAATATATAAATTATAAAATTAATTTTTTTATGTAAAAACATACCGAGAAGAAAGTTCAATAACTTTAAAACTAATAAAGCTAAACATTTAAAATGTTGACAGCTTTTGACTTAAATATAGATCTTTCCATAACCTAGGTTTTACGTTTTTTATGCAGGATATTTTTAAAATTGTGCCAATCCAGCCATGTACCGTGCGAGCAAAAATTATTATAAAAAGGGTTTGGATTAAAAAACGTAGGGCTTGGTTTAGATCACAATGATACGGGGACGATATACCTAACCAAATCTAGGTTAAAATTTGGTCAAATTCATATTATGACATGATATGCCAAACTAAAATGAGTAATAAAATAAGTAGACAAATTTTACAAATTTATTTTTGTTGTTTACAAAATTAACAAAGTAAGAATATACAGAAAGAAAAAGAAAAATAATTACATAAATTGCTGAAATTGGCCACCGCCATGCTCCAAGCATAAATTCACACGTCACTTCATATTTTTAAAAGTGTTGACCAGCATCTCTGGAGAAATGTTACCACAATCTTGGATAATCATTTCTTCAAATTGTTCTAAATTTGCAACTGGTGTTTTATAAATAGTGTTCTTTAAATGAGGAAAAACGAAGTAATCCATAACCGTTAAACAAGGTGATCTAGGTGGGAATTCAATGTCTCATCGAAAACTGATCAATCTATCGTCGAAAAAATTGCGTAAGTAGTTAATGGTTTCGGCGGCTGTATGGGCGGTTGCGCCGTCCTGTTGAAAATATCCAAAACGTGTTCGTCGTCAAGTAATTGCTCCATAAATGGATTCAAAATATTGTCTCTATACCGCTGTGCTGTAACTGTGTCATGGAAAAAAATAGGACCAACAATTATTCTTCTTCGGGAAACAGCTAACCAGACACAAATTTTTTGAGGGTGCAATGGGGATTTTCACTACTCCACATGCGTGTATTCTGAGAATTCATATAACCGGAGAGGTGGAACCAGGCTTTATTCGAAATTAATGTCAGGTCTAATAAAACATTTCTTTACAACAAATTTTGGGTAAACCATTGAGAGTAATTCCTGCGTCTTTCAAAATCTGCGGCTTGTATTTCTTGGAATACTTGCACTTTATAAGGAAATAAATTTAGCTGCTTCTTAAGAATAGTCCTGCATGTTCCATAAGATCTTTCCACTTCCTGGGACAGGCGTCTTATACAATTTGTTGGCAGATTCCCATGGTCTCTGCTAAACTTCGCCTTACTATACTACAATATTTATTGTATCCCTTACTATCTTTAATAAAGTCGATTATTATTATTATTATTATTATATTATTATTATTATTATTATTTCGCATTATTTCACGAACGTTTGCAACAAGTTCTTCTGTTCTTACAGATGATGTTCCTGCTCCTTTTTTATGTTGTATAGAACCTGTTTCCCTAAACACAGCCACGGTTCTTTTCAGGCAATGATAAAAATCCCCCAGCAATAAAGCAACGTTAGGAAAATGTTCGGGAAAATCGTCCATGCACAAACCCGAATTGTATTGCCACTCACCATTTACTCTAACCCCGTTTTGAAACTACGCTTCAACCATGAATGTTTTGTGCTGTTCCGTAAAGCCCATTGTGTGAATTGTTCAAGAAATTGGAAAAATTAGCAATGAATTAAATTACTTGTAACGACTGTCAAAGATGACGGAATAACTGATTGATTGTTAATTCAGGTAGTTACTGACACCCAACAGGTATTAAGCTCTACGGCTAAGCATTACGTCCTTAGATGCAAGGCCCTCTTTGATGCAAATAATTTTTGCTCGCACGGTAGATAAATGTGCATGTGGAAGTAAATTATCGTAAATGGAACACCCTATGTGTTGTCTTACTAACGTATATAAAATCAAATCCTAATGACTATCACTATTCATATTTTTAGTCGCCTTGGAATTATGAGCAATTTAAAAAAATCCTAAAATATCTGTTTATTCATAAGACATAATTTTGTGAAGTTGGATTTTTACAAATATGATGAAAGTAATTTTGAATAAGTAAACTAGAATAGGATAACAGGACTAAGGTAAGCATCAACTTATTAATTTCAGTCAAAGCCTACTTTACAAGAATATAATGTCTTATGAACTTAACAGAAACATAAATTTTAGAATTTTTTTAAATTGCGCATAATTTCAAAATGTGGATAACGACATATTAGACATTTAGATAGGAAATTTGATTCTTTACGCGTATCCCATTTGCGAAAATTGACTTACTTTAACGTACTTTTAAAAAAAAACCCTGTATGAAAAACGTAAAACCTCAGTTATGAAATCTAATGATTTACAGTTAAAAGCTGTCAAAATTTTAAATGTTTAGCTTTATTAGTTTTAAAGTTACTGACCTTTCTTCTCGGTATATTTTTACATTAAAAAGGTCATTTTATAATTCATATTTTAAAAACGGTTAGAGTTAGGTACAGATTGACAAAAGTTACTTAGTTTCTAATAAGAAACAGAACAAATATACGATGCACTAGATAATAAAAAACCTTGTATTAGTATTTTTCTAGATTTAGCAAAAGCCTTTGATACAGTTAGCCATAATTTACTGTTAAAAAAGTTGGAAAATATTGGATTAAGAGGAAAGCAATTAGAATTAATTAAAAATGATCTGAAAAATAGACCAACTTATGTTCAAATAGATAAAGAAAATAGCTATCCAAAAGTATTTAAGTATGGTGTTCCTCGAGGAACAATTTTAGGACCATTATTTTTTAATATTTATATTAACGACTTATTAGTATAAATTGCGATGGACAAATTCATAGTTTTGCAGATGATACTACGATTTTTTATACCGATACAAATTGGGAAAACCTAAATAATAAAATTAAAAAAGATTTTAAAGTTATAAAAAATTATTTTGATAACAATTCGTTAACAATTAATTTTAATAAAACAAATTATATTCCTTTTACTTTAACCTTAAAAAACCTACCACGAAATATGAATAGTATTCAAATAAATGAAGACATTCAAATTTTTAAAGTAAATAAAATAAAATATTTAGGAATTATTTTTGATAGTAAATTAAATTGGAAATTTCACTTGGAATACTTTATTAAAAAATTAAGAAGTACTACCGATTTTTAAAAACATTAAACATTTTTTAAATGTAAGACATAATATACAAATATTATATTTCGCGTTAGTTAAAACTCATTTAAATTACGGAATTTTAGGTTGGGGAGGAATAAATAGAACTTTAGTTAAAAAAATAGAAATACTACAAAAAAGGTTTCTAAAAATTATATTCAATAAAGATTATCTTTATCCTTCAAAATAATTATATTCAGACACAAAAAAGTTGAACATAAGACAACTTTACATTTATAATACCTAAATATATCATATTCAAAAATAAAAACTCTATACAATTTAAAAACAATAATCATAATACATGTCATAAAAATGAAATAACCATAAAACCTAAAACAAATAAGTCCATAGGACAAAAAAATTTAAAATATTTATGTTTTTATTTAAACCATTATTTACCAACAAAAATTAAAAAATTGATTTCATTAAAAAAATTTTAAGTCGAAATAAAAACATGGATATAAAAAACAGACAAAATTAATAATTTTATTATAGGTAATATATTTCTTCAAAAAGAATTGCGTTTATACTATAAATTAACATTTTTACTTTAAAACTTAATTTTTAATGCATATTTATGATTTATGATTTTACATACTAAAACAAAAAATAAGATTTGCCCCTAACAACCTCAGCTTCAGGGGATTGAAGAATAAGTTTATCGAAGACAACATAAACATATTTATTATATTATTAAATTTTAAATAAACTTATTATTTTATTTGAAATACTAAAGTTGACAATAACACCGGAAGTGATTCAAACGTGAAAATATTATATTTTAAAAGTAATTATGCATCCAATCAAATTTTGAAAAAGATAACTTCACTCGTTTACGAGATCTGTATATACAGCAAATATAAATTATGCCCGGCTGTCAGTAGAGTTAATACTTAATCCACATAGGTACCAAAATTTTTGTCATTGCCAACAAGTAGTTTTTAGGCTTTCGAGTCAAGAGACAAACATGCTTTTCGTGATGAGACCCTAAAACATCGACATTTGATGGTATTTTTTTTGCCATTACAAAACTTTCTTTGCGAGGAAACTGAAAATACGTGTTAAATATATTGTTTTTAAATTTAATCAAAAGAAAATTTCTCAAATAAAAAATGTGACTGAGAATCCGGCAGTAAAATTTAAAGTATTATTTTTGCGGTGTCTAGTATCTAACAAGAGGTATTATTTAAATATTATTTTCTTATTTTTCTATTACTAACCAAAAATAGTAAGCATATCTTAACAACATATTTATATAGGTAGTTTTTTTTTCAATGATCTTCCATTATTTCTAAAACTCTCTTTATATTTCCAGAACCTCCAAGCAAAAAAGACGATATAAAGAATGTACACAATTCCACAAACGTCCCTCCTTCTGACGAAGATTCCCCTAAAAAAAGTGGCACTAAACTTATGTCGAAAGCTGAATTTTATACATTACAAAAAAAAATAAAATCTGACATAAGAACAATAAATAAACCAAAAAAAGATATCCATGAAAGTCCCGACAAAGATCAACTATCTGATGGTTTACAAAAAAAACAACTTATGGATAACGTGAAAGATTTAAAAAATATATCATCGCCGGAAAATGTGAAACAAGTAGTGTCAGAAAGGGATTTTCGTATAACACAAAAGACGAACCTTAATGCAGAAATTTTGACATTTAAAATTAACAAAATGGCAAAACTTATTGTCGATGATCTAACGAATAATAAGAGTAAGGAAAAATTTATCAAAGGTAATTTGGAGTATTTAAATAAAGGGGAAAATCGTTTTTCCAATAAATCAAAAACAGAAGCAAAAAAAGAAAAGAAGGATGGTAAAAATCCGCCACCATCAGGATCGGCTCAAAATATCGAGGCACAGAAAAATTCAGGGAAATCAAGTAAACCTGTGAAAGACAAAACAGAGATGAAGAAGGCAAATGACAATAGTAAAGCTAAGGTACAGAAAGTGGATGGCGCTTACTTACCAGAAAAAGGAAAGACGAATTTGGGAACTGCTAAACAGAAGGTAAGTTTTTTTTTATTATTGTTGTTTAGAACTTTATTCCCAAGAAACTGGGCAGAGGTCTTATAATATTTATTATAACTGAATAGTTTTATACTTAATATGGCAATAATAGGTATCATAGTTTATAACAAGCCCACTCTACGGGGTGTCCCAAAAGTCATGGGACACAGAGCAACAGCAGACTCCTTAAGCCGAAATAATGCGATTTACTTAAACTTGCCTTATCCCAAAATTGATAACAACAAGTCAAAGTTTTAATTTTGTTTTCGTTTTTTTGCAATTATTTCTTAACAAAACGACATAGCAGCATAAAATTAAGGATTTTGGGGTTTCTTGAGATGAGCAATTCAAAATTATCCATAGTTTTTGTGTAACCAGTAGAGGGCGCTGCCTACGGCATGGCCCACTCCTTTTATCTGGCATAACATTGTTTAGGATTCTTATATCGATCCGACTATTAAAAAAAAATACTTTACTTTTGATATCAAAAACGTATAACTTACTGAAGTCGCTACCTATTATAAATTTTTTAGGAATAATTTATTTTCCAATGCGGAAATGCGTGATATGCTTTGTATTATTTATGCACAAGAAAATTTTAACGGTCGGAGTGCAGGGCGCAGGTAAATGTATTGAGGTCAATTTAAGTTAGAAATTCATCGTTGCTTGATTTTCCGCTACTTTTGGACCACGTACTTAGTTGCATAGGACATATGAAATGCGATTATCTCGAAAATGGTTGCTCCTAGCGACTTCAATAAGTTATACATTTTTAATGGAAAAGAAGTAAAGTAACTTATTTTTTTAATAGTCGAATCGATATAAGAATCCTAAACAAAGTTATGCCAGATAAAAGGAGTGGGTAATGCCGTAGGTAGCGCCCTCTACTGGTTACACAAAAACTATAGATAATTTTAAATTCCTCATCTCAAAAAACCCCAAAATCCTTAATTTTGTCGTTTCGTTAAGAAATAACCGCAAAAAAACGAAAACAAAATTAAAACTTTGACACCCTGTATCTTGGTTGTTATCAATTTTGGGATAAGGCAAGTTTAAGTAAATCGCATTATTTTAGCTTAGGAAGTCTGCTGTTGCTCTGTGTCCCATTACTTTTGGGACACCCTGTATAGTTGCAAATGTTCCGAAGATATGATTCTTCGAAGTTCTTGATTTTGTTCTGTAAGTCTCACCCCATTAAAAAATATATCTTTCAAGATTACAAACGCAAGTTTTTTTTACAGTTACATGTCAAAAGTTGATAGATACATCGCCATTTTGATTTTTTTAAATGAAATGAAAACGATCAGCAACTTTGACTGTGACATGAATGATTTTCTCACAATAAGAGTGGCCTGGATAACTTAATTCTTGAATTAAAATAATCAGGCAACTTTGGTTTTGAGTGAATATGGTTAGCCAATGTTATTTATCAAAGTTGCCTGGTTAGTTAATTTATTGTTAAAAATCTTTGTGCAGCCCAACATTAATGGGCTGAATAAATGTCACACTATAGTCAGGGCCGTAGCCAGGCTTGAATTTTAGGAAGGGCCGTTAACATTTCTGGAAGGGCGAACTAATTAAACTTTTTTTTTAATTTTAGTAGGTAGTACATAGGTAAGTATTTTATATAAAAATAAAAAAAAAAAACATAATAAATCAAAAAATATTATATAAACACGTTTAGATAATTACAACTGTTTTAACACTTAAGGTTGAATTCTCAACGTCATTCAATCTATTGCCAACCTATAACCTATTTCGCGTTGATTTTTTGAGTTTATTATTTTAATAACTAACATTTAAAAAAAATCAATATCGTCGGTACATTATTTAGGTAGTATCTGATATATTACAAAAATATCAATTTATTTCATTGCTAATTTTGGGAGAATTGTATATTGAAAGAACAATGAGTGACAATGACATAATAGTGTTAAAAAAAATCTTACCCGATATTTTTCGCTATACAATTCTTCCAAAATACGTTATGAAATTCCTTGATATTTATTAAATATGTCAATTATTACCTATAGAATATCAAGTCGATACCGATTTTCTTTAAATTTTGTATAAAAGCTAGAAAACATAAATAAATCTACGCGAAATAGGTTATAGGTTGGCAAGCATGTTGATACTCCCACCTTAAAACAGTTGTAATTTTCTGTTGCCTCTTTCATTAAATTTCAGTTCAAAATCCAATTTTTCGGTCTGTTTTCTTTCAAAGGCCAGAAAGATCAGGTCAGCCATCCTCTGATGTTCCATTTCCATACGTTGGGGGGCGATTAATGGCCGTTAAGGTGGAAAACGAGGATTCGCCGACTGCTGTACTGCATCCAAAAGTTACGCTGGTAGCAAACAGTTCGTCTGTATTTTTAAAGGCCTGGCGTTGATTATACAGCTCCTTGAATAAGTTGGTTGTTGCTTTGCGGGAAAGCGTTATTGTCATACAATTATTGTTGTTTTTTTCCAGGAAGGGCGAATTTTTCTCTAGGAAGGGCGGCGCCCTGCCTCCTCCCCCCTGGCTACGGCTCTGACTATAGTATGGCGACACTAACGGCGTTTTTATCGGTTACGGTACTATACACTAAGTTAAGTTGGCGCGCGTTGATGCGAGTAAACTTTAAAAATAAATATACAAGGTTATGTTACGTGGGTTTGAAAATTATTATCAAGGAATCTTTAGATTTTAAGGAAATAAAAAAAACTAATGGTATCTGGATACGCTATTTATATAGGTACTTATATCTTAAACCCGGCCACGTTCCGGTAGACCTGTGCGGGTACACCTGTGCAGGTGAAACTGTGCAGGTATACCGGAGACCTGAAAAGTCCACACACGCTAAAGTGGCACACACACCATGAGATCTGCCTCGAGCCATGCCGCGAGGCCACCATCTCTGATACCAAATCTCACGGTCTGTGTTGTTGTATCGACTAGTTTTTGTATCGTGCGAGATCGTCTCAACGAGTCCGCCACGGGCACTGATACTTGCCGCGAGACGAAACACGACCCGTCTCAACGTGTGTGTGCTAGTCGCTAGGTCTCGTGAGATTCGTAGTCGGTTTTCGGTGTTATAAAATATTTTCCTTAGTATCTAAATAATTGTTCAAGAAGATGAATACGGAAAAAATATTTTGGGAAGAATTTATAGAAGAATATAGAAATTACCCATGTTTGTGGAATGTTAAAGCAAAAACATACATGAATAGAAACCTTAAAATGCCGCGATGGACAGACTTGTTGAAAAAAAAAGAAATAAATCCTGTGGCCAACAGGGATTTTGTCTCTAAAAAAATACACAATGTGCTCGTGCTTTTAGGGAGCTGCACACACATTCCGGTCCGGTCGGTACGACAGCAGTCTGGCGCAGGTCGACCGAATCGATTTTCAATACTGATCCGGTCGCCAGCACAGGTCCTTTGAACTGCACAGGTTTTCTCACACTCACGTTGCGATATACCTGCACAGGTCTACCTCACAGGTCTACCGGAACGTGAGCGGCCGCTTAATAAAGTAATGCACCTATTGAAATTTCTTATTTGGGTAAAGAAATGTCATCTACCGCACTTTTATTATTATTAAAACAAGTATGCCCTAAACCCAGTGGCATTAATTGTTAATAACTATTGTTTTTAAAGTGTACACAACAATAACAACAAATTGTTCAACAAAATGAATAAACACAACAATAAACACACGAACAAGTTAATAACAATAGGCAAAACAAAATCGGCCGTTTGCAATTTTACTTAACAGCCATACTATTTTGGTTGGCGTTAATATAATTTCAAATAGTTGCCAATTTTTATCTAGGGGAAAAATAAATTCCCTAACAACACAGCGTTTCTTAGCTGTTTTAAAAACACAGGTCTTGTGGGGAATAAAAAATTTTTTTTATAGTTCTATCGGTAAGACACAAAATCAAAAACTACTAAGCCTTATATCTCCGGCACGACTGAAAATAAATATTCACTTTTAAAAGTTTGAATGGAAAATCTAATGCACTGAGGTTATTATAAAGTAGGGTAACCATTTAAAAACAATCCAATATTTAAAACCCTTTTTTAAAATCGGGCATTTTTACATAAAAAAAGAAGGAACCATTTTAACAGAAGCATTTTCAATTTTCCGCGGTAACGGTATAAAATTTAAGAGCTCTTAATTTTTAAGTTTAATTTTTAAAATTAATTAATAATAATAATAATAATAATAATAATAACAACAAGCAATGGCAACAAACTACACGAGGAAGAGAATCATGAAATCTGGCAGGGACCCAAAGTGTAGACTTTGCCGGACACACAATGAGACGATCCATCACGTGATTTCTGGCTGCCCAATCCTTGCAAAGAAGGCATACCTCGACAGACAGAACGCGGTAGCAGCTCAACTGCATTGGAACAAATGTAAAGCTTACAAGATAGAAGTACATGAGAGATGGTATCAGCATGTCCAAGATCCGGTCATCGACACCTCGGAGGTCACCCTACTATAGGACACCCAAGTCCAAACCGACAGAATGACACAAGCCAATAAACCAGATATCATCCTGAAACAAAAAATAAAAGAACATGCCTTCTAATAGATGTTGCCGTTCCGTCATACTACAATATCAACAAGAAGGAAGCCGAAAAGTACCTAAAATATAGAGACCTACAGATAGAAATTCAAAGAATGTGGAACATAACAGCAAAAGTGATACCCATCGTCATCGGGGCCACAGGGCTGATATCCAACGCAACTTGTGAAGCTGTGAAAGAGATCCCAGGAGACCACAACCTTCTCAGTATGCAGAAAGCAGTACTGTTGGGCACGGCACACATAGTTCGAAAAGTCCTATGAAGAATAACATCATCACCAAGAGAAACACCTTAGGTGCTTGGTTTGCACCCGGTGCTTCTAGAAAGTAAAACCATAACAAAGCATGTCAGTTATGTGATGTCTGAGAATAATAATAATAATAATA
Organism: Polydrusus pterygomalis; assembly: GCA_963969555.1. Lineage (NCBI taxonomy): Eukaryota > Metazoa > Arthropoda > Insecta > Coleoptera > Curculionidae > Polydrusus > Polydrusus pterygomalis. Next base: position 7,714,529 of record OZ018385.1, read on the forward strand.
ATAATAATAATAATAATAATAATAATAATAATAAATAAATAATAATAAATAATCTGAAAAATAGACCAACTTATGTTCAAATAGATAAAGAAAAAAGCTATCCAAAGGTATTTAAGTATGGTGTTCCTCAAGGAACAATTTTAGGACCATTATTTTTTATTATTTATATTAACGACTTATTTAGTATAAATTGCGATGGACAAATTCATAGTTTTGCAGATGATACTACAATTTTTTATACCGATACAAATTGGGAAAACTTAAATAATAAAATTAAAAAAGATTTTAAAATTATTAAAAATAGGTTTGATAACAATTTGTTAACAATTAATTTTAATAAAACAAATTATATTCCTTTTACTTTAAACCTAAATAACCGACCACAAAATATGAATAGTATTGAAATAAATGAAGACATTCAAATTTTTAAAGTTAATAAAATAAAATATTTAGGAATTATTTTTGACAGTAAACTAAATTGGAATTTTCACATAGAATACTTAATTAAAAAATTAAGATAATTGAAAAAATAATAAAAAAAAGAATGGTGAGCTTTGTTGATAAGTATATTAAACCAGATGAATACCAGTACGGCTTTATTAAAAACAGTAATACGCTGGGCGCGACTATGGATCTCGTTAACCAAATATCCACAGAGCTAGATAATAGAAAGGTTGTTGTAGCAGTATTTATAGACTTAAAGAAGGCATTTGATGTTGCTAGTGTGGATGTTTTGTTGAGGAAATTGGGTGGTATGGGTTTCAGGGGTGTTATGTATAGGCTTATGGAGACGTATCTGTCGGGTAGGCAGCAGTATGTCAGGATGGGAGATGTAGCTAGCAGTTGTGAGTCAAGCGAGTGTGGAGTACCGCAGGGCTCAGTTCTTGGGCCTTTGCTATACTCGTTATATGTACTAAGTCTTAAAAGATCAGGTCTTAAAGCTCGGTATTTTACATTTGCGGATGATACGGTGTTAGTTTACTGTGACGAGGATGAGATGCGCCTTGAAAATTGTGTGAATGCAGATCTTCAACATTATTCTAACTGGTTATTGCATAATAAGCTAAGGATTAATATATCAAAAACAAAAATTATGTTATTTAAACAAAAAAATAAAGTTATTCAGGAACCTGTAATCAAGAAAAATAATGTTATTGTAGAGAGAGTGACACAAATAAAGTATCTTGGGCTGGTTTTAGATGAAAATCTTAACTGGAAAGAACATATAAATAAAATAACTAATAAAATTATACCCATGATCGGAGCTGTATATAGATGTAGAAATTACTTGACATTTAAAAGCAAAATGAACATTTATAATGCCTACTTTTTGTCTTGCTTCAGATACTTGATTCCTGTGTGGGGCACCTGCGGAGTTACAGAATTTGAAAAAGTACAGATATTACAAAATAAGGTACTAAAAACTTTATTCGGCTACGACCGATTAACACATACGGAGGTCCTATACAGAGAGTTGGGTGTCATGAAGTTAAAAAAAATACAGGAGCTGGAACAGGCTAAATTTATATATAAAGTAATAAATAAATTTCAAAAGTCAAATTCTAATATATTTTTTAACGAAAATGTACATAATCATTACACTAGGGCTTATAATAGCATTAATCTAGAATTAATTAGGACAAATAAAGGGTTATATAATCCTATTCAACAAGCGGCAAAGATGTTTAATAAACTACCTCAAAATATTAGAATGGTTAACTCTAACGGAAAGTTTAATAGGTTGTTGAAAAAATATTTGTCAAATGCATTAAATATTTAATCTTTAAGTAATTGTATACTGTTGTCTGTAAATTAGTTTTTGCCTTAATATCTTTGATACCAGTGTTTCGAGCACTGTTTAAAAGATTTTTTTTCAATGTAATTTATCTATGAATATTTTGTTAATAAAAGTTTTCAAAAAAAAGAAGTTTACTACCGATTTTTAAAAACATTAAAAAATTTTTAAATGTAAGACGTATGGAAATATTATATTACGCGTTAGTTAAAACTCATTTAAATTACGGAATTTTAGGTTGGGGAGGAATAAATAGAACTTTAGTTAAAAAATTAGAAATATTACAAAAAAGGTTTCTAAAAATTATATTCAATAAAGATTATCTTTATCCTTCAACAGAATTATATTCAGAAACAAAAAAGTTGAACATAAGACCTAATTTTTTATTTTTTTATAACATCTTAATATATATATTTAAAAATAAAAACCCTATACAATTTAAAAACAATAATCATAATACACGTCATAAAAATGAAATAACCATAAAACCTAAAATAGTCCATAGGACAAATTTTTTTAAAAATATTTATGTTTTTATTTAAACGATTATTTACCAACAAAAATTAAAAAATTGATTTCATTAAAAAAATTTAAAGTCGAAATAAAAACATGGATATTAAAAACAGACAATTTGAAAATATTTTTAGAAATGCTTTAATTAATTAATATTGTTCTGAATAATTTATATAAGTAATATTTTTTACTTAAAAATTAATAATTTTATTATAGGTAATAATATTTCTTCAAAAAAGCTGCGTTTATACCATAAATTAACATTTTTACTTTAAAAAACTTGATTTTTAATGAATATTTATTATTTATGATTTTACATACTAAAACAAAAAATAAGATTTGCCCCTAACAAGCTCAGCTTCAGGGAATTGAAAAATAAGTTTATAGAAGACAACATAAACATATTTATTCGAAAAAGGTTTTTCTGTTTCCTTCCGCCAAACCCATCCCCAGACGCGTTTCGCCGTTATTACGGCTCATCAGTGAGGCTCGGTTTGGCAGAAGGAAACAGGACTCAAAGACAAATCACTTGTCAGGATCGATCATCAACGGGATATTAATTCGAAAAAGGTTTTTCTGTTCAGAAAAACCTTTTTCGAATTAATATCTGTGGTCCGGCACTTATACCGGTTTTGAGGGCATCTTGCATAATTTTCTGTTTTTACAGAATAACCCTTTACGACTGACCTTTTCTAAGGTACCGTACTGGGACGCAAGATGTCGCACTGGGTTTTATAAATCCCGTTGATGATAAACATATTTATTATATTATTAAATTTTAAATAAACTTATTAATATTATTATTATTATTATTATTATTATTATTAACAAAAATCAAGTAAGAGGTACAAAAGCTTTAAATGACAAAAATACCTAAGTTGTCATAACTTTAATAACATAAAAAATCGGAAGAGATATTTATACTTCTTCTACTTTTCTAACACTTTTACTTATTTATAGCGGGTACCAATAGGTAACAAATAAACAAACCTGACCCTGTACACACAGTGCAAATGCAGTTCAAAAAACCTCTCTCATTATTATACTTCCCACTTCTAACAGCAATTCATCGGCTATAATTTATACATAATCTTTAATATATCCCTTCCATTTTACCTTCAAAATAATGATTATTCTAAACGTTAGAAATTATCTCCCTTTATACTTCTTACATTTGGTAGAATATTTCGTTTAAAGTTTCTTCACAAAACCTTTTAATTTTAACTGGGTTCTCTTTGTCGTCTTAAAGCTCTGTTATGATGATATGCAACTTTTACATTTCTTATATTATTTGTTATTCTGGGACTTTTTAATGCGCTTCCTACTGAGTTAATTAAAAACTTAAAGGTATTTCTTAATAAGATTAGAGCATACTATTTGAAGAAGGTTGGGCATTAAATTGGTTTTTCAAAAACTGGCTTGTTATTTTCTAGGAGTAGGAACAGTAAACAAAATAGATAGGTACAAAAACATATATTACAAAAATAATATTTATATAAAAAAAAATTGTAAAATAAAATGTAAATTTTAAAAATTTTGTGGAGAAAGACTTTTAGTTTTTTCTTTCTTTCCTAAAATGTAAATGTTTGCAGTAGCCAAGTGCTAAATAAATATATTATTAATATTATTATTATTCTCCTGGAGAAGGAGAACATTCGAAACATGTAGAGAATTTACCACTTATTCATCTTTACCATGATATGATATCAGAGAAGGAAGACTTATTCCAATTAAATTTACACTCCACTTAAACTATGGACTAATTCTTCAAGTTGTATTATAAATGTTGGTGATAAATTAAACGGTGGATAAACCAAAAGATTATCGATTGATTGAATTAAAGACAGATTTAACCAAGTATAGATAAAATCCGAGACTAATAGAGTAACTGGTATTTTTTTCTTTGTAGAAATTAAATGAAACGAATATCAAGTCTCAATCTTTTCAAGAAGGAGTAATAAATAACAGAAAGAGCGCGAAAATCTCAAAAGGTCCCTATTTCCAGGAAGGTATTCAGCAGCAGGATACTTCCAGTAAAAAGGAACAGGACAATACACCCAATAAAAATGATGTTCAAAAGATAGATGTGGATTTAAAAAGTAAAGGTAGGTAGCTGATATTTAAAATATTTTTTGTGTAAATACATTTATTTGGTTTTTGGAATTTGCTCGAGCCTGAAAAAATGCATTGAAGCTTAAAATCACTTTTGTAGCGTCGTTTCCTACGAACCACTCATTTGCTGCGTTGTGGCATTTTAAATTTAAAAATACGACAGAAAGAAATTAATTTTAGGCCAAAATATTAGGAATACTATTAACAATTTCAAAGTAGAAGTTTTGGAAAATATTGAAAATATTAAATTTGCAGAAATTTTAAAAATAAAAGGAACATAGTCAATTAAATATTGTATGGTAAAAATATAACTTTAGTAATCCAGTTTTAGCAATTTTGAATATGTTCTCGAATTTCAAAATTGTTGTCAATCTTAAGTTATATTTTAGTTCTTACGATAAATCTAAACTTAAATATGCAACCCTCGAAAGGTTTGTATGTGTGGCCTAAAATTCGATTGTAGTTTTGACTATATTCCCGACTAAATTTTTACCACCCGCATACACTAGAGTTTTACATTTTTTCAATCAAAATATTTAGATCTTATAGTCACCAGTTGTATTTTCCCCGCATCATTGTTTTAATATGCCATATTATGTCGTTTTCGCGTTAATTTAATTAAATCGTTTTACCGTTAAATAACTTTACCTGGATGTCGTTGTCTAAATAGCTTTAGGGGAGACCGGGGCTAGTTGGCTAACTTTTAACGTTCAAATTTTTTATCAACTCCCAGATCCGTTTAAAAAATATTTGTTGGCGTGTTATTATAGTTTAAAGCCTTATCAACAACCTTATTATCTTAATTAATGAGTTTGTTGAAACAGTTCGTTTTAAAAAAATATATATTTTGGTATGTCAGTTACTGATTGACTGAAGCGGTTTTAGTTAAATTGACAAAACTTTTCTTTTAACAGTGTATGTAGTAGTACTTACCTATGAAGTATAAATAAATTTGTAAAACACAGAAAAGTTATATAAATAGTCAAAAAATCAAGTCCGTGGAGCTGCACCATACTTTAAGAGATCTAGGCAAGAATTATCGTATGTAATGTTGGTTGCCTACAACGAGTCTCCGAGGACCATACAGTGTTGCCGATGTTTATTATAAAGTAGTCAAAATTGCATTGCGCCAACCAACCCGTGCGCCAACTAGCCTCGGTCTCCCCTACTTCTTTAAAATAACAGTACGCGTCAAAAAACGGGTTTCTTTATGATTTTACAGAAACCCCAATAAGATATTTGCAATGCAAGAATTAGTTAACTTATTCTGATAGTGTCATTTTAAATTTGGAACTGTCAATTTAAGACGATTTTAGGTTTAGACCCCTTTAGTGAATATGGCTGTACAGGGTCTTCCAACGAGGACTGAACAGGGGCTCATTTTTGAGCTTCCTTGTATTTAAAGAAAAATCCAAAATAGCCAATCGATGTACTTTTTCCTGCAGAATTCAAAAATGAAACCAAAAATTTATTTGAACCAGAAACAAAAGAGTTACGATATGGATAAGGTGTTTTTTAAATGGAACATAGCTTTTTTTATACGATTTTTGGATCGAGTGATTTTTTTTTGTCCGTAATTCTGATTAAAATATTTAATATTGTGACAGCTATTTTTATTAAATTTTAATGTTTTATCCAGTATAATTTAACTTTAACCTGTTTGAAACATACACTAGGTAATAAAGGTATAATCACCTTTAAATCCTTCAAAGTCATTTCGGCGATATTATAGTAAATTTGAAAAATAACTGTCAAAATATTAAATATTTTAATCAGAACGGACAAAAAAAAATCACTCGGTCCAAAAATCGTATAAAAAAAGCTATGTTCCATTTAAAAAACACCTCATCCATATCGTAACTCTTTTGTTTCTGGTTCAAAGAAATTTTTGGTTTCATTTTTGAATTCTGCAGGAAAAAGTACATCGATTGGCTATTTTGGATTTTTCTTTAAATACAAGGAAGCTCAAAAATGAGCCCCTGTTCAGTCCTCGTTGGAAGACCCTGTACAATTTTAATCATATTTTACACATTATAACAAATTTAATTTAGGTTTGCAACAAGCCAGGCGTTGCAAACTATTAAAAACGAGGGAAGTAAAAATTGTATTTTTTTTGTCTTTGATTATATTCTTTGTGGTACATTATATGGACTTAAAAAATTATTGTTAAAAATCTAAATTATACAGGGTGATCACACTTGGGGGTAAAAAATGTACTATTACGAAATATGGGCTAAAAAGTTGGTATGAAACAAAGTTTTTAAAAGCAAACACTAGTGACGCATTCAACTATAGACATTTTCTTATCAATATTTCGTTTATTTTTTGTTTTGGCCAAAGAACCTCTTTGGGTAGCAATTACCTACCTACATTTTAAAGATAAAAAAAATTAATTGATAAATTAATATAGACAAAAGACGAAATTTTGTCAAATTTGCCCATATTTCTTTTTCTGCTGTTATTAATTTATAAATCCAACCTATTTTAACGTAAAACTGTAGGTAATTTCAGTCCAAAGATGTATATTTAGCCGATTTTTGGATGAAACGAAGAAGTATTGATCAAAAATGAAATGGCGAAAGGGTCACTTGTGTTTACTCTTAATTTCTACTAATATCGTCGATACAATAGGTACTTTTCGTTTGCTCCTTTTAAACAGCAAATTTCTTGGTTAGCTAAGTTGTTAGAGGGGCAGAGGAGCAAGGGAGGAGAAAATCTTGGCTGGGCTATGCTTTGCTATTTAAAAATAACTAAAAAGAAACTGGGCTAATGTAGGTCAGAAATTAAGTAATATCCTCCATAAAATTATGTAATAGGTATAACAATTTTTTCGTAGAAACGATGGAGAGTAACTTTCGGTCTACGTTAACCGAATTTAACAACGTATGGCTTATTTTAAAGAACCTTTTTATGATGAAGGTTTTGTATAAATATTATTAAAATCAATTTATGAGGTTAATAAATGAGGGCACTTTCAGAAAAATATATTTCTAGAATCGATTTATTAACAAAATTAAATTATTTTAACTCTGTTTTATGGCTAACTAGTTAGTTAAGAGAATTGCACAAACCGCAGGTCGTTTTCTTTTGTCTTTTAAAAGTTATCGCAAAAATAGTGAGAGGGTGTAATTTAATTTCGGCTTTTACTAACGTTTTACTATCTTCCTTTCATTAAAACGTTAAAATCCTACAGCTAACTTATATTTTACTCAGCACAACCAAAGTTTGTCGGTATAGATAAACCCGATTTTTAGGATTTTGACTATGTTCATGTGACACTATAGACTTTCTATGCAATTATTAGCCAAAACGTCTATCTTTGGAATTATTGTGAATTAAAAATTCCTTATATCATTTATATACAGTATGTCCACGGATGGGGTTTACAAGAGGACCAATGGACTAAAAATTGAAAGATACGAAAAAAAGTCACTTGTATTAAACGTTTTTGCTTGTCTAGAAAATACGATTCATCATAAGAAACTTCAATTTTTTTTATACAGGGTGGGTAAAAACTGCAAAAATGTTACTTTGCTTAAGAGTAAACATACTTTATTTTGAGAGAAACGAAAAAAAGTCACTCTTAATAAACGTTTTTGCTTGTCTAGAAAATACGATTCATCATAAGAAACTAATTTTTTTTTTATACAGGGTGGGTAAAAACTGCAAAAATGTTACTTTGCTTAAGAGTAAACATACTTTATTTTGAAAGATACGAAAAAAAGTCACTCTTAATAAACGTTTTTGCTTGTCTAGAAAATATAACTCATTATAAGAAACTTTAATTTTTTTATACAGGGTGGGTAAAAACTGCAAAAATGTTACTTTGCTTAAGAGTAAACATAATACTTTATTTTGAAAGATACGAAAAAAATCCACTCTTAATAAACATTTTTACTGCAGTAATATTAATAATAATAATAATAATAAGTTTTAATGAAGTAATTATAATAATAATAATACGAACATTTTTATTAACATGAAAAGAATACGATATCGATTTCATAATTCAAAAACTCCACCCCCATACTCGACACATTTTTCTAATTGCTTTCTCAAATAAGTGAAATAATTTCTGATTTCTTCCTGAGATATCGATTGAACAGCCTGGATAATTCTGCCCTTCAGCACTTCAATATCATTATTTGTTACATGCGGTAGCAAAAACAATTTGTTTTAAACGGCCCCATAAAAACATATCCGCCAAGGTTAAGTCATGGGGTCCACAAAACTGGGCCATTCCTGCCAATCCACATTGGACCAAATCTGCGGTCAAGCCATTCTCTAACCTCACGAGCAAAATGAAAAAACCATCTTGCTGAAAATACATATTTTGTGGAAAATTTAATGGTAGATTATCGAGTTCATCATTGAAAATGTATCCAGCATTTCTAAATATGATAATCTATTGCACGTGTTATCAAAAAAAATATGGCCCTATGATGCCATGGATGGATATCGCGCACCGCACGTTCACTTTTGTGAAATATTGTCTTCTCGTCATAATTCTGAATTCGGGATTTTCTAAAGACCAGTACCTAACGTGCTGGGTTGCAACGGTTCCATTGGTAGAAAATGTACTTTCATCAGAAAACATGATACATTTATAAAAATCAACATTTCCACTTAAAATTTTGTCTCCTATCCCCAAGCAAAAAATCAAGTCGTTTCGCGTCATCTCCTTCTTCCAATCTTTGATTAAAGTGCGGTTTATACGGATACAATTGATTTGCTTTAAGGATCTTCTGAATTTGACTTTTTTTCATAACTTCCAACTGAGTAACACGATTTCTAAGGGACGTCGTAGGATTTTCTTCAACAGATTGAAGAACTCATCATCATGGTCGTATTTCTTCTTTTTTTTTTTTTGATATCCAAAACCGAACCAGTTCTCTTGAACTTTTTTATTAACTTGCAGATTGTCATCCTAGTTATTGGTATTCCTACAAATTTCTCGGTAAATTGTTCCATGACGTAGCTGTATGAAACTTGACCATCCCCATAACATTGTATTATAAAAACTCTTTGTTCAGTAGATAGCATTTCTACTTAAATAATAAATTCATTAAATAAAGACATTGACAACAAGTACCTAGGACCTTAAGTGTCATTATTATTTTAACTAGGTTCACCAGTCAGATGTGTGCCAGCGAATACTTTTTGGGAAATAATTTTTACATAGGTAAACCTTTTAATGAATTGTTCTACTTCGGTTTGTTGTGTAGAAGACACATTCATTAAGAGTGGATTTTTTTCGTATCTTTCAAAATAAAGTATGTTTCTAAGCAAGCAGTTTTTACAAACCCTGTATAAAAAAAATTGAAGTTTCTTATGATGAATCTTTTTTCTAGATAAGCAAAAACGTTTATTATCTTTCAATTTTTAGTCCATTTGTCCTCTTGTAAACCCAATCCGTGGACATACATATTTCAAGCCCTAAAATATTTTTTCTGTCACTTACTTAAAACAATTCTGTAGAACCATTTTGTACCACTTTCTATTTTATTTTCCAACTTTAGGTAGGTAAGTCTACAATCATCCCCATCATATCAGATAAACATCATTCAAAATACGAGATAATAAGATTTGAAATGGACAAAATGATTGAACAAAAATTTCAGAACAAACGAGGACGACTAAAGGAACGGCAGACAAAAAATATGATTTACCAAGAAACTGATAACACTAGCAGAGTTAATAGAAACGCGTAGACGAGTTAAAAACGGGTTCCGACTCTCTTACTGAGGCCAAGAATAAGAGCTTAAATTTGGATGGCGAATCGGTAGACTACCCTGTTGAGTGTGTAAAAACTGACGTTGCAAGGATCGTTACTGGGCGATCACCCGAAATTTGGGAAGTAACGTAATTCTAAATGATTCTGTTCCTGAGTTAAATACTGATAAAGTTAAGCCTACTTCAGAGGGCGGTGATAAATCACCAACAAATATTGGTTCGAACGTTACAAAACCATCAATTAGTAACACTGAGGGAGTTATTTAAGGCCTATCCAAGAAACACCAGCGAATATAACCAAAAAAAAGAATATCAATTTCATGACTCTAACCTAAAAACCGACACTTTAAAATCACCGGCCTAGCGTCAGAGGAGACACGAACCCGACAAACTCGAACGTTAATAAGTTCCAAGCTTATTGAACAACACCTCTGCACGAGTTTGGAGCTGACTAGGTCACTACTTTCAAACCTCTAAGGGATTCTGAGCTTGAGATGTCTCAGACTATTGTCGAACTTTTCATAAATCAACTTGAATAGAATACATTGATGCTAAATTTATAAAGAACGTGTCTATCTATCCAGCTTTTCAAGTGGGATCTTAGAAATAATAGGAGTTATTAGGTAAGTGAAGCTAAGGTATTTGAGAAATAAGGCATATGTATGGACAAAAGGTCATAGTGCGTTGTTTTGGTACCTTTATTTAAGAGTTTTTAATAAACCATTCAAATTTAATCTATTTTATGGGGATCGGTGAAAAATTCCAACATCTAATGGGTAGGTGGTACATAAGTTTTAGTAAGACATCTATAAACTTCGGTACAAAATGTTTTACGGCCATTTCGGAACGATTTAAAAAGTTAAATTTTCAGAAAAAATATAAACCTTTCAAAGATGTTAATAATTTATATTAACGTTAAAGGACGAGACACAATTAAAAAATAAGCAATATGCAATAAGAAATAGGTAATAAGAAATAGGTATAAGAAATAAAAATTATAATGGCACAATACCATCAGTATTGTGACATAATGGTTGAATTACTATAACTGTCAATAAATCTTCTTTTAACTTTTCGTTTTGTCGACAGAACAAGTTATTTTGGTGTTTTGTCGATTCTCAAAAAATATGAGTTACTTTGTATAGCGTGTACCCGGCCTGCGTTGCAGCCCGGCATTATACGACGTGAGATAATAAGGCGAACAAACCTCAAACTCAACCGTTTGCCGGCCCGTCCACAACTCACATCCATGCATAAAACATAGTGTCTTCGTCTATTCCGGCTTCGGTGCTTCGGATCGATCGTTGAACGGGCCGGGGACCGGTTAGGTTGGGTGTTGGGTCGTTCATTCTCCCTACTCTAATTTATCAGTGTTTATCAGTGTTTCTCTATAATATTATGCATGTATTATACATAAGAACCTTCCTCTTGAATCACTCTATCTATTAAAAAAAACCGCTTCAAAATCCGTTGCGTAGTTTTAAAGATTTAAGCACATATAGGGACAGGACGGGCGATAGCGACTTTGTTTTATACTATGTTAAGAAGCTCATCGGTTTTATCGCAAACACATAAACAAAGTGTTAAATACAAATTAAAAATACCTCTAACCTGAAAATCAAACCGACAAACGTCAAAATATTTTTGTATACAGCTTTTCATTGGCCAGTAATAAACTTCGAACAGAAAATCCATGTGGATATCTTAAATTTTGTTTCTTGTTGCTTGTTACTTAAAACTTAATTGTGTCGCGATTGATTTATTTCTTCGTATCAAATCTTGTCGCTTATTGATTATCGCCTAATGCTTACTTTTTAATAGTGTCTCTAGCTCGAAGCCCGATTTAACAAAAACCCTTTTTGTAAAAAATATACCAAGGCCAAAAATAGTATCTATCATTTTTACGTTTCTAAGGTGGCCTAACTATAGTGACCAAACAAAAAGGGGGATTTTCTCAAAATCCTTATAGTAAACATGTACCAAAGGTAGTATTTTATTAATCCAATAAAAATTCTTGACAACTTTTGTTTTTGAGTTTTTGCTCTACGTTTTTGTTTAAGGGACAAATATTGCTATGCAAAAATGTTCACAACTTTGGTTTGGCTTATCAGAATTTGACAAATTTGAACTCGCTAAATAGGGATTCTTTTTCAATTTAATAAAAAACGACGTCATTCTGTATTCCGTTGCGACCAGCTAGATGGCGCTATTTAGCAGAATCTACAATTTCCTCATTTTTCTTAAAAATTTGAAATGGAACGACATTTTTTTTAAGCTTTAGCAAAAAGAAGAAGAAGAAATAAGAAGAGTATCTGAGAAAACCGCAAGTCAATATATTTCTTTAAACAGGAGATATGGAAAATATAATATAAAAACAAGCGCCATAAGAATAAAATTGAAGTTTTAATACGGTATTTGTAGGCAAGAAGTTACAAATAGGGGAAGGTGGGGCACAGTGTTACACAAAAAACATTTTGATTAATAATTTTTTTATTTGGCAAATTAAAATAACAATTTAATTTTGCTTAGGTTTGGTGATGTTTAGCAACTGATTTTCGGAGCGTCTGTTGCCCTAAATATATAGGTTTTTTATAAAAAAATAATTATCTCTACACGTGTCGAATGTAACACTGTACCCCACTAGCGGGGCACTCTGTTACACAAGGGGGGAAACAATCTTAACGTTTCAAATAAATTTAGATTACCTTTACTAATAGTGCTCTTTTTATTCAGAACATTTACAAATACAAAAAAATAACAGTTAAAAAAAATAAACATCAGTCTAAACAATAAAAAACAAGTCAAAACTCAGACAGAATCTCAAATTGTAATGATTTAAAAAATAAAAACTCAAATGTTTCAATTTAGAATATTTAAATTAGTATCAAATAACAAAGAAGTGTACACATTAAACACTATTTTAATTCATTATAGTATATGTGCAAATCAACAGAAAAAATTAACATTTCTGATCTTCTATTATTGTTTTACATGTAACACTGTTCCCCCAGTATAGTGTGGAACTCTGTGCCCCAATCGCATTTTTACCAAAAATATGCTAAGTTTTTAGGAAACAAAATTTTTTTAGGTTATGTTTTACATGGCATGCTAATCTACTAACATGTTCCTTAATAAACATGATACCATAAAGTTTAAGATATATTATTGTCAAAAAACACAAGACAATTGTGAAACTGTATAAAAAATTTACTTTTTGACTAAAAAAATATAAAAAACTTACCTGGGTGGTATAAACAATTCACATTTCACCACGCGTTCGGATAATTGAAGGTAATAGTCTTAACTGGAAGTGGCAATTATTCCAGCGCCGTGTTGCTTCGCGTAAGTTTATAATTCCGAATATAACACTGTACCCCGTGTAACACTGTGCTCCTCCTTCCCCTACCATACATACCATTGTGTCTACAAAGCTATAATCAACACAACACTTCTTTAAACTAATGTGCTGTAAATTTAAATTATTTACAACAAAAAGAATAGAGGATTAATGACGCAAATTGCAGTCAAATTTTAAGCGGGCTGTGGAACAAAAAAAATACAAGAAGGCTTTGATTTAAATATGAAATAGTACGTGTCAAGTTTAAACGGGTTAAATTTTGATTAATTCTGCTAAAATTTTAAACATGTCAAACGCCTTTTCGTTTGTGGGTTCGATCCAAATTTAACTTATTAAAAGTTTGACACGTACTATTTCATATTTCTAAATCTATGCCTTCTTGCATTTTTTTTGTTTCAGCTCACTAAACTTTTATTGCAATTTGTTCCATTAATGCAACCATCCTCTATTATTTTTGTTGTAAATAATTTAAATTGTTCCGAACATTAAGTGTTGTGTCGATTATAGATTGCAGAAGATGCAATGGTATGGTATGTGTTACTTTTTGCCTACAAATATGCAGTGGCGGCTTGTGACTAGCGAGTCAGAAGGGCGCTGGCTTTAAATAAAAAAAAATTTAAATGTCTATTATTTTCAAAAGTACGTGTCTGTTTTTTCTAACTTTCTCGTTGTGAATTTTAATTTCATCAGCATAAGCACTACTTAAACAAGTTAAAATATTAGTTCTAACATCTTAAAACTTACCACATTATGACGTTGTTTTGCACTATTTTCATGTTTTTTTATTTTCTTTGAAAGATGTTTTAAGTCCTGCACCCCATTTATAGTCCAATTATCATCCCCGTCAAAAAGAAGACACACGAAACAAAAAAAAAGAATTTTTGTCCTCACAACCGCATACCTATTCAGGATTTTTTATTATATATTTCTTTGTCAAACTTACGCGTAAACTGTGCCTTACTTTTGCATTTTGATTGCACTTGTACTATGTTCAATTTCTAGTGGCCGCCCAGCATTTTTTAAATCAAGTTTTTCACTTAAGCTCAGAGAACTAAACACAAGCTTCTGTAAATCACTGACCTTCATATTACACGACATTTTCCAACTTTATAACGTAACTAAGAAATCAAATCAAAACAAATAAATAAAACATTAGCGCCTAGCGGCATCGACAGGTCGCCTCGTCAGAGCACATAATATATCGATTATTCTACCGTGGCATCGCGAACAGCTGTTGTTGGGCGCGAAAAATTGGAGCTCGTCCGTGGCCGCTCGTTGTGCGATGTGTAGGTGACGTCACGCCTTTGTCGTCATGGCAACTCATCGAGAAACCGCGTTGAATCGGGACGGATAATCGGTCGCCCCCGCCCGCCCGCGCTTAGTGTAACATTGAGAGTGCGGAACTCGCTTGTCTATGAGTATAACCTGCCCGTTGGAATAGGGCTATGTTTGGTTTATGCCCGCGCTTAGTATAACCTACCCGCTGGAATAGGGCTATGTTTGGTTTGAATTATTTTAATGGATTGCTTACATTTATTAAAACGTCAATTTGTTCTTATGAAGCTCATTTTTATATTAGGTATATTTTCCATACCTCCGGTTTAAAAAAATATATTGGCTTACGGTTTTCACAGATATTGTTCTTATTTATTCTTCTTTTTGCTTATGGTGGGAGTATCAACATGCTTGCCAACATGTCGCGTAGATTTATTTATGTTTTCTAGCTTTTACACAAAATTTAAATAAAATCAGTATCGTCTTGATATTTTATAGGTAATAATTGACATATTTAATAAATATCAAGGAATTTTATAACTTATTTTAGGAGAATTGTATAGCGAACAAGCGCGGATCCAGGGGGGGGGGGTCATGGGAGTCATGACCCCCCCCAAAACTGAAAAAAAAATGGATTTACTGATTTGACTACCTCTGCAGCTTTTTCACAAGATTCATGACAACATTACCATACATAAATTAGTTATATTTTTTCTGTTGAATGAATTTAAAATGTAAACCTTTATTACTTCCCCATATAATTGATAATTGTGATTCTGATTTATTCCCCAATATTAAAATTCTTCTTCAAATATTTGCTACACTGCCTGTAAGTGCAGTAACAGCGGAAAGGTCCTTCTTGACTCTACGTCGCGTTAAAACGTGGCTTAGAGCAAGCATGGTAGAGGAACGCCTGCTTACTGGCTTGGCTTTGTTGGACATTCATAAAAATATAATCATTGACGTTGATGAAGTTATAACCAGATTTTTTAAATAACAAACAAAGAAAATTAGAATTCGTGATGTAAGAATCAATGCCATTTTATGTTTTATTTTATCAAGTGTAGATTTTTTTTGTTCTTTATATTGGGGAATAAATGGGATTTAACCAAAATTTGTACTTGGTTTTAAAAGTAAACACACGACTATTTATATATAATATATAGGTATATTATATTTTGTATTGTCGATAACAAACGTGGCAATTTTTCAAAATATTGGGATAAAACATATTATAGGAAAGAAAAAAAAAACTAATTTTAGCTGTATATTTTTTCTTTTTTTGAATTCACTTTAACATTAATTTACATGCATATATTATCCTTTTTATTGTAAAGTTTATCATTGAAATTTTTCTCGCCTATAGCGCATTCTCTGTCAAACTTTGGGCGTGCGGCGCTTTTTAACTTCGTTTATATGATGATGACCCCCCCAAAGCAAAGTTCTGGATCCGCGCCTGATAGCGAAAAATATCGGGTAAGATTTTTTTTAACATGAAATAAATAGATATTTTTGTAATATATTAGATATTACCTAAGTAATGTGCCGACAATACTGATTTTATTTAAATGTTAGTAAATAAAATACTAAACTTGAATATGATTTATTTAAAAATAACGCGAAATGGGTTATAGGTTGGCAATAGCTTGAATGACGTTGATAAGTCCACCTTAAGCTAAAAAAAAGATAAGTATACCGTTGCACTTAAAAAGAGAAAAATAAAGGAATTGTTGATCCTGCTAAATAGAGCCCTCTAGCTGTCGCAGCGGAATTCAGAACGACTACGTTATTATTAAATCGGTAAAACAAAAGAATCCCTATTTATCGAGTTAAAATTTGTTAAATTTCGATAATAAGCCATCCGAGAAGCCAACCAAAGTTGCGAATATTTTTGCATAACAATATTTGTCCACTCCTACCCCCTTAAACAAAAAGAGTCAAAACTCAAAAACAAAAGTTGTCGAGAATTTTTATTAGATTACTAAATGCTATCTATGAGGATTTTTGAGAAAATTACGCTTTCTGTTTGATCTGTATGGTTATGCCCCCTAGCGGCCAATATAGAAACTTAATAATAATTTCCAGTTATTTCTCTTAGTCACTTTTGTAATATACATTGTTTTCCGCAAGCCGTACGGTAAACTGTCTCTCAGATATGGCCGGAGTCCCTTTTTGTTGTACACCTGGTACAGAGTATATAAAAGTGCACCGATTCCCTTAAGTTATTCCCAAATTCAATATTATCTAGTTTAGTGCAAAAGATATTAATACATTTTGTTGCTTTAAAAAATATTATAGAGAGCAGATCGTCAAGTTAGGACAAGAACATTAAAGTTAGTAACGAATGTACTGTCAAAAATAGGAGAACTAATGTTAAAAACAAAGCCCTTTCTGACAAAAAGGGAAGTTTGTTATTTTGTCTTAATATAAAAAAGTCCGGGAAAATATTTCTTTATTGCGGGGCCAATAGTCGAAAACCGCCCATAAATTAAGAATATTTTGTCCCTAAATTATTACTTTTAAATTAAAATACACAATTATTATAGATACATACAGGGTGTCCTAGATAAGAATGCACTCTACAGGGATCTCATAAACCATAGAAGATACAGAGATGGTTAAATTAAAGAAAAGTGGCGCATTACTGAATCCTGTAACGTCATGTTTTTAAATTTAAAAAATTCCGAATGCTTCCGAAGATATTTGGATAAAACCGAATTTTCGCGATTTCGTTTTAATTGATTTATGATTCTATTTGAAGAGACATGTCAAAATAACTTTGACATTCTCATTGCCACTTTTTCTCCCCTACAAGATGGTTTAATTAAATTTTTGATCCGACGTTTCGTTTAGTCACAACCATCATCAACTTTGTTATTATAAATAGTAAGAAAATTTTATGTTATGCTTAATAAATTCTACGTTTTATTCTAAATCTAACGGTGTATCACACTTATTATTTATTAGACGTTTCGATATAGACAAACACATTATCAATAAAAATAGGCACATTCTCGAAAATATTTTTGTTTTTATTGTTGTATTTAAACAATAGTTGGATTTTAAAACATTTTTTTAAAAAAACTTATAAAAAAACACAATATCTAATAAAACTTATCTGAAAAATGCAACAAGTAATAATTAATTTTAATTATTAAATACAATTATTTTTTATTTTAAAAAAATGCATGATAATTAATATTCAAACATAACGTACCATTTAAATTCAGGGTTGTTATGTTTTAAACATAATGTTTTAAACCAGATGTTTTAAACATGTTTTAAACACGACATGATGTTTTATTAGGTGTTTAAAACATGATTAAAACACTTATTAAAATATACTGTTTTTTTTTCTTTTTTTCTCAATGTAGTAGATGTAAAATATCACTTTTTTTTGTGTCCTCATATCACCCAAAAAAATTGAAAAAAAAAAACACAAAAATAATTGGAACATACATAATAATATATTATTATTAACCTAAAGTTGAGCATTTAACATTTAACAGGACTAATACTAATAGCTTCAAACAAATAATGCAAAGTAGGCTTAAATATTAGTGTAGATCTTAAAAGAAACAAAGAAACTAACAGTTATTCAAATTCTAGGAACAAAAAACAAACATTCAACTAGATATATTTTTAACTCAACATAAAAAACCATAAAATAATATCTTTGTTTCAGTACCTACACGCATAAAAATAAAAACTAGGCGCTCTTTGAAAATAGAAACTAATTTGGCTGCTTTATCGTTGCCCAATCTATTTATCAGTTTTGAGTGAACCAAACTATATGACGAAAAAAGTCTTTCAATATTGGCTGATGATGAAACTGCTGTATGTAGCTGTTGCACAAGTTGTATCACAATATGATCCAAACATTTTATAGATCTCCACCATGTTAGAGGTGTAACATTTTCTTTTAGTTGCGAAGAAAACATGTATTGTTTAAATGGAGTACACTTCGCTTGATAATTTATTATGGTCGGCAAAGCATCTGGAAAGTAAGTTTCGGCGTACTCCATTGCAGTGTCTCTTTGATGCTGAGTTAGATTCTCTCCCATGAATCGATGATCAAGTAAATTTGCAAGGTAATGACCCGGAGTGATAGCCATTTCCATGCGATCTTTGACTTTTTGTACTACCAAACTCTCCCTTTGCTTTTTCTACTTCAAATGTCTGCATTAATTTGACCCAAATCTCTGTCGCTTCACTTATAGTGCACATACTCCCTTGCACTTTATCTAGTGCTACAGCAATGAGTTTAAGTTTCTTGAGATAGTTCTGTGCTTCGATTTTTAAGTCTGTATCACTGACCAATTTTATTATGTCTTTATCAAAAACGACCAAAGTTGAATTTATCTTTTTAAAACGTGTTTTAAACATGGGTATGTTTTGTTTAAAACATGTTTTTTATTGCCTAATAAAAAACATGTTTAAAACAAAAAAAAAACTGTTTTAAACAATAAAAAACACATGTTTTGTTTAAATATAAAAAAAAACATGTTTTTTTTTCAACCCTGTTTAAATTCGGCATCATATGGGTGGCTATGAAATTGATTGTCGTTCGCAATTGTTTAAATAGTTTCTTTAGATCTGTCACTTAGTTACAGAGACCTTTTAGTTTTAAATTTGGTAGTTATTATTATGTTTTTGCGCACAATTCTTATGACTCAACAACAGCGAATCATGTCAAATTTTTCTTCGTTAGAATAATGTTCCATTATTTTAAATTTTACTGCACAATGCAACAGTTAAAAATTAAAAAAAAAAACATAATACTAATTATCAAATTTAAAACTACCAGGTCTGTAACTAAGTGACAGAGCTAAAGAAACTATTTAAACAATTGCGAACGTCAATCAATTTCATAGCCACCCATAGGTATGATGCAGAATTTATTTGTCCATTACATCAAGAAAAAATAAAAGAGGTCAAAGAACGAATCAATTACTGCCAGACATAAATCATGAAAATATTATATTTAAATGCAAGATCAATGAAAAACAAAATAGATGAAATTGAAATTTTAGCTCTTAAACAAAATGTTCAAATTATTATTATAGCCGAAACATGGGTTAAGAAAACCGAAGAAAAATATTATAATTTTAAAAATTTTACTTCCATCTTTGCTAGTAGATTAAGAAGAGGAGGTGGTTTGGGAATTTTTGTTGAGTCAAACATTAACTTTGGTGTCTTGGAAAAAATTGAACTTGATGAATTGTCATATATTTCTTTAAGCATAAAATGTCCAAAACTATTGGTTTGTGGAATATACAAACCACCATCAACTAAAAATGAATTTCTTTTAAATTTTTTAGACCAGAAATTGGAATATTTAAATACATTAAGTAAAGACTGTATTGTTGTTGGTGATATAAACATTAATGTACTTAACAAAAATAATGAAACTCAAAAACTTCTAGATGTTTATGCAACCAATGGTTATCAATTGTGTAACAAACTCATAGCCACAAGAGATGCTGGTAATACCTCTACGTTAATAGATCATGCAATAACTAATATAAATCAAAAAATAAAGATACAACTAGAAACAAGTTCTATAAGTGATCATAAAGTTCAAGTTATTTCTGTTCCCGTGGAAATATTATCGAGTAATAAAAAAGCAAAAAGTAAAACTATATTTTGTAGAAAATTCAATATGGATAAATTAAAGCTTGAGCTGATGCTAATAAATAATAATATACATTTATTTGAAGATCCAAATTATTTGTATGATACTATTTTAAAAACTTTTGAAAAGTGTTCATTTACGCAATCAATCAAAATAAAAGAAGATTCAGAACAATGGTTTACACAAGAAATAGCTAAACTTATTAAAACTCGTGATAAACATTATGCCAAGAAAAAGAAGAATCCTAACAGTATATATTATAAAGAAATTTATGATAATTATAATAAATTCGTAAAAAAAAAAATTAGGATAACCAAACAAAATTATTACAAGGAACAATTTTCCACTAGTAATCAAAAAAGAATCTGGGAAAATTTAAATTTAATTTTAACAAATCGACATAAGAAAGCCAAGCCATTGATTAATTACCTTGAAATTAATGGAAATAAAGTTGAAGATCAGCAAATTATATGTGAAGAAATCAACAATCATTTTGTAAACGTAGGACAAGTACTGGCTAAGAAAATTCCGCAAGTCCAAAAATGTATCGAGGAGACAGAAGAAAAATCATTTTTTATTAATCCCGAGGAAATATCCCAAAACGAAATAGAACAAATTATTGACGACCTTGAGACAAAAAAAGCAAATGGATTTGACAATATATCGGTTAAAATTGTAAAGTGTTTAAAAAATGAAATTACTCCAATTTTATTTCATTTAACTAAATTATCTCTAGAAACAGGTATTTTTCCAGAAAAAATGAAAATTGCTAAAGTAACTCCAGTATTTAAAACTGACAAAAGATATAAATGCAGCAATTATCGCCCAATATCTGTTTTACCCATCTTTTCAAAAATATTAGAAAAAATAATAAATAATAAATTATGCGACTTTCTAGAAAGCCAAAATTTACTTTTTGCTAACCAGTATGGTTTTCGCAGATCTAAGGATACAGAAATAGCTGTAGGAGATATCATAACAAATATTCAAGCTAATGTTGACAGCAGTAAAAAATGCTGTTTACTATCCTTAGATCTGTGTAAGGCTTTTGACACCGTAAACCACAATATTTTATTAAGAAAATTATACAGTATTGGGATAAGGGGAAATACACACAAACTACTTCAAAGTTATTTAAGCTATCGTAAACAATTTGTTCAAATTGGGGAAAGAAAAAGTTCGGAAAAAGAAATAATATGTGGAGTTCCACAAGGATCAATATTAGGTCCGTTATTATTCTTAATTTACATTAATTCCGTTTCCAAATTGAACTTAAAGGGCAATATAAAGCTATTTGCAGATGATACGACAATTATTTATTTTGCTGAAACTCTTGCAGAAATGTATTTTGATATTAATAATGATTTAAAAATACTTCTTTCTTGGCTTCAATCAAATAAACTTACGTTAAATTTTAGAAAATCTTCTTTTATGTTTATAACTAAAAATAAAATAAATTCCATCATTAACCCCTTAACATTTAATAATGAAAATATTCAATATTCAAAAACGACAAAATTTTTAGGATTAGTTTTAGATGAAAATTTAAATTGGAAATGCCATATCCAGTATATTATCAACTCGATATCTCCTTTGGTATCTGTTTTGTACAGAGCTAGATATTTTATTCCTTTGAAATATTTAAAAAATATATATTTTTCATTAATATATTCAAAATTACAATACTTAACTTCTGCATGGGGATCTGCTTGTTTATCAAACTTAAAACCATTACAAAAATTGCAAAATAAAGTTATTAAATGTATACACAAATTACCACATTTAGAACCAACTGTTCATTTATATAGACCGAAAGGGTATTTACACGTTCAAAACATTTATAAATTAAAAATTTGTATTCTAATTCACTCTATTATTTTAAAAGAAAAAAAATCAAACATAACACTTCAGGAAAATAAAACATTACATGATCATAACACAAGACATTGTATAAATTATCAAACTATACCAGTAAAAAGTAATTTTGGAAAAAAATCGCTTTTATATGACGGAATAATAAAATATAACAATCTTCCAAAAAATATTAGAAAAATTAAAAAATTGGCAATTTTTAAAAAACAATTAAAGAGATATTTACTAAATTAAATTATTTATACTATTTTTTTTTTTAATTGATTTTAATAATGAATTAAATTGGATTAACTTCCATTTTTTTTTATTGTTATTTTTTTTATGGTTATTATTTTCTATATTATATTGTCACTTTCCATGTAATGAACTGTAGAAGTTAGTTTGGAATAAAGACATTTTTAAAAGTTAAATGGTACGTTATGTTTGAACATTATCATGCATTTTTAAAAAATAAAAAATAATTGTATTTAATAATTAAAATTAATAATTACTTGTATTTTCCTGCAAGTTGGAACAAGATTAAAATAGTCTTCATACCAAAGGTTGGCAAAATCAGCCACACGACTGCCAAGGACTTCAGACCGATTAGCCTATCTTCGTTTCTTACAAAAGCGTTGGAGACGCTGCTAGATATACAAATTAAGAAATCGGTACAAGAGGAAGGGCTGAGCTCGTCTCAACACGGCTATACTAAAGGCAAATCAGTGGAAACAGCGCTACATGAGGTTGTAGGCGTAATTGAAATAAGGAGTACTCTTGGAACCTTTCTAGACATTGAAGGAGCCTTTAATAACGTCACGACCGAGGCAGTGTACCACGCCCTAACAAAATCAGGGGTTGACAACTACATCTGCCTTTTGATTAACAGGCTGTTAAAAAGCCGTAAAATCTGCTCTAAACTAGGAAGCAGCGAGATAGCCAGGACTCCGGAAGAGGAACCCCGCAAGGCGGGGTGCTGTCGCCAACTCTGTGGCTAAGAGTAATGAACAAAATTCTTATAGCGTTAGAAAGGGCTGGATTTAAGGTGATTGCATATGCCGACGACTTGATTATACTCATGTCGGGCAAATATTTTATTACCATCAGCAATCTAACAGAAGCAGCGCTACGAAAACTCCAACGGTGGGCTGCGAGATGCGGTTTGAGAATCAACCAAGAAAAAACGGAGCTGGTTCTATTCACACGCAGAAGGGTGATTGAGAACTTCAGGCTCCCAGTCCTGGACAACAGTACTTTAGTGCTGAAAGAAAAGGCAAAGTATCTAGGATTGATACTCGACTCCAAGCTTAACTGGGGCACGAACATACAAGAACGAGTTAAAAAGGCGTCAGTTGCGTTCTATGCCTGTAAAAAAGCTATTGGTAAGAAGTGGGGATTGAAACCCCACATAGTTCACTGGATTTATACAGCCATTGTAAGACCTATACTATAATCTACGGGGTCCTGGTCTGGTGGACTGCTTTGGAAAAGGCAGTAAACATAAAGAAACTAACGAAGGTACAACGGGCAGCTTGTTTAGGAGTGACCGGTGCCCTTCACTCAGCACCGACGGCGGCACTGGAAGTGACGCTGCATCTGATACCCATGGATATTTACGGAAAAAGTGTGGCTGCAAAAAGTGCTCTGCGACTGAAAGAGTCGAAATGCTGGACCAGCACCAACTACGGACACAGCAGCATACTAAAGGATATAACCATCAGGCCAAAATCTGCGAGAGCCGACCGATTACACTGTTTCGCTGCCAGACTTTGGAATGGGCTTTTCTATCTTCACAGACGGTTCAAAAATGGACGTCGGGGTTGGAGCTGGTATCTTCTCCGATAACATGCAAATACAGAGGTCGTACAGACTCCCTGACTACTGCAGCATTTTCCAGGCAGAAATTTTTGCAGTGGATAAAGCAGTCAACACCCTGCGGGATCACCCTGGCTTGAAAGCAGCTGCGTCTATAGCAATCTATATAGACAGTCAAGCAGCCATAAAGGCAATTTGCTCCAGCAGCACTAAGTCAAAACTAGTAAGGCGCTGTCGCAACAATCTCTGCACACTTGGTGCTCAACATCGAATCACCCTGTGTTGGGTTCCTGGACATAGCAAAATACAGGGTAACGAGACTGCTGATGTGCTCCCCAGGAAGGGCGCAAGCAGGTCTGCCGAACTAGCAGAGAATACTGTGGCTAGACCACTGGGATCAGTCAAAGAGGATATAGATAAAAAAATAGCTAAACAACTTGCACAAAGCAGATGGACAGGGCTGGCAACTTATAGCATCTCCAGGCAATTGTGGCCCCTACTTGACGAAAGGAAAACCGGAGTGCTATTACAACATGGTCAGAAGGACCTAAGAAACATCACTGCCGTAGCCACCGGACATTGCCTGTTTGGTAGACACGCTGAACGTATGCAAATACCAACTAACGATTTCTGTAGAAGTTGCAGAGATGAAGAAGAGGAGGAAAGTATTCAGCATTTCTTGTGTGAATGCCTCGGCCTCGCTAGAAAAAGGTTCAATGCCCTGGGTGAACCATTCTTTAATGATCTGGAGGAAGTGAGCAGCCTGCAACTGGGTCGACTAACGAAGTTTATTAACAGCAGTGGCTGGTTTGAGTGAGCTGTCAAGATTCTTCTACGATCCACGTCACGTCGCGTTATAACCATCAGGATGCTGATGCGGATAGGTTCCGCGGAACACGTGTGGTACCACAACGGTCCTACAGGACTACGTGTGACTGTTTGGTCAATGCCAGAGGTCTGCCACTCTAACCTAACCTAACCTAACCTATTACTTGTTGCATTTTTCAGATAAGTTTTATTAGATATTGTTTGATTGATTATTAGATTTGATATGTTTTTTTTAAGTTTCTTGTTGTTTTAAAATGCAACTAAACTATATTCACATTTCAAATACGCCTAATGTCAACAAAAGCACGTGAACAACAGGACCGCGCGGCCAATAGCGTTGCGAGAATTGGCAATCACGAGGTTAGCTGGCGGTTCGGCTTGCGGAGAGCACGCGCCGGCCAGTGTTTACATCGGGCGTATTTCAAACGTGAATATAGTTTAGTGTTTAACAACAATAAAAACAAAAATATTTTCGATAATGTGCCTATTTACATTGATAATGTGTTTTTCTATATCGAAACGTCTAATCAATAATAAGTGTGACACACCGTTAGATTTAAAATAAAACGTAGAATTTATTAAGCATAAAATAAAATTTTCCGACTATTTAAAACAACAAAGTTGATGATGGTTGTGACTAAACGAAACGTCGGATCAAAAATGTAATGAAACCATCTTGTAGGGGAGAAAAAGTGGCAATGAGAATGTCCAATTTATTTTGACAAGTCTCTTCAAATAGAATCATAAATCAATTAAAACGAAATCGCGAAAATTCGGTTTTATCCAAATATCTTCGGAAGCATTCGGAATTTTTTAAATTTGAAAACATGACGTTACGGGATTCAGTAAAGCGCAACTTTTCTCTAATTTAACCATCTCTGTATCTCCTATGGTTTACGAGATCCCTGTAGAGTGCATTCTTATCTGGGACACCCTGTATATTATGGATCCCTTTTTAATTTGTACTGCGGCCTGAATGACATCAGGTTTTTTACGCTTATTTTTCTTTTCAAATTTATCTTCACGTAACGTATTTATTTTTTATTTCCATTATCTTTTTGAGGTAACGATGTTTATTATCTTTATTGCCAGAACGCTGGCCAATAAGCTTCATGCATTTGAACTTATAATTTTAATACAAGAGTATTAATTTTACATCCTATACTTAATTTTCTAAGATCTCGCTAGTCTTGCTGGACGATAGACATTTATCAACAAAAGTATTAATTTCCACACAGATTATAAAAGCAAAAAAAACGCCCACGTTAGGAAAAAGCCGCAAACAGTACAAGATTTGATAAAAAAGAGTCTTGGAGTCAAGAAACCGCCCAAAAGAAAAGGATATACCTATAAACTCAAGAAACATTTTTGCAAACGCTACATTTTACCCATGAAGAAGCCCAACGAAGTAGTTAAGGAATATATGGCAAACTATCCCTCTACTTTACACAAACCCGTTGGAGACGAGGTTAAGGTCGTTCCAGAAGAAATTTTGGAAATTGAGGAAATAGCAAAAAAAGCGAAGAAACATTTTGTGGTTGAACAGTTTGATCCACTAGCTAAATATAGACACCTGAAAATCACCTACATCACCATCAAGAAACCAAAAAAACCGAAGGAAAAATATTTACCGGCAGTGGTTAACGATTTTGCAGAGAAACAGATGAGCGAACAGGAAAAGAATAAAATTATCAATTACAGGTAATACTTTTTACCGCATATACCTTTTTTTGTCCTTCACTGAATTTATCTAAGTTGGTGTATACAGGGTGTTTTAAATTAAGTGCGCACTATTGCTAACTTTTTTATTATGGCAGATACAAAGTCGGTTAAATTAGCAACCTAGTAGCATTTTTTTCTCCGATTAAGATGAGACAAACAGAAACTCAATTGAGTGATGCGTTCAAAAATAATTGAGCAAAATGTAATATTTTTAAATGGAATGCCATGTATATTTTATACTCTAACGTTACCAAATCACCTACAGAACTACAGAACACAAAAGGTCATTTGCAATATTGATTGATTGATAGAAAATAACCGAATTATCGACACTTTTTTCTTTTCGACTAGTTGGCTGTGAACGGCTGCGAAATAAGATGCAATTCTACTATTTCTTATTAGTAGACTGTGAATGGGTTGTTTTGGCATTATAGTATAATTTAATGTCAAAAGACAAGTAACGTCAGTTAGTTAAGATACGTCGATATGTTATCAGAATTGCTAGAAGCATATTTAGATGATGTAAACACATACTCATAGGTATACATTTTCAACAAGATGGAGCTCCTCCGCATCAATTTCACGAAGTGAGAATGTTATTAAAAAGGCTTTTCCAAAATAGATGAATAGCAACGAATGGTCCGATTCGATGACCCCCAAGATCTCCTGACCTAACTCCTTTAGACTTCTACTTTTGGGGTTATGTCAAGGACGAGGTCTATAAAAGGAGATATGCAAACCGGGCTGAACTTCAAGAAAGCATTAGAGGCATTATAAGATCTCCCGATGGCAGAACAATTCTTATTAAAGCTACAAACCGTGTTGTAAAGAATGCTCACAAATGCATTTAATGTAGATTATTTTATTATTTCTATTGCCTAAATAAAATAAAAAATTGTAGAATTGCATCTTATTTCGCAGCTGTTCATGGCCAACTAGTCGAACACAAGAATGCGCCGATAATTCGGTTATTTTCTATTTCAAGCCAATATTGCAAATGACCTTTTGTGTTCTGTAGGTGATCGGCGGAAAAATGCTACTAGTTTGCTTATTAAACCGTCTCTGTATCTGCCATAATAAAAAAGATAGCAATAGTGCGCACCTAATTTAAAACACCCTGTAAGGTGCCTTCGGGTAATACCGCCCACCTAAGTCTATGCTTTTCAAAAATTTCATTTTTAGATACAGGGTAGAAAAAATGCGTCAGATGCAAAAGAAAACTATATTTGTCGATAACCAGCATAACAAAAAAATATAAAATATTTTCTTACCGACAAAAGTTAAACTTTTAAAAAATATGAGAAATGGGCAATATTTCAACCCGTTACTGAATTATCGCCCACGTGGTTTAAAATATCGCCGACTCACTACGGCGAACAGTCATGTTAGTTTATATTTTAAGGTTATGTATTTTTTTCGAAAAACTTGCTTCTACAAGTATACCTTGTTAAGTGCAAAGACCTAACGTTAGTGACCCGTTTAATATTCATCAAGTAACAAGTTTTAAGATTTTTATTTTCGCAATATACAGTACGTAATGTACGCTAGTATAAATATACTATTTTTAGGAATACACTAATTTTGATTGTT
Source organism: Polydrusus pterygomalis (assembly GCA_963969555.1). Classification (NCBI taxonomy): domain Eukaryota; kingdom Metazoa; phylum Arthropoda; class Insecta; order Coleoptera; family Curculionidae; genus Polydrusus; species Polydrusus pterygomalis. The sequence goes on from OZ018385.1 coordinate 7,742,756, forward strand.
TTCCTACCGCAAAGGGGAAAAAAATTAAATGGTTAGTTTTTAAAATTTACTTAAATCGGTTATGTCAAATGGAAGTAATCGTAGTTTATTTAAGAAAATATTTAATTTCCCCCCACCACTTTATTTTATTAGATAGAAAATTTTGCCCTTAACAAATATTATTAGGAAATGGGTAAATATTAAAATAAATATGTTTTTGGTACCTCTCACTTAGTCAAAACACGAAGAAATCCTGAATATTAACATTGGTCATGACTGTAACGCCCCCTTCCGGACGTTTTACAAACTCGAAAATAATTTCCAGCATTTCTCTTAGGCCCTTTTACCAAAAAATATTTTACCTCGAAGCTCCATGACTGCCAGTTTTTGAGATATAGCCGACGACCATTCTTATAATATAGTTGTTCACCCGGTACAATAAAATAAATAGTATATTGTTTTATTAGGAGTAAAAGCGATACTTTCATGACGATTGATGAGTCATAAGAAGTTCCTTTTACGTTGTTTAAATATGAAAATGAAAACATAAAGATACAAAATTAGATATTTTATTCACGAGAACACAGTAATATACTTTTACTTCCGCTGCTATTGGCAACGGAAATAAAAAGTACTTTTCCTTCCTATGCTAGTAGCAACCGCCTTCTAACAAAAAAGCAGAACTTTAACGTCAAAAAATTAGTAGAAAAATGTCGGGTTTATTGACGTTTAAAGAAAACTAATATTTCTCCCCACATTTTAATGCCAAATGTTATCCTTAATTTTTAAACGTTGACCTCACTGTCTAATTTTTTAAAAGTATTCACCATGTACGTGTAGGTATATAAAAGCAGTCCTTGAGCTTACAAGCCAGCAGACTGATGGGCGATTTCGAGTGATCTAATAACAATTTGACTTTTGAAATATTTCTATTGCGGTCAAAAAAGTTGACTAAAGTAAGATAAACATTAATCTTAAAATTATTGTTAGATTTTTTACGCTGTACAGGTATTTTTCGGACACCCTGCATATAGGGTATAAGCCTTCATTTTGATAGAGGCTTATACCTATATAATACAGGGTGGCGCACCGAAAACTTTCCACCCAGGTTTATTTTCTTGTTAATAAATAAATCAAAATTCGCTCGAACACGGGAACCTTAGTTCTCAGGGGAACATATTTTTTTGCTATATCATCCCCCCTGCTGGAACCCCCACGACGGGTTGGTTTCCACCCTTAAAATCTTAAATGGAAAGGGGGTTGAGTGACACCTTATTTTAAAGGGAATTGAATTGCCTTTCAAACGCGACCTTGCTCGTTTAAATCGAGTGAATAGTTACTGAGAAATAGGGCTAAAAAGAAAAAAAAATTAAAAGTAACAAAATTTGTTACCGCTTGTATCAATCAAGTAAATGTTGAAAATGTCCACCTACAACCTTCATGCAATTGTAAAGGCACTGTCCAAAATGTTCGCGAACATTATGGAGCATATGGGGTGACTTTCACCCTTAAAATCTTAAACGACACTAGGAGGTAAATCGACACTAGAAGGTGAATTAAAACAGGTTTGTTCAGGTTAAGTTTTTGTAAATACTTTTCAATAGTACTTTATGGAACTGCTGTCCTTATCTTTAGCCTCTCCTCGATCAAGAGTCCGAGATGACGGATTTCGGACGCTTTGTAGACAATCGATTATAATGGTTGACATGACACGTCGTCGGTTCGTCATCTCGCGAATCTCGGAATCGGATGAAGTGGTCTAACCGCTTAAGCTCGTTTTTCTTATTTTAAGAATTTTATTCTATCTGTATCTTCTTTTTGAAATTAGAAAGTTTATCCTTTTTACTAGAATATGGCCTACGTAATTTTCCCATATTATTCGGAATTTAACTAAGTAATTTTTAACACATAACTTCTCTAGATACGAGATGCTCCGGCGCCTCAATGAAGAATTCAACCAGATACAAAACCACCCCACTAAACCACCAGAAAAAAGTCCACCAGTCGCAATGATAGTTCACGATTTCGACAATCCGCCTGCCAAATCTGACAAACCGGTGGCAAAGATTATCGGACACGTCAAGAAAGACTTAAAAAAAGAAAATTCTCAGAAAGACGAGAACATGAACTCGGCCAAAGTTTTGTTTCAAATTAGGCCGGGCACGAAAGTAAACTTAAATAACGTTAAGGGAAATTTAAAAAAAATTATTGTTGATGAGAATGAAAATGATATTCAGAACGAGGGTCTAGGAAAGAATGACGGTGTTAAAAAGAACGATGGGGGACCGAAAACGGGAAATGGTGGTGGAGGAGTAGGAAGATCGACAAGGAAGTTCTCTACCTCTGCAGATGATAAGTACGTAAAACCCGATGATGCAGGTAAAATTGAGTAGATAAAAACGGTAAAGTGTGAGTCGTGCTGATGTGAAAAGTAAAATGGCAATAGGGAACTTGCATGAAAAAAATTTGAAAAGTAATGCTCTTAAGCGGAAGCTAATATCATCAAAAAAGCCACAGTTCATAAAGAAATGTGTTTTTTTTAATTCTCTGGGTTAAATAAAAGCGATTAAAATTTGCTTGTGACGTCAACGCGTACTACAATACACAGCGCGAGAGCGGGCTATTCATACTACATGACGTCACACGGCGAACTTTAATTATTTATAAAAAAATTAAGGAGGGATATTTTGTATATGTTATTTTTTTGTTGTGGCTGAACATATTTATGCAATAAAAAAAATGTGTGCAAGTTCCCCATTTGTATGTAGAACATCTGGGTCACAAATCATTTTTTAATTCATCGCCACAAGTGGTATACGACAGGGTAGTAATCTGGCTCCATGCATTGCCGTTTTCGCTTTTCTCTCGACGATTGTCCGCAAAATGACCTTATAGGCTTAACCAGAGCCTCATCTACAATAGACTACCCTTAAATATCGAGAAAAGTAAAATCATGACCTTCACTTCAAAAAAACATAGTATAATACAGGGTGTAACAAATTCGTTTATCACTACAGGGATCTCGTAAACCGTAAGATATACGAAGTTGGTTAAATGGGGGCAAAGTTGCACAATTTGATGCCTAATCATAATCCAAAAAGAAATTATTTAGATTCCGAGTACTTCCGGAGATATTCGAAAGAAACCGAAAAACTGTAAATAAGATTTTTTTGTTTTGCGCCCTTAATGTAGGAGATAAAAGAAAACCAATCACACCTTTTCAGGGCCACTTTTAATCCTTTCTTAGAATATGTAATTAGTTTTGCCATACAACTTTTCATTTTCCTGAAACCATCATTAATTTCACTATTTTAAATACGGACCTGGATTTTTTCCATTTTTCAATAAAAGACCTAGGACATCTTTATTCAAAGCCTAGGCTAAATATTAATTTTAAAAAAGAATTAACGCTCTAATGTAGATTTTACTAATCCGGCCCTGTGTTACACAATACCATTTCGTTTTAATAACGAGATGAAAATGTATCGCTGTCCAGGAAAACATTTTTGAACACGTAATTAATAATTAATTTTTATATGGCAACTTCTTTTATTAAGGAGTATTTTTTTTTATTTTGTTAATATTGCTTATAATGTTTTTCGTAAAGTTTTAATTCATTTTATTATTATTATAAAATATTGTTAATTAAATAAAATCTAATATCATTAGCAAGAATTTGTATTACGATTATTGTCAATTTTACGAATTTTATAGTATTCTTTTAAGGAGCTAGTTTAAATTATTACACAAAGAAGATGTCGTTATTAAAACGAAATGGTATTGTGTAACACAGGGTCGGATTAGAAAAATCTTAATAAAATCTACATTAGAGCGTTTATTCTTTTTTTAAATTAATATTAAGCCTAGGCTTTGAATAAAGATGTCCTAGGTCTTTTATTGAAAATAGGAAAAAATCCAGGTCCGTATTTAAAGTAGTGAAATTAATGATGGTTTCAGGAAAATGAAACGTTGTATGGCAAAACTAATAACATATTCTAAGAAAGGAATAAAAGTGGCCCTGAAAAGGTGTGATTGGTTTTCTTTTATCTCCTACATTAAGGGCGCAAAACAAAAAAATCTTATTGACAGTTTTTCGGTTTCTTTCGAATATCTCCGGAAGTACTCGGAATCTAAATAATATCTTTTTGGATTATAATTAGGCATCAAATTGTGCAACTTTGCCCCCATTTAACCATCTTCGTATCTCTTACGGTTTACGAGATCCCTGTAGTGATAAACGAATTTGTTACACCCTGTATAGTCTCCAATCAATAACGTTTGATCGTATTGATTTTCTTAGGGACCCAGAAAGCCAATTTAAAAAATCAAATTTAGAAAAATTATCCTTAAACCTACATTTAATGATTATCCGTGAATCGTTTTTAAGAATGTTAGGGTTTCTATTGATACTTGTAACAACTTCAATAATATTCAGTCGATCAAAATTCTCTATTACTCATAATATAATATGTAGGTCTAGATTGGAATGTGGCGCACTGGTACGGAATCGAGTGGCGTAGCCATAGGGTGTCAGGGGGGGAGGGGTTGACCCCCCGCCTCCCCTGGGTTGGCGCCCCTTTGCTACTTAAATAAAATTTAAAAATCGGTCTTATTTGAATTTTAATAAACTTGAACAACACAACACAGAAGAAAATACCAAAAAATCACAAAGCCTGTAAATGTCCGTTTTAAAATAAAATAAAAGTTATTCTGTGGTCTCTCGTTTGTCGGCATTTATCAAATGTAGCAGTCGTCGCTCGTTTCTCTCTACACGGTATACCTTACTATTGCAACGAACAGTGCCAATTCGGAAAGGTCCTTTAATCGGTTAAAAAATATTAAAACTTATAATCGCTCGACAATGACGGAACACCGATTAAATGACATAGCTATATTAAACATAGAAAGTGATTATGTCAAAAATTTAGATCATTCTAATGTTTTAGATGATTTCAAAAGCGTTAAGACTCGTCGAATAGCTTTATAGTTATATAATAGTAATTGAACAAACTAGTGTATTCACTGGCGGATCCAGAAATACTCCTAAGGGGGGGCCCGTATGCAAAAAATCAAAATAAATTTGTATATTTATATTTTATATTGTGAAAAACGTAACACAAAGTTTTGTAACAGGTATTCTGTTCAACTAAAAATACTTGGTTTAAAAGGAACTTAAAATAATCATTCATTTTCGGTTTAAATTTCGGTAAAAAATTTAAACCAAAAATAATTTTCAATGTTCCAACGGGCTTTAGGGGGTGCCCGGGCCCCATTGCCCCCCCCCCCCCCGTGGATCCGCCTCTGAGTGTATTAATCGCTATTTAATATACGCGTTAGTTACAATATTCTCCCGTCGATTGTCTTGTTACTTGTTAATAGATTATATATTTTTTTTATTTAGAACCAAACAACATATCGCACATCTAATGGAAAAAAACCTAACTGAAAAAAATTCCATTTTTAAGTTATATGCGTCATAAGTGTCCTAATGCTATATTCTTTCTAATGGAATAACGACATTATTGTGTTGAAGCAAACAAACGCGAGATGGCGGAAGTGTCACCTTTCTTTTGCGCTACTTTTAATTGGAACAGTGAGACAGTGACCCAACTATCAGTTCGGCTTTAGCCTTCGACGCAGGTGCACGCAATTTTCAACAGAAAAATGACGTAAGTACCCGTTAAGACGTTTTTCCTCTAAATTTGGCAATATTTTTATTTTTGAAATTGACTTAATTGTAGTTTAGGTCACTTTTCTTTTATTCTCCTTATTTTTTGTTAGGTAAAATACAAGTATATTATAGTTTTTATTTTATAAAGTTGCCATTACTTTTATAGTTTAAAGTTCCTCGTGTTTATGGTTACTTTCGTTTAAACCTTATATTGTTTCTTTTTAATACAAAAAAAATATAATAATGTCGTTTTATTTTAGTGTAACTAAGAAACAATCGTTAATTTTTTAAGAAGAAAAGTGTCACAATTACATATTTTTGTTATTTACCTACTAAAGCATTAAAAAAAAAACTCAGTAATTTGATCATTATTAATAATTAATGAACAAACCTAGTCGCTGATGTTTATATTTTGTTTTTAAACCAAACTTTGTACCCTAAAAATTAAAATAATTTAAATTCAATTTTTAAAAGCGCGTTTTCTCAAAACAACCAATTTTGCAGTTAGGTCTTTTTTCCATTAGATGTGCGATATTATAACAAATTTTTGAATTTCAAACTTATTGACATCGACAGAAACTATGGCAACGCCATTATGTACGCGGCAGTGCGTGCTTTGTAGTATGTTTGGTTGCCTAAAATCGTTTATTAATAAAAAAAAATCATGCATTAATAGGGACCATTAATGTATGATTTTTTATACATTAATTAAGGTTGTAAATACACGGTCGACGGAAAAAGCATTTTTTAAATTATTGATTGAGGTTGTGTAAGGTCAGAATATTAAAATATTTTTAGTTTTGTGTTTATTTTTGATTGTTTAGTACTTGTTTTTATTATAAAAGGATTTATTTTTTGTTTTATTAAAATTAAAATAGTTTAACTGTGTTAAATGAAAAAAAAACGTAATATAATATAATAATATATCACAAAAAGCATACAATGCATTTTTTTACCCGGTGTTTAAATCTTATGTTTTTTTAGCTGAAATTTAAAACACGTCTTAGTTTGGAAAACTATACTTCTATTGTCAGTATTGTCACTCAACAATAAGATATACTGCACTGAATTGCTTGCTCTCCTAAAATTTCGCATCCCAACTGCTTATACAAGATCAAAAAAAATATTTTATCTGCTCACAACTTAATGATAATATCACACCAGTGTACCAACGATGTGTATCATAATCTTGCCTTCCAATCCAACTGGATATTTTGCTACAAGTAGTGATCAGTATTCTAATATAGCCAAGGCTGTGCTTCTAAGTCACAACACCCCATATATAATCTTGTCAAATGGCTATTTTCCAACACGGTAAATGGTCGCAGTCACGCTCACACTACGTAAGTGCAATAATTAAGGCGCTTCTTACCTTTATTGCGAACTATTCATTGTCTGGCGGGAACCTTAGACAGATCAGTGTCAGGCTGTTCACAGATGTTTTTTATAATATTTGCAAACTTGTATTTTTCAATTTATAACGATCTGGCAGACCCTAAAATTGTTCTATTGTAGATCCTTATGAGTGCGTATCCGGCAGCCAAAAGACCTACCCTAACGAAGGGGATTGCGAGCCCACCCCAGTTATAGAGGGTTGTCAGGAAACTCCACCTGATAAAGGTCAAGAAAATCTTGATTGTAAGGAGGAGGATGAGGCATTCGACATCACTAAAGAGGCACCCAAGGCGTTTGAATGTGCCAGTGAACAGTTAGAGGAGCATCGCAGAAATAATTTATATTATAGGTAAATATTTTTAATAATTTTTAAACGTTTTCATAAGTTACTAGCATAATCCAGTTATTTAAGGCATTTTAAACCCCAATCTGCGGAAACATTCCTAGTGAGCTGAATTTTTGTATACACCTTTATTACGGCGTTGTAATGAAGATGTGAAAAATCGACATTGATATCGTGCCGGCTAAAAAAGTTAAGGTCAAAAGGTCACGAAAATCAGTTTTTCGCAAATATCTCGCAACCTATTGCTCGGAGGTCAATAGAGGTCATTAAAAAAATTGTTTATCGTACAATTATCTACCAAAAATGTCCATTGCATTTTTCTGTAAAATTAACCGTTTCCGGAGTAGAGCGCTGAGAAAGCGACTAGAATGCACTCACATACGGTATTGTATATATACCGTACACCAAGGCGTAAACTCTATTGTTTTTTATTCATATTTGTAAGTGTCTTCAAAACTTCTATCTGGCCGTTTTGTGAAAAATATACTTATATTATAGAGGTTTGGGAACTTAGTAAAATCTACTATATATTATAAACAAACGACCTCCACTGGCAGATGTTTCGTATTTTATTGTTTCCCGTCCCTTTATACCTGCTACTGCCTGTCGGACTGTGTTTGGCTTAGTTGAAAATTATTTCTTGAGTATTAAAGACGTTATTTTAGTAGTTTCATGCTCTTGAACAGTTTTCATAATGAGTGATACATGTTTTATATGCAATAAATTGTTATCGGATGGTGATGTAGTAGAAGTTAGGCATGGTCTACAAACATTAAAAAATGCTAGTATCGCTAGAGCTGATAGTAATATTGAATATTTAAGTACTGTGACTTTTGTGAATGTTCATAGTAATTGTGGTAAAAATTATACGAACAATTTGAGTATTGCGGCTTTTAAACGACACTAAGATGACCCGAGTACATCAACATCTCCGCGTAAGAAAATAATCAGCTCTTTTGATTTCAAACAATTATGTTTGTTTTGTGGAGAAGAAGCGAGTGAAGTACGTAATTGAGAGAAAAAGAGAAAAAAATTACAGACGCGTTATTAGAAAAGTGAGTACTCTTACATTTAAAGACACAGTATTAAAAGATGCAGAGGCGCGCGGTGATAAACATGGAAGAAGTGTAAAGAAGCGTGTGAATTTTGAGTATGACTTACTATCTGTCGAAGCTAAGTATCATGATAAATCTTTCTCCAATTTTCGTCATTAATATTATCTAACATTCGACTTGGTGGTGGATAAGAGTCGTGAATAATTGTAATGGAACGAATATCTTCTTTAATTATTGATGCAACAGCTTCTACAATTCGAAGACGTTCATCACAATGATTTTGTTTTTTTCTTCGTACCACGAATTAGTCAAAATATTATTTGCAGTATCTCGAAAGCAAATTATTGTTAATTAAGATTTACTTTTCGTGGTAATTACAATATTACTTCCATATCGATCAATTAATTTTTTTATTATTGTTTTATCGCCTGGAACGTAATCTTTTATCACATCTTTTAACTCAGCAAATGTGAATTGACAATCGTCATTATTTTCGATGTAATGTAAAACATTCCCCATGGCAATTCTAATATTTTCATCCAATGGCGTCACCCTTTCCACTGACTAACAAAAAATTGGAAAAACATTTATTATGATACTTAGCTTCGACAGATACTAAGTCATACTCAAAATTCACACGCTCCTTTACACTTCTTCCATGTTTATCACCGCGCGCCTCTGCAGCTTTTAATACTGTGTCTTTAAATGTAAGAGTACTCACTTTTCTAATAACGCGTCTGAATTTTTTTCTCTTTTCTCTCAATTACTTCACTCGCTTCTTCTCCACAAAACAAACATAATTTTTTGAAATCAAAAAAGCTGATTCTTTTCTTACGCAGAGATATTGATTTACTTGGTTCTTCTTGGTGTCGTTTAAAAGCCGCAATACTCAAATTGTTCGTATAATTTTTACGACACTTACTATGAACATTCACAAAAGTCACAATACTTAAATATTCAATATTACTATCACCTCTAGCGATACTAGCATTTTTTAATGTTTGCAGACCACGCCTAACTTCTACTACATCACCATCCGATAACAATTCATTGTAATTTATTATACAGTGTGTGTATAAAGTCTGGAAACGGCTTAATAACATCACAATTTACTGGCCGATTTAAACCAAATTTGGTACAGTTGTGTAAGAGGATCTAACGCACCGAATGATGATATTGGCGTTGTTGCCAGCTTTTTAGTTTGTCTGGAATTCGAACGAATTTTATATTTTTAAATATAACACCCAGTATATTTTTACATTTTTAAATTCCACATAAAATTATAATTATTTTTTATTAAATGCATTATTAGTCTATACTTCATAGTTTCCGAGATATTGACTCTCGAAAAGTGACATTTTTGAACTTTGACAGCTTATAACTTTCTAACAGTACGTCTTAGAGCAAAACGGCTTACATGTCCCTATCTTCAATTTTTATTATCTTCCCAAAAAAATCAACTTCCTGTTAAACCGGATGTAACTCGAAAGCAGGAAATATAGTTGTTCCGGTTTAACTGGAAGTTGATTTTTTTGGGAAGATAATAAAAATTGAAGACAGGGACATGTAAGCCGTTTTGCTCTAAGACGTACTGTTAGAAAGTTATAAGCTGTCAAAGTTCAAAAATGTCACTTTTCGAGAGTCAATATCTCGGAAACTATATAGACTAACAATGCATTTAATAAAAAATAATTGTAATTTTATGTGGAATTTAAAAATGTAAAAATATACTGGGTGTTATATTTAAAAATATAAAATTCGTTCGAATTCCAGACAAACTAAAAAGCTGGCAACAACGCCAATATCGTCATTCGGTGCGTTAGATCCTCTTACACAACTGTACCAAATTTGGTTTAAATCGGCCAGTAAATTGTGATGTTATTAAGCCGTTTCCAGACTTTATACACACACTGTATAAAACATGTATCACTCATTATGAAAACTGTTCAAGAGCATGAAACTACTAAAATAACGTCTTTAACACTCAAGAAATAATTTCCAACTAAGCTAAACACAGTCCGACAGGCAGTAGCAGGTATAAAGGGACGAGTCTCGAAACAATAAAATACGAAACATCTGCCAGTGGAGGTCGTTTGTTTATAATATATAGTAGATTTTACGAAGTTCCCAAACCTCTATAATATAAGTATATTTTTCACAAAACGCCCAAGTGTCAGATAGAAGTTTTGAAGACACTTACAAATATGAATAAAAAACAATAGAGTTTACGCCTTGGTGTACGGTATACAATACCGTATGTGAGTGCATTCTAGTCGCTTTCTCAGCGCTCTACTCCGGAAACGGTTAATTTTACAGAAAAATGCAAGATACATTTTTTGTAGATAATTGTACGGTAAACAATTTTTATAATAACCTCTATTGACCTCCGAGCAATAGGTCGCGAGATATTTGCGAAAAACTGATTTTCGTGACCTTTTGACCTTTATAACTTTTTTAGCCGGCACGATATCAATGTCGATTTTTCACATCTTCATTACAACGCCATAATAAAGGTGTATACAAAAATTCAGCTCACTAGGAATTTTTCCGCAGATAAAACCTTAAATGACTGGACTAAGCACAGATAATATTAGGTTACTTGTCAGATATTATTTGATAAGCGTTATACAAAGTAAAATAAATAGGTCGCACAGCTTTGATTTACACCTTTTGGCTTATCATAAAGTACCATTAAAATAAAACGAATTTTATTGCATTTTTCTGAAAAGAAACTGACCATACTACATTTGCCAGCATGTGATGTGTAACCATCTGGTTAGTGTCGCCTGTGATGCCACTCCAATAATTATAAATTTTATTTTAGTCTGATTGTAGATATATTTTAAGCACAGAGTCGCCAAAAACGAAGCAGTTATTAGTTATTAAACATATGAACCAATCATAAACTCAATATGTTATAAAATACCAATAATAACTAAATTAAAACTAACCCCTGGTTAGGCAATATTAAGCATACAACAATCACGAGCTTATTTATCGCCCGACAATTTTTTGCTTTATATTCAAAAATCTTGCTTATTTAACCGTTAAAAAGAATTACATAGGTAAAGTCTATTCAATGACCGCTGACCGTAACGTCACGACTAGTGCTTATCTCTCTAACATTCGTGAACTAGGTGAGGTAGTAAATTTGCGTCACTTATAAATGTCGTATAATTTTACCAGTCAAAAAAGTTTTATTGTCATTTTTGACAGCGAACATTAAATTTTTAATCAACATTATTTTAAAAATATCACGGTATTGTGAAATAGAACAAGGATTAATTTTAAAATTATTTGATTATTTTCAAAGAGAAAGTGTTGCCCGAAAGACACTTTTACCCTTTAACGCAGTTTACGAGGTAAGTAGATATAATAAAGCAGAAACTGTGAAAGCATAAATAATAAACAAGAAAAATATATGGCAATGTTTTTATAAATTACTCTGTTTTAGAGAGTTTCTGATGCGTTGGAAGTTCCGTGTTCAACAATACAACGAATTAAGGCAAAGGGGATACAGAAGCATGTAGATTTTAAGAATCGCAATAATGTAGCTATTTTGTCATCCCAGTAGTCGACAACTTCACAAAATTCAGGACATACCATAAGAGAGCGTATTTATGGGATGTATAGAGCAGATGTATACGTTACCATTCGCTCAATACAACTAAACCTTAAAATCATTGATGGTGTTGAAATATTTACTAGTTCATTAGCGGACTGTTAAAAAATGGACATTTAAATTGCTGAAATGTACTGTATCAAACAGGGGTTTTTTAATAGAGCAATTCCGTATAGCCCAGTAAACAAGTAGAATTTTTAAGATAATTTAAGAATAACGGCAAGTCTCAATTTCCCTTAAAACCTGTTTTTCTGGATGAAACCTGGATATACAGTAAAGGGGCTTTTAGGCGAATTTGGCAAGATGATAGTCTTCATAAAGTTTAAAAAAATCGTAAGGGGGTGTACGAGTTATTATTCTACATGCTGGTTCAGAAAATGGATTTGTGAATAATGCAAGTCTGGCAGAAAATCTGGTGATTCATCATGATTCGATGAATAGTGAAAACTGATAAATGGTTTGAAGAAAAATTGTTACCAAACTTGAAAGAACCATCGCTTATTATCATGGATAACCACCTATCATTCTGGGCTAATTAAAAAAATTCCAAATAGATACAAGTTAGTCAAAAAGATTACTTATTGCATGGGCAAAGACAAATTCCGGTTTCACCATTTGTAATGAGGGACCAGATCTGGATAATAGTGAAGTAGCATATCCCACCCAAACGTTACAAGTAATCTGGAAAGCGCTATTTATTTTAATATTTAATTATTTTTATTTTAATTGAATAGGTTGGACGAAGTAGCATTGCAACATGGACATCGAGTTTTAAGACTTCCTCCATATCATTGCCACTTTAATCTCATTGAAATGGTTTGGTCGGAATGTAAGGATCCATTATGATGTAAAAATGAGTTCTTTGCATCCTGTAACAAATGGCGTAATTGTAGGTCTGTGGAATGAAGAATAGAAAATGAAACAGTGGAAAAATGAAAAAATTACGTGACACACACTAATAAAATTATGTGTGGGAACGGAAAGGATTTATCGATGCTTCAGATACTCTTCCCCCTATTATTAACTTTGACGAATCTGATGATGATGATGATGATCCTTGTGGAGAGGATTTATTTTAATTATTAAAAAACTGTATTTTGTTGTGCTGTCATTTTTTATTATATTTTCTTCTTTATTATCTTATAAATAAGATGAAAATATTTGAAACAAAATTTATAGACTGATGCACTAGACAAAAAATATATGATTCAATTTTAAATTTTTGGACGAAACCGTAACACTGTCACCGAAACTAGCCGAAACCGAATCTTCGGTCGGTCTCCGCTTTTTACCCTAAATAAACTACTTATTTCTGACTTTATTAACAGTATAAAAAAAAATAAGTAAAAATTTGAAAAACGCACTTGTATTTTACTTGTTCACGTGCATCCGTCTTTATGTAGATCAAGCCTAAGAAAAATCATAACCTTTACCACCGGTCAACTGACTGAATTTTAAATTACGACGTACCGCAAATATGGAGAATATGACGTAACGGTCAGCGGTCATTGAACAGACTTTATTTATTTCAAGAGATTTTTTTTTGGGAAAAAGATTCTTAAAAAGAAGTTACAGCAACAAAATTTGTAGGTACCTAAGATTACAACATGTTACCGTACAAATTTTAACCAACAAATACCCAATTATTATAAACCAAAAACAACGCAAAACATTATGTTCCTATACTGCGCTACTTAATAATTACCTACCTATCGAATATTTAAAAATATACGTCCAAGTATCAACTTTAGGACCTACTTTTTTTTTTTGATCTACATTAATTCTATAGCAAAATTAAATTTAAAAGGTAAATTAAAATTGATTGCCGATGATACTTCTATTGTATAGTTTCATAAAGACTATGCTCAAATTCATAATAACATTAACCACGACCTAAATAATACGTAAATGGCTTGAAACTAATAAATTATCATTAAATTTTAATAAATCATCTTTTAGGTTTATAAGTGAATCAAAATTAAAAAATAATAATATGTCTTCACTGTCTTTCAATAATCATTTAATTACATATACTAATACAATTAAATTTTTAGGTTTATATATTGATGAAAATTTAAGTTGGAAAAAACATATTGAATATTTAAGAAGTTACATCTCACCAATAATTGGCATTTTGTTTAAAGCTAAAAATTATATATCGTTAAAATATTTAAAAAATATAGGTATATTATTCTTTGGTTTATTCAAAATTACATTATATGATTTCAATCTGGGGATCAGCGAATTTAACTACAATTCAGCCATTTAAAAAACTACAAAAAAAAAAATGATTAAATGCATACATAAACTTCCTTTTTTAGAACCAACTATAAATTTATATGAACCAAATGAATATTTAAATTTAGAAAAGCGTTATAAATTAAAACTATGCATATTCTAATGCACTCTATTATTATTAAAGAAAAACAATCGAATATAATATTTCCGTCGAGCAACATTATTCACATCACGAGACAAAATCATCATATTCAAACACCAATGGTAAAAAGTACGTTTGGCCGAAAAACAATATTATATAAAGGAATAAAAATGTATAACAGTTTGCCGAAAAAAATTAAAGAAATATCAAAATTATGGACTTTTAAAAAATCACTAAAAAAATATTTTTTAAAACTGAACTAACTTTAACGTATTATATATTAATATTTTTGTTTTATAAATGGTTATTATATCTATATATATTTTTTTGAATAATTTCGATGGAGTTATTAATAGTTACTAAACATAGTTGGTGTTATATTCTCTGTAATAAACTTTTTTTAAGTTGGTTGAGAATAGAGATATATATTATTATTATTATTAAGTTAATAAGCTGTTATTTCGTTAATAATTGGTATAATAATTTTTATTTTAACTGATAGAAATAAGATTCTAGAGTTTAGGTCGAGTTTTGTTTTGATACGTCTAATATAACGGGGTAGCGCATAAAATCTAGATGAATGTAAATTTTCTAACATTTAAATTTGACATCTTAATAACAACTGAATTTACTTTATTCTTGAAACTAAGCCAATTAAAGATCTATCTGGCTTATCCAAATCGTTGGATGCCAACCTAAAGAAAGTTTTTGTAAAAAACTAAAGAATCCTTTTATAATATACCGGGTGTTTCTTAAAAGACGTTCACCCCTATTACTTTTTTATATTAATAGATATTAAAATGAAATTTTGAGATTATGCATAAGATATGAGTCTGCATTTCTTTGCATAATTTTTAATTTGTAAGCACTTCCGGTTTGACCGGAAGTGACCTTGACTTTGGTATTTTAAATGGGACTTGGGACATATTGTATATTTTTACTTATTTGGGTCAGCATAACATTATGAGTGAAATGACACCTCACTTGTAATGTTTTCAATCTAGAGTGCTACAAATTAATTAAATCTGTTATTTTATAGTCGAGTAGTACATGAAAATTAAAATTATGTCATAATAATTGACTTTCTACGTTTCACAAGCGTTTAAAAAATGAAATTTCGTTTTCTTGACGTTTACTCCATTTTTCCAAATGGAACGATGGTAGTTCGCTAGGATATTTAAAACGAAATTTTTTTTTCAACAATTTGATACCATACAGTCTTAAGCTATTTTAAAATTGACACTGAAAAATTTGCCTTAAATCCCAATCGCAAATTTAAAAGCGTTATGCATTATTGCCGCCCTTCTCTTTTCTAAATAAATATAAAGGCGGCTTTGAAAAACAATGGAATGGTTTTGAAAAGCAATATGGCTTTAATTTAAAGTTGTAATGTCATTAGTTTATAAAACATACAATACATACAATCTTGCGGCTTCAGAAGAATTTTTCTGGTTACTCCAAAAATTAGGAGCATATCAATATGTTTATTTCTAGTAAAACTAACCATTTTATCCGATTTACAATGTAAGTTTAATAAACGAACGACATTACAATTTCAATTTAAAACCATATAGGTATTGGTTTTCAAAACCATTCCATTGTTACATATCGCGCTACAACGCGATATGTTATACGGCGCTTCGGTGAAAATAATGTGCGTATGTTGTCGGCGTCGTCGTCGTCGTCGTCGCCGTCAGTTTCGACATTTTCACATTTGCGATTTTTTTTCTCGGAAACGGTTAGAGTGGGACGATTGAAACTTTTTGGGTTTAGAGAGGAATAGTGGGGGTATGTTGTGTAAAAATTTCGAATATACAGGGTGTGCCGGAAAAAAGTTATTAATTTTTAAAGTCGAGAAATATCGGGATCTCGTTGGCATTCAATACAGGCCACAAAAATTAGTTTTTTCGATTTAAACTTTTTAGACGCGTAGACGACCGTGGGCTACAGAACCCTATTGTTTGTGAGCGCGATCGAAAGTTTGGAAGTAATTTTTTTGAATTTTTCAAAGTCAAAATTTGGTCGAAAATGGTACCTCTTGGATCGCTAATAAGTCGAATTGGGTGCATCCAATCGACATGCGGTTTGGATAATCGGTTAGGCCATCTCAAAATCTACCTTTTTCCAATATATCGTTCTATACCTAACTGGAATGGAAATTGCCGAAAATGGTAAGAAACTGGAAACCACAGTGTAAGGCGTGATTTTTTTTCTCCGTTTTTATTCCGTTTATTTTTTTTCGTACGGAAAACGATTTTTGATTGAAACGTTGTATACTTTAGCGGATAGAGCCGTCAAATTGTATTTAAGAGATATTTTTTTGTTTTTTTTATCTTTAATACGGAAAAAACGGCAGCTTATGAACTTTTTCCCGTAATTTCTGTTGGCGTTGCACTGGTTTGCTTAAATAATTCTGCAAGTGTCTATAATATATAACATTTTGAATTTTTTCTTGGTACACTATATCAACGGATAAAGAAGCTTTAATTTGTATTATAAGCGATCTTTGGGAAAACATATTTTGTGGCTCAAAAAAATTAATTTATGATTTTTTTATAGGTTCCTTCACCAGAGGATTTACTATATCGACTGTAGCTTATTCAATTTTTAACAAAACCGTTTTATTTTTTTCTCAAAATATGCGCTGATTACTTCTCAATATTCCTGCATGTCCAAACTTATCAAAATATATTCGCAAATTTGAGCAAAGTTGCTTTTTTGGGTGCGGAAACAGGCACAATTTTCAAATTCTAACACCATTCGATTTAGAAAAAGTTGGCCATGGTTTTACCACGTGCGTCTTCCTGAACTTTAACTTTTATACCATCTGTCAAAAATAGGTGAAAAATGCGATTTCCAAATTGATTTTTTAGAGGAATAAGACCATTTAGACTACGTCTTTTGTGGGAAATACCTACCTTGAACCTTTATCTTTTTCGTTTGACCAAAAATAAGGGGGAAAATATCGCATTTATCCCGTACTTGTAATAATAAAAATGGCTTGCAGGAGGCATATTAACTTCAGTTTTTATAGTTTTTATAATATTTGGACAGTATTTAATGTATGAAACACCTGTCTTGGACCTTTTTCTTTGCGGTTGACCAAAAATAATTGAAAAAAGTGTATTATTTGTGTGTGTCTTCAATACTCAACGTTCTATGTAATATCGAATACGTCATTAATATCCTATTTACCACAAATCACTCTCTAAGCTTCGGTAGCGTAGTAGTAGAGGCTGTTGATTTTGGAGACGAAGGTCGAGGGTTCAAACCCCACTGTTTTTTTTCTTTTTTTTAAAGTTTTTTTTTTTAATGTCGTTATTTAGGTACTGAAAATTTTTTAAATTTTGGATTCTTACAGCTATAATAATCTATACGAAAAAGCTAAAAAAAAATTACACTTACCTGTCAAAATCTGACAGCTGTAGTATAGAACTTTGTTATTTAGGTACTGAATTTTTTTTAAATTTCGGATTCTTACAGCTATAATCCTAGATACAAGAAAAGCTTAAAAAAAAATTGATATTTACCTGTCAAAATGACAGCTGTCGTATAGAACTTTGTTATTTAGGAACTGAGAAATTTTTTAATTTAGGATTCTTACAGCTATAACCCTCGTTACAAAAAATCTAAAAAAAAATTGACACTTACCTGTCAAAATTTGACAGCTATCGTATAAAACTGTGTTATTTAGGTACTGACAAATTTTTAAATTTAGGATTCTTACAGCTATAACCCTCGTTACAAAAAATCTAAAAAAAAAATTGACACTTACCTGTCAAAATTTGACAGCTATCGTATAGAACTTTGTTATTTAGGGACCTAATAATTTTATAATTTCGGACTCTTACAGCTATAACTCTCTTTACGAAAAAGCAAAAAAAAAATTGACACTTAACTGTCAAAATTTGACAGCTATCGTATAGAACTTTTAAAGAGCACCTATATGGCGCCGTCTCAGAAAACTACCTATCTATACGAGAAAACGGAAATTTTGCACCATTGTGTAGTTTTGGTCAGTTGTTATAATGACAATTTGGCGATATGTTTTCCCTTCACGTTCCGCAGGAAGGTGAGGCAAAAAAAGCAATAGAAAACATAGAAAAAAGAAACTAAGAAAAATACTTTTTAAATAAAATTTTTTAGTACTAATAATAGATGCACTCTCGGCTGACGATTAGCGATATGTACCCAGTCTAGTATTATATACGTCTCTTCCGCGCGGAATCTCGAAAACCCCGATCAGCTCTTGAACAATTTCGTCTATGTAAGACATTTCCACAGTTGCGATTTTTTTTTTCTCGGAAACGGTTGGAGTGGGACGATTGAAACTTTTAGGGTTTAGATAGGAATAGTGGGGGTACGTTGTGTAAAAATTTCTAATATACAGGGTGTGCCGGAAAAAAGTTATTAATTTTTAAATTCGAGAAATATCGGGATCTCGTTGGCATTCGATACAGGCCACAAAAATTAGTTTTTTCGATTTAAACTTTTTCGACGCGTAGACGACCGTCGGCTACAGAAGCCTATTGTTTGCCAAGGCGATCGGAAGTTGGGAAGTCAATTTTTAGATTTTTTTAAAATCAATGTAGGAGCATGTTGGATCGATAATAAATCGAATTGCGTGCGTCCCACATATTTTTGGTTTGGAAATTCGCTTAGGTCATCTCAAATACTACTTTTTTCAAATATATTGTTCTAATTGACACTTACCTGTCAAAATTTGACAGCTATGGTATAAAACTTTGTATTTAGGAACTGAAAAAAATTATCAATTTAGGATTCTTTTAGTAGTAACTCTCGCTACGAAAAAGCTAAAAAAAAATTGAAACTTACCTGTCAAAATCTGACAGCTGTCGTATAAAACTTTGTTATTTGGGTAATAAAAATGATTGAATTTCAGATTCTTATAGCGTCAATCATCAGTACGAAAAAAACGAACTCGAGTAGTAAAAAATTACACATACTTATATTTCTATTGCGACCTGGGTTGTGAAGAAACTACAAATATTTTTTTGAACATGAATCAAAGTGCTTACAATTAGCGCTTGCTAACAAATGGTTTTGTCAAAAGTATAAAATTAAACGAACTGGAGCAGTGCCGTGCCCGAAGGGCTCGGCACAATAATATTTTCACAAATTTATTAGCTGATAATGTGATAATAATAATGAAATATGAAAAGTATATCCCACATTGCACAAAGGTGTGGGAGTTTAAAAAGCACCTATAAATGTCAATATCAATATCATCATATTAAATAATATATAATAATATATTTCAGTAACGAAAAGTCATAGCGAATCGAGCGAGACGGCAATGAATATAGGACATCGAACACTATACGATGCCGTCTTCAAAACCTACCTCTCTATACGAAAAACCGGAAATTTTGCAACCGTTTTTTTATTTTTTAGTTTTTGTCAGTTGTTATAATGACAATTTGGCGATATGTTTCCCCTTCACGTTCCGCAGGAAGGTGAGGCAAAAAAGCAACAGTAAATAGAGTAAAAGAAAAGTATTTTTTTATTGTAAATTTTTTTTTAGTACTAATATTAGATGCACTCTCGGCTGACGATTAGCGATATGTACCCAGTCTAGTATTATATACGTCGCTTCCGCGCGGAATCTCGAAAACCCCGATCAGCTCTTGAACAATTTCGTCTATGTAAGACATTTTCACAGTTGCGATTTTTTTTTCTCGGAAACGGTTAAAGTGGGACGATTGAAACTTTTAGGGTTTAGATAGGAATAGTGGGGGTACGTTGTGTAAAAATTTCTAATATACAGGGTGTGCCGAAAAAAAGTTATTAATTTTTAAAGTCGAGAAATATCGGGATCTCGTTGGCATTCGATACAGGTCGTAAAAATGAGTTTTTTTGATTTAAACTTTTTCGGCGCATAGACGACCGTCGGCTACAGAAGCCTATTGTTTGCCAAGGCGATCGGAAGTTGGAAAGTCAATTTTTTGTTTTTTTTTTAAATCAATGTAGGAGCATGTTGGATCGATAATAAATCGAATTGCGTGCGTCCCACATATTTTTGGTTTGGAAATTCGCTTAGGTCATCTCAAATACTACTTTTTTCAAATATATTGTTCTAATTGACACTTACCTGTCAAAATTTGACAGCTATGGTATAAAACTTTGTTATTTAGGAACTGAAAAAATTATCAATTTAGGATTCTTACAGCAATAACCCTCACTACAAAAAAGCTAAAAAAAATTGACACTTACCTGTCAAAATTTGATAGCTATCGTATAAAACTTTGTTATTTAGGTACTGAATTTATTTTAAATTTCGGATTCCTCCAGCTATAACCCTCGCTACAAAAAACCTAAAAAAAAATTGACACTTACTTGTCAAAATTTGACAGCTATCGTATAAAACTTTGTTATTTAGGAACTGAAAATTTTTTCAACTTAGGATTCTTACAGCTATAGCCCTCGCTACGAAAACGGTTAAAAAAAAATTCACGCTTACCTGTCAAAATTTGACAGCTGTTGTATAGAACTTTGTTATTTAGGTACTGAATTTTTTTTAAATTTCGGACTCTTACAGCTATAATCTCAGATACAAGAAAAGCTTTAAAAAACTTGACATTTACTTGTCAAAATGGTAGCTGTCGTATAAAACTTTCTTATTTAGGTAATAAAAATGATTGAATTTCAGATTCTTACAGCGTCAATCATCAGAGTGAAAAAAACGAACTTGAGCAGTAAAAAATTACACATACTTATATTTTTATTGCGACCTGGGTTGTAAAGAAACTACACATACTTTTTTGAACACGAATCGAAGTGCTTAACAGTTAGGGCTTGCTAACAAATGGTTTGGTCAAAAGTATAAAATTAAACGAACGAACTCGAGCAGTAATAATATTTCCACAAATTTATTAGCTGATAATGTGATAATAATAATGAAATATAAAAAGTACATCCCACATTGCACAAAGGTGTGCGAGTTTAAAAAGCACCTATAAATGTCCATATCAATATCATAATATTAAATAACATATATTTCAGTAATGAAAAGTCGTAGCGAATCGAGCGAGACGGCAATGGAAATAGGACGTCGACGACTATACGATGCCGTCTTCAAAAACTACCTATCTATACGAAAAACCGGAAATTTTGCACCCGTTTTTTTATTTTTTAGTTTTTGTCAGTTGTTATAATGACAATTTGGCGATATGTTTCCCCTTCACGTTCCGCAGGAAGGTGAGGTAAAAAAAGCAATAGTAAATAGAGAAAGGGAAAAGAAAATAATTTTTTTAGTACTAATATTAGATGCACTCTCGGCTGACGATTAGCGATATGTACCCAGTCTAGTATTATATACGTCTCTTCCGCGCGGAATCTCGAAAACCCCGATCAGCTCTTGAACAATTTCGTCTATGTAAGACATTTTCACAGTTGCGATTTTTTTTCTTCGGAAACGGTTAGAGTGGGACGATTGAAACTTTTAGGGTTTAGATAGGAATAGTGGGGGTACATTGTGTAAAAATTTCGAATATACAGGGTGTGCCGAAAAAAAGTTATTAATTTTTAAAGTGGAGAAATATCGGGATCTCGTTGGCATTCGACACAGGTCGTAAAAATGAGTTTTTTTGATTTAAACTTTTTAGGCGCATAGACGACCGTCGGCTACAGAAGCCTATTGTTTGCCAAGGCGATCGGAAGTTGGGAAGTCAATTTTCTGATTTTTTTTAAATCAATGTAGGGGCATGTTGGATCGATAATAAATCGAATTGCGTGCGTCCCACATATTTTTGGTTTGGAGATTCGCTTAGGTCATCTCAAATACTACTTTTTTCAAATATATTGTTCTAATTGACACTTACCTGTCAAAATTTGACAGCTATGGTATAAAACTTTGTTATTTAGGAACTGAAAAAATTTTCAATTTAGGATTCTTACAGTAGTAACTCTCGCTACGAAAAAGCTAAAAAAAAATTGAAACTTACCTGTCAAAATCTGACAGCTGTCGTATAAAACTTTGTTATTTAGATACTGAAATTTTTTTAAATTTCGGATTCTTACATCTATAATGCAAGATACAAGAAAAGCTTTAAAAAAAAATTACAGTTACCTGTCAAAATGACAGCTGTCGTATAAAACTTTTAAAGAGCACCTATATGGCGCCGTCTCAGAAAACTACCTATCTATACGAGAAAACGGAAATTTTGCATCATTGTGTAGTTTTGGTCAGTTGTTATAATGACAATTTGGCGATATGTTTCCCCTTCACGTTCCGCAGGAAGGTGAGGCAAAAAAAGCAATAGAAAACATAGAAAAAAGAAACTAAGAAAAATACTTTTTAAATACAAATTTTTAGTACTAATAATAGCTGCACTCTCGGCTGACGATTAGCGATATGTACCCAGTACGATTTTATGAATTTTTAAAAAAATAACAAAAATCTAATATTTCTGCCAGTTTTTACATTTTCTTCAATACGTCCCTTACTATCGCTTTTAGAATAGAAATTAATATAACTTTTTATATGGAGAATAGAAAAAGGCTACTTTTTTATTTAAAAAGTTTTTATCTAAGTTTTATCAGTTCCGAGATATTGCCAAATATATGAAAACCACTTTTAA
This sequence comes from Polydrusus pterygomalis, assembly GCA_963969555.1. Classification (NCBI taxonomy): domain Eukaryota; kingdom Metazoa; phylum Arthropoda; class Insecta; order Coleoptera; family Curculionidae; genus Polydrusus; species Polydrusus pterygomalis. The sequence goes on from OZ018385.1 coordinate 7,765,801, forward strand.
TTCCATATCTCAAAAACTATAAGACCTACAAAAAATTACTAAGAACTTAAAGTGAAGATCTCGTAAAGATGCTACTTAATAGTTATATACATTGTTGCCATATCTCTTATACTTTCCGAGGAAAATGTTACCTTATTGATTTCATCAAATTTTCATGACTATATACATGAAAAAATTTCAAAAATTTAAAATTCGAAAATATGACAACTTTTCTATAAATCTTCATCGAAAATAACGTAAAACTCACAAATAGCAAAGAAAATATACAAAATAACGTTTTTACGAATTTTTTAAAGAAAATCAAAAATTATACGTAATTGATAAGACCATCCTTGGTTGTGAAAAAACTATGCCTAATCTTTGGTTGTGAAAAAACGATGCCTAAACTTTGGTTGTGAAAAAACTATGCCCAATCTTTGGTTGTGAAAAAAATATGCCATAATATTTGTTTGTCATAAGACTATGCCAAAATCTTTGTTTGTCATAAGACTATGCCATAATCTTTGTTTGTCAGAAGACTATGCCTTAAACTTTGTTTGTCAGAAGACTATGCCTTAAACTTTGTTTGTCATAAGACTATGCCGTAATCTTTGTTTGTCATAAGAATATGCCTTAAAATTTGTTTGTCATAAAAATATACATAATCTTTGGTTGTTATAAAACTATGCCATAATATTTGTTTGTCATAAGACTATGCACTAATGTTTGTTTGTCATAAGACTATGCCAAAATCTTTGTTTGTCATAAGACTATGCCTTAAACTTTGTTTGTCATAAGACTATGCCATAATCTTTGTTTGTCATAAGACTATGCCATAATCTTCACCGATCTTTGGTTGTGAAAAAACTATGCATAATCTTTGATTGTTAAAAAACTATGCGTAATCTCTGTAGTAATAATGATAATATTGTGTGAAATAACTAAGTACGTCGTAAAACATATAACGTAACATGAAAATGTACTTTATACCGCCGTTAGGCGGTATGACCCCACAAATAAAACTATACATATAGGTGGACAAAGAGATTGCAATATGGCCGACAGACGAGCGAGGCGGCATTGGAAACGGGACGTTAAGCACTATACGGCACCGCCTCCGAAAACTACCTATCTATACGAGAAAATGGAAATTTTGCACCATTGTCTAGTTTTGGTCAGTTGTTATAATGACAATTTGGCGATATGTTTCCCCTTCACGTTCCGCAGGAAGGTGAGGCAAAAAAAGCAATAGTAAATAGAAAAAAAGAAAAGAAAAGTATTTTTTTATTGTAAATTTTTTTTTTAGTACTAATATTAGATGCACTCTCGGCTGACGATTAGCGATATGTACCCAGTCTAGTATTATATACGGCGGCTACATTTAAAATAAGTTGTCGTCAGTTTCGACATCTTCACATTTGCGATTTCTTTTCTCGGAAACGGTAAGAGTGGGACGATTGAAACTTTTTCAGTTTAGAGAGGAATAGTGGGGGTACAATGTGTAAAAATTTTGAATATACAGGGTGTACAGGAAAAAAGTTATTAATTTTTAGAGTCGGGAAATATCGGGATCTCGTTGGTATTCGATACAGGCCACAAAAATTAGTTTTTTCGATTTAAACTTTTTCGACGCGTAGACGACCGTGGGCTACAGAACCCTATTGTTTGTGAGCGCGATCGAAAGTTTGGAAGTAATTTTTTTGATTTTTTCAAAGTTAAATATGGGACTAAACAGGTACCTATTGAATCGTTAATAAGTCGAATTGGGTCCATCCGATCGACATTCGGTTTGGATAATCCTTTAGGCAATTATTAAAGATTGCTAACAAATGGTTTTGTAAAAAGTATGAAATAAAATAAACGAATTGGAACAGTGCCGTGCCGGAAGGGCTCGGCAAAATAAGCTTTTAAACTAATTTATCAGCTATCAATGTAAGAATAGTTTCTTTACTTATGTTTAAATCGATTGAATACATATTTTTATAGAACAAACTTGGAAAGTATATTCCACATTGATACGTTTGCTGTGCAATTTTAAAAAAAGCCGGTGCTGATGGGTTCAATGTTAATATCAATATCATAATATTAAATATCATATATTTTCGTAACGAAAAGTCGTAGCGAATCGAGCGAGACCAAACTGGAAACGGGACATCGAGCACTATACGATGCCGTCTTCAAAAACTACCTATCTATACAAGAAAATGGAAATTTTGCACCCGTTATTTTTATTTTTTAGTTTTTGTCAGTTGTTATAATGACAATTTGGCGATATGTTTCCCCTTCACGTTCCGCAGGAAGGTGAGGCAAAAAAAGCAACAATGTATATAACTAATAAGTAGCATCTTTATGAGATCTTCACTTTAAGTTCTTAGAAATTTTTTGTAGGTCTTATAGTTTTTGAGATATGGAATTAAAAGTGGTTTTCATGTATTTGCCAATATCTCGAAACTGATAGAACTTAGATAGAAACTCTTTAAATAAAAAAGTTGCCTTTTTCTATTGTCCAGATAAAACGTTATATTAACTTTTGTTCCAAAGGCCGTAATAAGGGACGTATTGAGGAAACTGTGAAAACCGACCAAAAAATCCGAGTTTTCTGGTTTTTTTTTTTTAAATTCATAGAATTGTTATTTATCATATTTTCTTCGCTATTTTCGGGTTTTACGTTATTTTTGATGGAAATGTACCGTAAAATTGACTTATTTGCGAATTTTAAATTTTGGCATTTTTTCCATGTTCAGGAAAATGCTATGAAATCCATAAAAGACCATTTTCCTCGGAAACTGAAAGAGATACGGCAACAATGTATATAACTAATAAGTAGCATTCTTAAGAGATCTTGACTTTAAGTTCTCAGAAACTTTTTGTACGTCTTATAGTTTTTGAGATATGGAATTAAAAGTGGTTTTCATGTATTTGCCAATATCTCGAAATTGATAGAACTTAGATAGAAACTCTTCAAATAAAAAAGTTGCCTTTTTCTATTGTCCAGATAAAACGTTATATTAACTTATGTTCCAAAGGCCGTAATAAGGGACGTATTGAGGAAACTTTGAAAACCGACAAAAAAATCCGAGTTTTCTGAATATTTTTTTAAAAATTCATAGAATTGTTAATTATCATATTTTCTTCGCTATTTTCGGGTTTTACGTTATTTTTGATGGAAATGTACCAAAAAATTGATATATTTGCGAATTTTAAATTTTGGCATTTTTTCCATGTATATGCTCAGGAAAATGCTATGAAATCCATAAAAGACCATTTTCCTCGGAAACTGAAAGAGATACGGCAACAATGTATATAACTAATAAGTAGCACCCTTAAGAGATCTTTACTTTAAGTTCTTAGACATTTTTTGTAGGTCTTATAGTTTTTGAGATATGGAATTAAAAGTGGTTTTCATATATTAGCCAATATCTCGAAACTGATAAAGCTTAGATAGAACCTCTTCAAATAAAAAAGTTGCCTTTTTCTATGGTCCAGATAAAAGGTTATATTGATTTCTATTCTAAAAGCGATCATAAGGGACGTATTGGCTCGGCACAATAATATTTCTACAAATTTATTAGCTGATAATTGATAGCTTCCATGTAAGAATAATTTTTTGCTTATGTTTTAATCGATTGAATACTTACATATTTTTATAGAGCAAATATGGAAAGTATATCCCACATTGCACAAAGGTGTGCGAGTTTAAAGAGCACCTATACGGCGCCGTCTCAGAAAACTACCTATCTATACGAGAAAACGGAAATTTTGCACCATTGTGTAGTTTTGGTCAGTTGTTATAATGACAATTTGGCGATATGTTTTCCCTTCACGTTCCGCAGGAAGGTGAGGCAAAAAAAGCAATAGTAAATAGAAAAAAAGAAAAGAAAAGTATTTTTTTATTGTAAATTTTTGTAAATCTTTTTAGTACTAATATTAGATGCACTCTCGGCTGACGATTAGCGATATGTACCCAGTCTAGTTACATATCGCGCTACACCGCGATATGTTATACGGCGCTTCGGTGAAAATAATGTATGTATGTTGTCGCCGCCGCCGCCGCCGCCGTGGCTTTCGACATTTTCACATTTGCGATTTTTTTTCTCGGAAACTGTTAGAGTGGGACGATTGAAACTTTTTCAGTTTAGAGAGGAATAGTGGGGGTACGTTGTGTAAAAATTTCGAATATACAGGGTGTGCTGGAAAAAAGTTATTAAACGTCAAAGTCGAGAAATATCGGGATCTCGTTGAAATTCGATACAGGCCACAAAAATTAGTTTTTTCGATTTAAACTTTTTCGACGCGTAGGCGACCGTGGGCTACAGAACCCTATTGTTTGTGAGCGCGATCGAAAGTTTGGAAATAATTTTTTTTATTTTTTAAAAGTCAAAATTTGGTCCAAAATGGTACCTCTTGGATCGCTAATAAGTTGAATTGGGTGCATTCGATCGACATGCGGTTTGGATAATCGGTTAGGCCATCTCAAAAACTACCTTTTTCCAATATATCGTTCTATACCTAACTGGAATGGAAATTGCCGAAAATTGTAAGAAAGTGGAAATCATAAAGTTAGGCCTGATTTTTTCACGGTTTTTATTTTTTTTCGTACTGAAAACGACTTTTGATCGAAACGTTGTAAACTTTAGCGGATAGAGCTCGTCAAATTGTATTTAAGAGATATTTTTTCGTTTCTTTATCTTTAATACGGAAAAAACGGCCGCTTTTTTTTTACTATATCGACTGTAGCTTATTCAATTTTTAACAAAACCGTTTTATTTTTTTCTCAAAAAATGCGCTGATTACTTCGCAACACCTCTACATATTCAAAATCATTAAAATATATTCGCAAAATTAAGAAAAGTCGCTTTTTTGGGTGCGGAAACAGGCAATCTTTACAAATTCTAACATCATTCACTTTTGACTAAGAGTGCCTTGATATTGATGTATCTAAATTAAATTAATTCTAAAAATCCGGCTGTCAAAAATGGCGAAAAATGGGTGTTTTCAGCGTGACTTGCTAGAATAATAAGAACATTTCCAGATTTTAAATCGGGTGGAATATCTACCTTGAACCTTCTTCTAATTTTACTGACCAAAATATTTGCCCAAAATGATTCAGAAATGGTTGTAATCTCGATTTTAAAGATGGCGTTTCGACATTGATTATCCGTCGCCACATGGTAGAAGGTTATTCGACATTTCGATATTCGCGATTTTTTTTTTCGGAAACGGTTAGAGCAAAACAATTCAAACTTTCTGGACGTAGAGAGGAATAGTCGGGGCACGTTCTGGGAACAATTTCAAATATACAGGGTGTACCGGAAAAAAGTTATTAAAGTCAAAGTTAAAAAATATGTTTTTTTTTCGTTGTAGGGCGATACAGGTGGCAAAAATCATTTTAATCGATTTAAACTTTTTCGACATGTAGACGACGTTAGGCTACAAAACACTGTTGTTTGCGAACGCGATCGAAAGTTGGGAAGTAATTTTTTTGATTTTTTTAAAATCAATGTAGGGTCATATTGGATCGTTAATAAATCGAATTGGGTGCATCCCATCGACATGCGGTTTGGATAATCGGTTAGGCCATCTCAAAATCTACCTTTTTCCAATATATCGTTCTATACCTAACTGGAATGGAAATTGCCGAAAATGGTAAGAAACTGGAAACCACAGTGTAAGGCGTGATTTTTTTCTCAGTTTTTATTCCGTTTATTTTTTTTCGTACGGAAAACGATTTTTGATTGAAACGTTGTATACTTTAGCGGATAGAGCCGTCAAATTGTATTTAAGAGATATTTTTTCGTTTTTTTATCTTTAATACAGAAAAAACGGCAGCTTATGAACTTTTTCCCGTAATTTCTGTTGGCGTTACACTGGTTTGCTTAAATAATTCTGCAAGTGTCTATAATATATAACATTTTGAAATTTTTCTTGGTACACTATATCAACGGATAAAGAAGCTTTAATTTGTATTATAAGCGATCTTTAGGAAAACATATTTTGTGGCTCAAAAAAATTAATTCCTGATTTTTTTATAGGTTCCTTCACCAGAGGTTTTACTATATCGACTGTAGCTTATTCAATTTTTAACAAAACCGTTTTATTTTTTTCTCAAAATATGCGCTAATTACTTTTCAATATTCCTGCATGTCCAAACTTATCAAAATATATTCGCAAATTCTAGCAAAGTTGCTTTTTTGGGTGCGGAAACAGGCACAATTTTCAAATTCTAACACCATTCGATTTAGAAAAAGTTGGCCATGGTTTTACCACGTACGTTTTCCTGAACTTTAACTTTTATACCATCTGTCAAAAATAGGTGAAAAATGCGATTTCCAAATTGATTTTTTAGAGGAATAAGACCATTTAGATTACGTCTTTTGTGGGAAATACCTACCTTGAACCTTTATCTTTTTCGTTTGACCAAAAATAAGGGGGAAAATATCGCATTTATCCCGTACTTGTAATAATAAAAATGGCTTGCAGGAGGCATATTAACTTCAATTTTTATAGTTTTTATAATATTTGGAGAGAATTTAATGTATGAAACACCTGTCTTGGACCTTTTTCTTTGCGGTTGACCAAAAATAATTGAAAAAAGTGTATTATTTGTGTGTGTCTTCAATACTCAACGTTCTATGTAATATCGAATACGTCATTAATATCCTATTTACCACAAATCACTCTCTAAGCTTCGGTAGCGTAGTAGTAGAGGCTGTTGATTTTGGAGACGAAGGTCGAGGGTTCAAACCCCACTGTTTTTTTTTCTTTTTTTTAAAGTTTTTTTTTTTAATGTCGTTATTTAGGTACTGAAAATTTTTTAAATTTTGGATTCTTACAGCTATAATAATCTATACGAAAAAGCTAAAAAAAAATTACACTTACCTGTCAAAATCTGACAGCTGTAGTATAGAACTTTGTTATTTAGGTACTGAATTTTTTTTAAATTTCGGATTCTTACAGCTATAATCCTAGATACAAGAAAAGCTTAAAAAAAAATTGATATTTACCTGTCGAAATGACAGCTGTCGTATAGAACTTTGTTATTTAGGAACTGAGAAATTTTTTAATTTAGGATTCTTACAGCTATAACCCTCGTTACAAAAAATCTAAAAAAAAATTGACACTTACCTGTCAAAATTTGACAGCTATCGTATAAAACTGTGTTATTTAGGTACTGACAAATTTTTAAATTTAGGATTCTTACAGCTATAACCCTCGTTACAAAAAATCTAAAAAAAAAATTGACACTTACCTGTCAAAATTTGACAGCTATCGTATAGAACTTTGTTATTTAGGGACCTAATAATTTTATAATTTCGGACTCTTACAGCTATAACTCTCTTTACGAAAAAGCAAAAAAAAAATTGACACTTAACTGTCAAAATTTGACAGCTATCGTATAGAACTTTTAAAGAGCACCTATATGGCGCCGTCTCAGAAAACTACCTATCTATACGAGAAAACGGAAATTTTGCACCATAGTGTAGTTTTGGTCAGTTGTTATAATGACAATTTGGCGATATGTTTTCCCTTCACGTTCCGCAGGAAGGTGAGGCAAAAAAAGCAATAGAAAACATAGAAAAAAGAAACTAAGAAAAATACTTTTTAAATAAAATTTTTTAGTACTAATAATAGATGCACTCTCGGCTGACGATTAGCGATATGTACCCAGTCTAGTATTATATACGGCGGCTACATTTTAAATAAATTGTCGTCGTCAGTTTCGACATTTTCACATTTGCGATTTCTTTTCTCGGAAACGGTAAGAGTGGGACGATTGAAACTTTTTCAGTTTAGAGAGGAATAGTGGAGGTACGTTGTGTGAAAATTTCGAATATACAGGGTGTGCCGGAAAAAAGTTATTAATTTTTAAAGTCGATAATTATCGGATTCTCGTTGGGATTCGATACAGTTCGTAAAAATGAGTTTTTTTGATTTAAACTTTTTCGACGCGTAGACGACCGTGAGCTACAGAACCCTATTGTTTGTGAGCGCGATCGAAAGTTTGGAAGTAATTTTTTTGATTTTTCTAAAGTTGAAAATTGATCAAAAATGGTACCTCTTGGATCGCTAATAAGTCGAATTGGGTGCATCCGATCAACATTCGGTTTTGATAATCGTTTAGGCTATCTCAAAAACTACCTTTTTCCAATATATCGTTCTATACCTAACTGGAATGCAAATGATCAAAAATTGTAAGAAACTGGAAAGCGTGATTTTTTCGCAGTTTTTATTTTTTTTCGTACGGAAAACGACTTTTGATCGAAACGTTGTATACTTTAGCGGATAGAGCTCTTCAATTTGTATTTTAAAGATATTTTTCGTTTCTTTATCTTTAATACGGAAAAAACGACAGCCTATGAATTTTTTCCAGTAATTTCTGTTGGCGTCGCACTGGTTTGTTAAATACTTCTGCAAGTGTCTATAAATATAACTTTTTGAATTTTTTCTTGATCCACCATATCAACCGATAAACAAGCTTAAGTTTGCATAGTAAACGCGCTCTGAAAAAACATCATTTGTGGCTCAAAAAAATTAATTTATAATTTTTTTTTTTTTTATCAAGAGATATTTTTATCCGACGTTTTACTATATCGACTAGCTTATTCAATTTTTAACAAAACCGTTTTATTTTTTCCCAAAAAAAGCGCTGATTTATTCTCAACACCTCTACATATCCAAACTTATTAAAATATATTCGTAAGTTTAAGAAAAATCGAGTTTTTGAGTGCGGAAACAAGCAAAATTTGCAAATTCTAATACCATTCAATTTTGACTAGAGTGCTTTGACTGCTTTGGTTAATGTAAGTAAATTAATTCTAAAAAACCGACTGTCAAAAATGGCGAAAAATTGGTGTTTTGAGCTTGACTTGCTAGACTAATAAGAAGATTTCCAGATTTTAAATCGGATGGAATATCTACCTTGAACCTTCTTCTAATTTTATTGACCAAAATATTTGCCAAAATGTTTCAGAAATAGTTGTAATCTCGATTTTAAAGATGACGTTCCGACATTGAAAATGCATCGCCACGTGGTGGGAGGCTGTTCGATATTTCGATATTCGCGAATTTTTTTCTCGGAAACGGTTAGAGCAAAACGATAAAAAATTTCTGGACGTAGAGAGGAATAGTAGGGGCACGTTCTGGGAACAATTTCCAATATACAGGGTGTACCGAAAAAAAGTTATTTAAGTCAAAGTTGAAAAATATGTTTTTTTTTCGTTGTAGCGCGATACAGGTGGCAAAAATCATTTTAATCGATTTAAACTTTTTTGGCATGTAGACGATGTTGGGCTACAAAACACTGTTGTTTGCGAACGCGATCGAAAGTTGGAAAGTCAATTTTTTGATTTTTTTAAAAATCAATGTAGAGTCATGTTGGATCGTTAATAAATCGAATTGGGTGCGTCTAAGAACACACTTTTGGTTTGGAGATGAGCTTAGGTCATCTTAAATACTACTTTTTTTCAAATATATTTTTCTATACCTACCGGTAATAAAAAGGGTGCAAATTATAAAAAAGTAAGAATTACTATTTAAGAAACGATTCTTTTACGGTTATCATTGTTTTTCGTACGAAAAACAACTTTTGATCGAAATGTTATATATTATAGTATTTGTAGAATTATACCGTTTTAATCCTAAATTGAAAATTAACTGTCAAAATAACAGCTGTCGTATAGAACTTTGTTATTTAGGAACTGAAAAAATTTTCAATTTAGGATTCTTACAGCTATAATCCTCGTTCCGAAAAAGCTAAAAAAAAATTGACACTAAACTGTCAAAATCTTACAGCTGTCGTATAAAACTTTGTTATTTATTAACTGAAAATTTTTTCAACTTAGGATTCTTACAGCTATAGCCCTCGCTATGAAAAAGGTTAAAAAAAAATTGACGCTTACCTGTCAAAATTTGACAGCTGTTGTGTAGAACTTTGTTACCTCTGAAATTTTTTTAAATTTTGGACTCTTACAGCTATACTCTCAGATACAAAAAAAGCTTTAAAAAACTTGACTTTTACCTGTCAAAATGGTAGCTGTCGTATAAAACTTTCTTATTTACCAAAATAATCATAAATATGATTGAATTTCAGATTCTTACAGCGTCAATCATCAGTACGAAAAAAACGAACTTGAGCAGTAAAAAATTACACATACTTATATTTTTATTGCGACCTGAGTTGTGAAGAAATTACACATATTTTATTGAACACGAATCGAAGTGCTTAACAGTTAGGGCTTGCTAACAAATGGTTTTGTCAAAAGTATAAAATTAAATGAACGAACTCGAGCAGTGCCGTGCCCGAAGGGCTCGGCACAATAATATTTCCACAAATTTATTAGCTGATAATGTGATAATGAAATATGAAAAGTATATCCCACATTGCACAAAGGTGTGCGAGTTTAAAAGCACCTATAAATGTCCATATCAATATCATAATATTAAATAACATATATTTCAGTAATGAAAAGTCGTAGCGAATCGAGCGAGACGGCAATGGAAATAGGACGTCGAGCAATATACGATGCCGTCTTCAAAAACTACCTATCTATACGAGAAACCGGAAATTTTGCATCCGTTTTTTTTATTTTTTATTTTTTGTTAGTTGTTATAATGACAATTTGGCGATATGTTTCCCCTTCACGTTCCGCAGGAAGGTGAGGTAAAAAAAGCAATAGTAAATAGAGAAAAGGAAAAGAAAATAATTTTTTTAGTACTAATATTAGATGCACTCTCGGCTGACGATTAGCGATATGTACCCAGTCTAGTATTATATACGTCTCTTCCGCGCGGAATCTCGAAAACCCCGATCAGCTCTTGAACAATTTCGTCTATGTAAGACATTTTCACAGTTGCGATTTTTTTTTCTCGGAAACGGTTAGAGTGGGACGATTGAAACTTTTAGGGTTTAGATAGGAATAGTGGGGGTACGTTGTGTAAAAATTTCTAATATACAGGGTGTGCCGAAAAAAAGTTATTAATTTTTAAAGTCGAGAAATATCGGGATCTCGTTGGCATTCGATACAGGTCGTAAAAATGAGTTTTTTTAATTTAAACTTTTTCGGCGCATAGACGGCCGTCGGCTACAGAAGCCTATTGTTTGCCAAGGCGATCGGAAGTTGGGAAATCAATTTTTTGATTTTTTTAAAATCAATGTAGAGCATGTTGGATCGATAATAAATCGAATTGCGTGCGTCCCACATATTTTTGGTTTGAAATTCGCTTAGGTCATCTCAAATACTACTTTTTTCAAATATATTGTTCTAATTGACACTTACCTGTCAAAATTTGACAGCTTTGGTATAAAACTTTGTTATTTAGGAACTGAAAAAATTATCAATTTAGGATTCTTACAGTAGTAACTCTCGCTACGAAAAAGCTAAAAAAATATTGAAACTTACCTGTCAAAATCTGACAGCTATCGTATAAAACTTTGTTATTTAGATACTGAATTTTTTTTTTAATTTCGGATTCTTACATCTATAATGCAAGATACAAGAAAAGCTTTAAAAAAAAATTACAGTTACCTGTCAAAATGACAGCTGTCGTATAAAACTTTGTTATTTAGGAATTCAAACATTTTTTAATTTAGAACTCTTACAGCTATAATCCTAGATACAAGAAAAGGGTTAAAAAAAATTGACACTTACCTGTCAAAATTTGACAGCTGTTGTATTCAACTTTGTTATTTAGGTACTAAAATTTTTTTAAATTTTGGGATCTTACAGCTATAATCCTAGATACAAGAAACGCTTAAAATAAACTTGACATTTACCTGTCAAAATAACAGCTGTCGTATAGAACTTTGTTATTTACGTACTGAAAATATTTGAATTTCAGATTCTTACAGCGTCAATCCTCAGTACGAAAAAAACGAACTTGGGTAGTAAAAAATTACACATATGTTTTTATTGCCACCTGGGTTGTGAAGAAACCACGCATTTTTTTTTATCGCGAATCGAAATTCCTTACAATAAGGGCTTGCTAACAAATGGTTTTGTCAAAAGAATGAAATGAAACGAACGAACTTGAACAGAGCCGTGCCCGAAGGGCTCGGCACAATAATATTTCCACAAATTTATTAGCTGATAATGTGATTATTATAATAAAATATGGAACGTATATATCCCACATTGCACAAAGGTGTGTGAGTTAAAAAGCACCTATAAATGTCAATATCATAATATTATATATCATATATTTCCGCAACGAAAAGTCGTAGCGAATCGAGCGAGGCGGTTTTGGAAACGGGACGTTGAGCACTATACGATGCCGTCTTCAAAACCTACCTCTCTATACGAGAAACCGGAAATTTTGCACCCGTTTTTTTATTTTTTAGTTTTTGTCAGTTGTTATAATGACAATTTGGCGATATGTTTCCCCTTCACGTTCCGCAGGAAGGTGAGGCAAAAAAAGCAACAGTAAATAGAGTAAAAGAAAAGAAAAGTATTTTTTTATTGTAATTTTTTTTTTAGTACTAATATTAGATGCACTCTCGGCTGACGATTAGCGATATGTACCCAGTCTAGTATTATATACGTCTCTTCCGCGCGGAATCTCGAAAACCCCGATCGGCTCTTGAACAATTTCGTCTATGTAAGACATTTTCACATTTGCGATTTTTTTTCTCGGAAACGGTTAGAGTGGGACAATTGAAACTTTTTGGGTTTAGAGAGGAATAGTGGGGGTACGTTGTGTAAAAATTTCGAATATACAGGGTGTCCCGAAAAAAAGTTATTAAACCCCAAAGTCGAAAAATATCGGTTTCTCGTTGAAATTCGATACAGGTCGTAAAAATAAGTTTTCTTGATTTAAACTTTTTCGACGCGTAGACGACCGTCGGCTTCAGAAGCCTATTGTTTGCCAAGGTGATCGGAAGTTGGAAAGTCAATTTTTTTATTTTTTTTTTAATCAATGTAGGGGCATCTTGGATCGTTAATAAATCGAATTGGGTGCGTCCCACATATTTTTGATTTGGAAATTCGTTTAGGTCATCTCAAATACTACTTTGTATCGAAAAAAAAACTACAATAAAAAGTATTTTTTTTGTTTCTTCATCTTTAATAAGGCAATAATATTCTATATTATTTTTAAAGTGGTCGGTGGCCTAGTGGTATATATTAGATTACGACTTTTGGTCACGATGATCCCGGGTTCAATTCCAGGCGCGTCTTTTTATTTTTTTTAATATTTCGTTATTTAGGTAGGTAGGTACTGAAAGTTTTTTAAATTTCGGATTCTTACAGCGACAATCCTCGGTACGAAAATACCAACTTGGGTTGTGAAGAAACAAAATTTATTTTTTTTATCACGAATTGAAATGTTTCAAAATTAGAGGTTGCTAACAAATGGTTTTGTCAAAAGTATAAAATGAAACAAACGAACTCCAACAGTGCCGTGCCCAAAGGGCTCGGCACAATAAAATGTTCACCAATTTATAAGCTGTTTATGTAAGAATAGTTAATATCATATATTTCGGTAACGAAAAGTCGTAGCGGATCGAGCGAGACGGCATTGAAAATAGGACGTCGACCACTATACGATGCCGTCTCCAAAAACTACCTATCGATCTATACGAAAAAATGGAAATTTTGCACAATTTTCTAGTTTTGGTCAGTTGTTATAATGACAATTTAGCGATATGTTTCCCCTTCACGTTCCGCAGGAAGGTGAAGCAAAAAAAGCAATAGTAAATGGAGAAAAAGAAAAGAATAGTATTTTTTTTTTGTAAATTTTCTTAGTACTAATATTAGATGCACTCTCGGCTGACGATTAGCGATATGTACCCAGTCTAGTTAACATATCGCTTTCCGCGATATGTTATTCGTCGCCTTCACGCGGAATCACGGCAACCCCGACTGCTTCCCGAAAATTTTGCACTATATCGTCTGCTTCATTTGAAATATGTGCGTATGTTGTCCGTGTCGGCGGCGTCGGCGTCGGCGTCGTCAGTTTCGACATTTTCACATTTGCGATTTTTTTTCTCGGAAACGGTTAATGTGAGACAATTGAAACTTTTTGGGTTTACAAAGGAATAGTGGGGGTACGTTGTGTGAAAATTTCGAATATACAGGGTGTGCCGGAAAAAAGTTATTAATTTTTAAAGTCGAGAAATATCGGGATCTCGTTGGCATTCAATACAGGCCACAAAAATTAGTTTTTTCGATTTAAACTTTTTCGACGCGTAGACGACCGTGGGCTACAGAACCCTATTGTTTGTGAGCGCGATCGAAAGTTTGGAAGTAATTTTTTTTATTTTTTAAAAGTCAAAATTTGGTCCAAAATGGTACCTCTTGGATCGCTAATAAGTTGAATTGGGTGCATTCGATCGACATGCGGTTTGGATAATCGGTTAGGCCATCTCAAAAACTACCTTTTTCCAATATATCGTTCTATACCTAACTAGAATGGAAATTGCCGAAAATTGTAAGAAAGTGGAAATCATAAAGTTAGGCCTGATTTTTTCACGGTTTTTATTTTTTTTCGTACTGAAAACGACTTTTGATCGAAACGTTGTAAACTTTAGCGGATAGAGCTCGTCAAATTGTATTTAAGAGATATTTTTTCGTTTCTTTATCTTTAATACGGAAAAAACGGCAGCTTTTTTTTTACTATATCGACTGTAGCTTATTCAATTTTTAACAAAACCGTTTTATTTTTTTCTCAAAAAATGCGCTGATTACTTCGCAACACCTCTACATATTCAAAATCATTAAAATATATTCGCAAAATTGAGAAAAGTCGCTTTTTTGGGTGCGGAAACAGGCAATCTTTACAAATTCTAACATCATTCACTTTTGACTAAGAGTGCCTTGATATTGATGTATCTAAATTAAATTAATTCTAAAAATCCGGCTGTCAAAAATGGCGAAAAATGGGTGTTTTCAGCGTGACTTGCTAGAATAATAAGAACATTTCCAGATTTTAAATCGGGTGGAATATCTACCTTGAACCTTCTTCTAATTTTACTGACCAAAATATTTGCCCAAAATGTTTCAGAAATGGTTGTAATCTCGATTTTAAAGATGGCGTTTCGACATTGATTATCCGTCGCCACATGGTAGAAGGTTATTCGACATTTCGATATTCGCGATTTTTTTTTTCGGAAACGGTTAGAGCAAAACAATTCAAACTTTCTGGACGTAGAGAGGAATAGTCGGGGCACGTTCTGGGAACAATTTCAAATATACAGGGTGTACCGGAAAAAAGTTATTAAAGTCAAAGTTAAAAAATATGTTTTTTTTTCGTTGTAGGGCGATACAGGTGGCAAAAATCATTTTAATCGATTTAAACTTTTTCGACATGTAGACGACGTTAGGCTACAAAACACTGTTGTTTGCGAACGCGATCGAAAGTTGGGAAGTAATTTTTTTGATTTTTTTAAAATCAATGTAGGGTCATATTGGATCGTTAATAAATCGAATTGGGTGCATCCAATCGACATGCGGTTTGGATAATCGGTTAGGCCATCTCAAAATCTACCTTTTTCCAATATATCGTTCTATACCTAACTGGAATGGAAATTGCCGAAAATGGTAAGAAACTGGAAACCACAGTGTAAGGCGTGATTTTTTTCTCCGTTTTTATTCCGTTTATTTTTTTTCGTACGGAAAACGATTTTTGATTGAAACGTTGTATACTTTAGCGGATAGAGCCGTCAAATTGTATTTAAGAGATATTTTTTCGTTTTTTTATCTTTAATACAGAAAAAACGGCAGCTTATGAACTTTTTCCCGTAATTTCTGTTGGCGTTGCACTGGTTTGCTTAAATAATTCTGCAAGTGTCTATAATATATAACATTTTGAAATTTTTCTTGGTACACTATATCAACGGATAAAGAAGCTTTAATTTGTATTATAAGCGATCTTTAGGAAAACATATTTTGTGGCTCAAAAAAATTAATTTATGATTTTTTTATAGGTTCCTTCACCAGAGGTTTTACTATATCGACTGTAGCTTATTCAATTTTTAACAAAACCGTTTTATTTTTTTCTCAAAATATGCGCTAATTACTTCTCAATATTCCTGCATGTCCAAACTTATCAAAATATATTCGCAAATTCTAGCAAAGTTGCTTTTTTGGGTGCGGAAACAGGCACAATTTTCAAATTCTAACACCATTCGATTTAGAAAAAGTTGGCCATGGTTTTACCACGTACGTTTTCCTGAACTTTAACTTTTATACCATCTGTCAAAAATAGGTGAAAAATGCGATTTCCAAATTGATTTTTTAGAGGAATAAGACCATTTAGATTACGTCTTTTGTGGGAAATACCTACCTTGAACCTTTATCTTTTTCGTTTGACCAAAAATAAGGGGGAAAATATCGCATTTATCCCGTACTTGTAATAATAAAAATGGCTTGCAGGAGGCATATTAACTTCAATTTTTTAGTTTTTATAATATTTGGGGAGTATTTAATGTATGAAACACCTGTCTTGGACCTTTTTCTTTGCGGTTGACCAAAAATAATTGAAAAAAGTGTATTATTTGTGTGTATCTTCAATACTCAACGTTCTATGTAATATCGAATACGTCATTAATATCCTATTTACCACAAATCACTCTCAAAGCTTCGATAGCGTAGTAGTAGAGGCTGTTGATTTTGGAGACGAAGGTCGTGGGTTCAAACCCCAGTGTTTTTTTTTCTTTTTTTTTCTTTTTTTTTTAATGTCGTTATTTAGGTACGGAAAATTTTTTAAATTTTGGATTCTTACAGCTATAATAATCTATACGAAAAAGCTAAAAAAAAATTACACTTACCTGTCAAAATCTGACAGCTGTAGTAAAGAACTTTGTTATTTAGGTACTGAAATTTTTTTAAATTTCGGATTCTTACAGCTATAATCCTAGATACAAGAAAAGCTTAAAAAAAACTTGATATTTACCTGTCAAAATGACAGCTGTCGTATAGAACTTTGTTATTTAGGAATTGAGAAATTTTTTAATTTAGTATTCTTACAGCTATAACCCTCGTTACAAAAAATCTAAAAAAAATCTAAAAAAAAATTGACACTTACCTGTCAAAATTTGACAGCTATCGTATAAAACTGTGTCATTTAGGTACTGACAAATTTTTAAATTTAGGATTCTTACAGCTATAACCCTCGTTACAAAAAATCTAAAAAAAAATTGACACTTACCTGTCAAAATTTGACAGCTATCGTATAGAACTTTGTTATTTAGGGACCTGATAATTTTATAATTTCGGACTCTTACAGCTATAACTCTCGCTACGAAAAAGCTAAAAAAAAATTGACACTTAACTGTCAAAATTTGACAGCTATCGTATAGAACTTTGTTATTTAGGTACTGAAAATTTTTTCAATTTGGGATTCTTACAGCTATAATCCTCGTTACGAAAAAACTTTTAAAAAATTGACACTTACCTGTCAAAATTTGACAGCTGTCGTATGGAACTTTGTTATTTAATCACTGAAAAATTTTTAAATTTCGGATTTGTACAGCTATAATCCTCTATATGAAAAAAGATTAAAAAAATTTACACCCGCCTGTCATAATTTGACAGCTGTCGTATAGAACTTTGTTATTTGGGTACTGAAAAATTTTTAAATTTAGGATTATTACAGCTTTAACCCTCGCTACGAAAAAAGTTTAAAGAAATTGACACTTACCTGTCAAAATTTGACAGCTGTCGTATAAAAGTTTGTTATTTAGGTACTAAAAAATTTTTAATTTCAGATTCGTATAGCTACAATCCTCTATATGAAAAAAGCTTAAAAAAATTTACACCCGCCTGTCATAATTTGACAGCTGTAGTATAGAACTTTGTTATTTAGGTAGGTATTGATTTTTTTTTAATTTCAGATTCTTACAGCTATAACTCTCGCTACGAAAAAGCTAAAAAAAATTACACTTACCTGTCAAAATTTGACAGCTGTCGTAAAAAACTTTTTTATTTAGGTACCTGAAAATTTTTTAATTTCGAATTCTTACAGCTATAACCCTCGCTACGAAAAAGCTAAAAAAAATGACACTTACCTGTCAAAGTGACAGCTCTCGTATAATTAAACGAACGAACTAGAACAGTGCCGTGCCCGAAGGGCTCGGCACAATAATATTTCTATAAATTTATTAGCTGATAATTGATGGCTTCCATGTAAGAATAATTTTTTCCTTATGTTTTAATCGATTGAATACTTACATATTTTTATAGAGCAAATATGGAAAGTATATCCCACATTGCACAAAGGTGTGCGAGTTTAAAGAGCACCTATACGGCGCCGTCTCAGAAAACTACCTATCTATACGAGAAAACGGAAATTTTGCACCAGTGTGTAGTTTTGGTCAGTTGTTATAATGACAATTTGGCGATATGTTTTCCCTTCACGTTCCGCAGGAAGGTGAGGCAAAAAAAGCAATAGTAAATAGAAAAAAAGAAAAGAAAAGTATTTTTTTATTGTAAATTTTTGTAAATCTTTTTAGTACTAATATTAGATGCACTCTCGGCTGACGATTAGCGATATGTACCCAGTCTAGTATTATATACTACATACTACATTTTAAATAAATTGTCGTCGTCAGTTTCGACATTTTCACATTTGCGATTTCTTTTCTCGGAAACGGTAAGAGTGGGACGATTGAAACTTTTTCAGTTTAGAGAGGAATAGTGGAGGTACGTTGTGTGAAAATTTCGAATATACAGGGTGTGCCGGAAAAAAGTTATTAATTTTTAAAGTCGATAATTATCGGATTCTCGTTGGGATTCGATACAGTTCGTAAAAATGAGTTTTTTTGATTTAAACTTTTTCGACGCGTAGACGACCGTGAGCTACAGAACCCTATTGTTTGTGAGCGCGATCGAAAGTTTGGAAGTAATTTTTTTGATTTTTCTAAAGTTGAAAAATGATCAAAAATGGTACCTCTTGGATCGCTAATAAGTCGAATTGGGTGCATCCGATCAACATTCGGTTTTGATAATCGTTTAGGCTATCTCAAAAACTACCTTTTTCCAATATATCGTTCTATACCTAACTGGAATGCAAATGATCAAAAATTGTAAGAAACTGGAAAGCGTGATTTTTTCGCAGTTTTTATTTTTTTCGTACGGAAAACGACTTTTGATCGAAACGTTGTATACTTTAGCGGATAGAGCTCTTCAAATTGTATTTTAAAGATATTTTTTGTTTCTTTATCTTTAATACGGAAAAAACGACAGCCTATGAATTTTTTCCAGTAATTTCTGTTGGCGTCGCACTGGTTTGTTAAATACTTCTGCAAGTGTCTATAAATATAACTTTTTGAATTTTTTCTTGATCCACCATATCAATCGATAAACAAGCTTAAGTTTGCATAGTAAACGCGCTCTGAAAAAACATCATTTGTGGCTCAAAAAAATTAATTTATAATTTATTTTTTTTTTATCAAGAGATATTTTTATCCGACGTTTTACTATATCGACTAGCTTATTCAATTTTTAACAAAACCGTTTTATTTTTTTCCAAAAGACGCGCTGATTTATTCTCAACACCTCTACATATCCAAACTTATTAAAATATATTCGTAAGTTTAAGAAAAATCGAGTTTTTGAGTGCGGAAACAAGCAAAATTTGCAAATTCTAATACCATTCAATTTTGACTAGAGTGCTTTGACTGCTTTGGTTAATGTAAGTAAATTAATTCTAAAAAACCGGCTGTCAAAAATGGCGAAAAATTGGTGTTTTGAGCTTGACTTGCTAGACTAATAAGAAGATTTCCAGATTTTAAATCGGATGGAATATCTACCTTGAACCTTCTTCTAATTTTATTGACCAAAATATTTGCCAAAATGTTTCAGAAATAGTTGTAATCTCGATTTTAAAGATGACGTTCCGACATTGAAAATGCATCGCCACGTGGTGGGAGGCTGTTCGATATTTCGATATTCGCGAATTTTTTTCTCGGAAACGGTTAGAGCAAAACGATAAAAAATTTCTGGACGTAGAGAGGAATAGTAGGGGCACGTTCTGGGAACAATTTCCAATATACAGGGTGTACCGGAAAAAAGTTATTTAAGTCAAAGTTGAAAAATATGTTTTTTTTTCGTTGTAGCGCGATACAGGTGGCAAAAATCATTTTAATCGATTTAAACTTTTTTGGCATGTAGACGATGTTGGGCTACAAAACACTGTTGTTTGCGAACGCGATCGAAAGTTGGAAAGTCAATTTTTTGATTTTTTTAAAAATCAATGTAGAGTCATGTTGGATCGTTAATAAATCGAATTGGGTGCGTCTAACACACTTTTGGTTTGGAGATTAGCTTAGGTCATCTTAAATACTACTTTTTTTCAAATATATTTTTCTATACCTACCGGTAATAAAAAGGGTGCAAATTATAAAAAAGTAAGAATTACTATTTAAGAAACGATTCTTTTACGGTTATCGTTGTTTTTCGTACGAAAAACAACTTTTGATCGAAATGTTATATATTATAGTATTTGTAGAATTATACCGTTTTAATCCTAAATTGAAAATTAACTGTCAAAATAACAGCTGTCGTATAGAACTTTGTTATTTGGGAACTGAAAAAATTTTCAATTTAGGATTCTTACAGCTTTAATCCTCGTTACGAAAAAGCTAAAAAAAAAATTGACACTTAACGGTCAAAATCTTACAGCTGTCGTATAAAACTTTGTTATTTATTAACTGAAATTTTTTTCAACTTAGGATTCTTACAGCTATAGCCCTCGCTATGAAAAAGGTTAAAAAAAATTGACGCTTACCTGTCAAAATTTGACAGCTGTTGTGTAGAACTTTGTTACCTCTGAAATTTTTTTAAATTTTGGACTCTTACAGCTATACTCTCAGATACAAAAAAAAGCTTTAAAAAACTTGACTTTTACCTGTCAAAATGGTAGCTGTCGTATAAAACTTTCTTATTTACCAAAATAATCATAAATATGATTGAATTTCAGATTCTTACAGCGTCAATCATCAGTACGAAACAAACGAACTTGAGCAGTAAAAAATTACACATACTTATATTTTTATTGCGACCTGAGTTGTGAAGAAATTACACATATTTTATTGAACACGAATCGAAGTGCTTAACAGTTAGGGCTTGCTAACAAATGGTTTTGTCAAAAGTATAAAATTAAATGAACGAACTCGAGCAGTGCCGTGCCCGAAGGGCTCGGCACAATAATATTTCCACAAATTTATTAGCTGATAATGTGATAATGAAATATGAAAAGTATATCCCACATTGCACAAAGGTGTGCGAGTTTAAAAGCACCTATAAATGTCCATATCAATATCATAATATTAAATAACATATATTTCAGTAATGAAAAGTCGTAGCGAATCGAGCGAGACGGCAATGGAAATAGGACGTCGAGCAATATACGATGCCGTCTTCAAAAACTACCTATCTATACGAGAAACCGGAAATTTTGCATCCGTTTTTTTATTTTTTATTTTTTGTTAGTTGTTATAATGACAATTTAGCGATATGTTTCCCCTTCACGTTCCGCAGGAAGGTGAGGTAAAAAAAAGCAATAGTAAATAGAGAAAAGGAAAAGAAAATAATTTTTTTAGTACTAATATTAGATGCACTCTCGGCTGACGATTAGCGATATGTACCCAGTCTAGTTACATATCGCGCTACAACGCGATATGTTATACGGCGCTTCGGTGAAAATAATGTGCGTATGTTGTCGGCGTCGTCGTCGTCGTCGTCGCCGTCAGTTTCGACATTTTCACATTTGCGATTTTTTTTCTCGGAAACGGTTAGAGTGGGACGATTGAAACTTTTTGGGTTTAGAGAGGAATAGTGGGGGTATGTTGTGTAAAAATTTCGAATATACAGGGTGTGCCGGAAAAAAGTTATTAATTTTTAAAGTCGAGAAATATCGGGATCTCGTTGGCATTCAATACAGGCCACAAAAATTAGTTTTTTCGATTTAAACTTTTTAGACGCGTAGACGACCGTGGGCTACAGAACCCTATTGTTTGTGAGCGCGATCGAAAGTTTGGAAGTAATTTTTTTGAATTTTTCAAAGTCAAAATTTGGTCGAAAATGGTACCTCTTGGATCGCTAATAAGTCGAATTGGGTGCATCCGATGTACATTCGGTTTGGATAATCGGTTAGGCCATCTCAAAAACTACCTTTTTCCAATATATCGTTCTATACCTAACTGGAATGGAAATTGCCGAAAATGGTAAGAAACTGGAAACCACAGTGTAAGGCGTGATTTTTTTTCTCCGTTTTTATTCCGTTTATTTTTTTTCGTACGGAAAACGATTTTTGATTGAAACGTTGTATACTTTAGCGGATAGAGCCGTCAAATTGTATTTAAGAGATATTTTTTGGTTTTTTTATCTTTAATACGGAAAAAACGGCAGCTTATGAACTTTTTCCCGTAATTTCTGTTGGCGTTGCACTGGTTTGCTTAAATAATTCTGCAAGTGTCTATAATATATAACATTTTGAATTTTTTCTTGGTACACTATATCAACGGATAAAGAAGCTTTAATTTGTATTATAAGCGATCTTTGGGAAAACATATTTTGTGGCTCAAAAAAATTAATTTATGATTTTTTTATAGGTTCCTTCACCAGAGGTTTTACTATATCGACTGTAGCTTATTCAATTTTTAACAAAACCGTTTTATTTTTTTCTCAAAATATGCGCTGATTACTTCTCAATATTCCTGCATGTCCAAACTTATCAAAATATATTCGCAAATTTGAGCAAAGTTGCTTTTTTGGGTGCGGAAACAGGCACAATTTTCAAATTCTAACACCATTCGATTTAGAAAAAGTTGGCCATGGTTTTACCACGTGCGTCTTCCTGAACTTTAACTTTTATACCATCTGTCAAAAATAGGTGAAAAATGCGATTTCCAAATTGATTTTTTAGAGGAATAAGACCATTTAGACTACGTCTTTTGTGGGAAATACCTACCTTGAACCTTTATCTTTTTCGTTTGACCAAAAATAAGGGGGAAAATATCGCATTTATCCCGTACTTGTAATAATAAAAATGGCTTGCAGGAGGCATATTAACTTCAGTTTTTATAGTTTTTATAATATTTGGACAGTATTTAATGTATGAAACACCTGTCTTGGACCTTTTTCTTTGCGGTTGACCAAAAATAATTGAAAAAAGTGTATTATTTGTGTGTGTCTTCAATACTCAACGTTCTATGTAATATCGAATACGTCATTAATATCCTATTTACCACAAATCACTCTCTAAGCTTCGGTAGCGTAGTAGTAGAGGCTGTTGATTTTGGAGACGAAGGTCGAGGGTTCAAACCCCACTGTTTTTTTTCTTTTTTTTAAAGTTTTTTTTTTTAATGTCGTTATTTAGGTACTGAAAATTTTTTAAATTTTGGATTCTTACAGCTATAATAATCTATACGAAAAAGCTAAAAAAAAATTACACTTACCTGTCAAAATCTGACAGCTGTAGTATAGAACTTTGTTATTTAGGTACTGAATTTTTTTTAAATTTCGGATTCTTACAGCTATAATCCTAGATACAAGAAAAGCTTAAAAAAAAATTGATATTTACCTGTCAAAATGACAGCTGTCGTATAGAACTTTGTTATTTAGGAACTGAGAAATTTTGTAATTTAGGATTCTTACAGCTATAACCCTCGTTACAAAAAATCTAAAAAAAAATTGACACTTACCTGTCAAAATTTGACAGCTATCGTATAAAACTGTGTCATTTAGGTACTGACAAATTTTTAAATTTAGGATTCTTACAGCTATAACCCTCGTTACAAAAAATCTAAAAAAAAAATTGACACTTACCTGTCAAAATTTGACAGCTATCGTATAGAACTTTGTTATTTAGGGACCTGATAATTTTATAATTTCGGACTCTTACAGCTATAACTCTCCCTACGAAAAAGCTAAAAAAAAATTGACACTTACCTGTCAAAATTTGACAGCTGTCGTATGGAACTTTGTTATTTAATCACTGAAAAATTTTGAAATTTCGGATTTGTACAGCTATAATCCTCTATATGAAAAAAGATTAAAAAAATTTACACCCGCCTGTCATAATTTGACAGCTGTCGTATAGAACTTTGTTATTTGGGTACTGAAAATTTTTTTAAATTTAGGATTATTACAGCTATAACCCTCGCTACAAAAAAGCTAAAAAATAATTGACAATTACCTTTCAAAATTTGACAGCTGTCGTATAAAACTTTGTTATTTAGGTACTGAAAAAGTTTTTAATTTAGGATTTTTACAGCTATAATCGTCGCTACGAAAAAGCTAAAAAAAAATGACACTTACCTGTCAAAGTAACAGCTGTCGTATTATTAAACGAACGAACTAGAACAGTGCCGTGCCCGAAGGGCTCGGCACAATAATATTTCTATATATCCCACATTGCGAGTTTAAAGAGCACCTATAAATATCAATATCATAATATTAAATATCATATATCTCCGTAACGAAAAGTCGTAGCGAATCGAGCGAGGCGGCATTGGAAATGGAACTTTGAGCACTATACGGCGCCGTCTCCGAAAACTACCTATCTATACGAGAAAACGGAAATTTTGCATCATTGTCTAGTTTTGGTCAGTTGTTATATTGACAAATTGGCGCAGGAAGGTGAGGCAAAAAAAGCAACAATGTATATAACTAATAAGTAGCATCTTTATGAGATCTTCACTTTAAGTTTTTAGAAATTTTTTGTAGGTCTTATAGTTTTTGAGATATGGAATTAGAAGTGGTTTTCATGTATTTGCCAATATCTCGAAACTGATAGAACTTAGATAGAAACTCTTTAAATAAAAAATTTGCCTTTTTCTATTGTCCAGATAAAACGTTATATTAACTTTTGTTCCAAAGGCCGTAATAAGGGACGTATTGAGGAAACTGTGAAAACCGACCAAAAAATCCGAGTTTTCTGGATTTTTTTTTTAAATTCATAGAATTGTTATTTATCATATTTTCTTCGCTACTTTCGGGTTTTACGTTATTTCTGATGGAAATGTACCGAAAAATTGACTTATTTGCGAATTTTAAATTTTGGCATTTTTTCCATGTATGCTCAGGAAAATGCTATGGAATCCATAAAAGACCATTTTCCTCGGAAACTAAAAGAGATACGGCAACAATGTATATAACTAATAAGTAGCATCCTTAAGAGATCTTTACTATAAGTTCTTAGAAATTTTTTGTACGTCTTATAGTTTTTGAGATATGGATTTAAAAGTGGTTTTCATGTATTTGCCAATATCTCGAAACTGATAGAACTTAGATAGAAACTCTTTAAATAAAAAATTTGCCTTTTTCTATTGTCCAGATAAAACGTTATATTAACTTTTGTTCCAAAGGCCGTAATAAGGGACGTATTGAGGAAACTGTGAAAACCGACCAAAAAATCCGAGTTTTCTGGATTTTTTTTTTAAATTCATAGAATTGTTATTTATCATATTTTCTTCGCTACTTTCGGGTTTTACGTTATTTTTGATGGAAATGTACCAAAAAATTGACTTATTTGCGAATTTTAAATTTTGGCATTTTTTCCATGTATGCTCAGGAAAATGCTATGGAATCCATAAAAGACCATTTTCCTCGGAAACTAAAAGAGATACGGCAACAATGTATATAACTAATAAGTAGCATCCTTAAGAGATCTTTACTATAAGTTCTTAGAAATTTTTTGTACGTCTTATAGTTTTTGAGATATGGATTTAAAAGTGGTTTTCATGTATTTG
Source organism: Polydrusus pterygomalis (assembly GCA_963969555.1). NCBI lineage: Eukaryota > Metazoa > Arthropoda > Insecta > Coleoptera > Curculionidae > Polydrusus > Polydrusus pterygomalis. Next base: position 7,791,467 of record OZ018385.1, read on the forward strand.
CCAATATCTCGAAACTGATAGAACTTAGATAGAAACTCTTTAAATAAAAAATTTGCCTTTTTCTATTGTCCAGATAAAACGTTATATTAACTTTTGTTCCAAAGGCCGTAATAAGGGACGTATTGAGGAAACTTTGAAAACCGACAAAAAAATCCGAGTTTTCTGGATATTTTTGTAAAAATTCATAGAATTGTTAATTATCATATTTTCTTCGCTATTTTCGGGTTTTACGTTATTTTTGATGGAAATGTACCGAAAAATTGACTTATTTGCGAATTTTAAATTTTGGCATTTTTTCCATGTATATGCTCAGGAAAATGCTATGAAATCCATAAAAGACCATTTTCCTCGGAAACTGAAAGAGATACGGCAACAATGTATATAACTAATAAGTAGCATCCTTAAGAGATCTTTACTTTAAGTTCGGTTTTCATATATTAGCCAATATCTCGAAACTGATAAAGCTTAGATAGAACCTCTTCAAATAAAAAAGTTGCCTTTTTCTATGGTCCAGATAAAAGGTTATATTGATTTCTATTCTAAAAGCGATAATAAGGGACGTATTGGCTCGGCACAATAATATTTCTACAAATTTATTAGCTGATAATTGATAGCTTCCATGTAAGAATAATTTTTTGCTTATGTTTTAATCGATTGAATACTTACATATTTTTATAGAGCAAATATGGAAAGTATATCCCACATTGCACAAAGGTGTGCGAGTTTAAAGAGCACCTAAACGGCGCCGTCTCAGAAAACTACCTATCTATACGAGAAAACGGAAATTTTGCACCATTGTGTAGTTTTGGTCAGTTGTTATAATGACAATTTGGCGATATGTTTTCCCTTCACGTTCCGCAGGAAGGTGAGGCAAAAAAAGCAATAGTAAATAGAAAAAAAGAAAAGAAAAGTATTTTTTTATTGTAAATTTTTGTAAATCTTTTTAGTACTAATATTAGATGCACTCTCGGCTGACGATTAGCGATATGTACCCAGTCTAGTATTATATACGTCTCTTCCGCGCGAAATCTCGAAAACCCCGATCGGCTCTTGAACAATTTCGTCTATGTAAGACATTTTCACATTTGCGATTTTTTTTCTCGGAAACGGTTAGAGTTGGACGATTGAAACTTTTTGGGTTTAGAGAGGAATAGTGGGGGTACGTTGTGTGAAAATTTTGAATATACAGGGTGTACGGGAAAAAAGTTATTAATTTTTAAAGTTGATAATTATCGGAGTCTCGTTGTCATTCGGTACAGGCCACAAAAATTAGTTTTTTCGATTTAAACTTTTTCGACGCGTAGACGACCGTAGGCTACAGACCCCTATTGTTTGTGAGCGCGATCGAAAGTTTGGAAATAATTTTTTAAATTTTTTCAAAGTTAAATATGGGACTAAACAGGTACCTATTGAATCGGTAATAAGTCGAATTGGGTCCATCCGATCGACATTCGGTTTGGATATTCCTTTAGGCAATTATTAAAGGTTGCTAACAAATGGTTTTGTAAAAAGTATGAAATAAAATAAACGAATTGGAACAGTGCCGTGCCGGAAGGGCTCGGCAAAATAAGCTTTAAAACTAATTTATCAGCTATCAATGTAAGAATAGTTTCTTTACTTATGTTTAAATCGATTGAATACATATTTTTATAGAACAAACTTGGAAAGTATATTCCACATTGATACGTTTGCTGTGCAATTTTAAAAAAAGCCGGTGCTGATGGGTTCAATGTTAATATCAATATCATAATATTAAATATCATATATTTTCGTAACGAAAAGTCGTAGCGAATCGAGCGAGACGGAATTGGAAACGGGACATCGAGCACTATACGATGCCGTCTTCAAAAACTACCTATATATACAAGAAAACGGAAATTTTGCACCCGTTATTTTTATTTTTTAGTTTTTGTCAGTTGTTATAATGACAATTTGGCGATATGTTTCCCCTTCACGTTCCGCAGGAAGGTGAGGCAAAAAAAGCAGCAATGTATATAACTAATAAGTAGCATCTTTATGAGATCTTCACTTTAAGTTCTTAGAAATTTTTTGTAGGTCTTATAGTTTTTGAGATATGGAATTAAAAGTGGTTTTCATGTATTTGCCATTATCTCGAAACTGATAGAACTTAGATAGAAACTCTTCAAATAAAAAAGTTGCCTTTTTCTATTGTCCAGATAAAACGTTATATTAACTTTTGTTCCAAAGGCCGTAATAAGGGACGTATTGAGGAAACTTTGAAAACCGACAAAAAAATCCGAGTTTTCTGGATATTTTTTTAAAAATTCATAGAATTGTTAATTATCATATTTTCTTCGCTATTTTCGGGTTTTACGTTATTTTTGATGGAAATTTACCGAAAAATTGACATATTTGCGAATTTTAAATTTTGGCATTTTTTCCATGTTATGCTCAGGAAAATGCTATGAAATCCATAAAAGACCATTTTCCTCGGAAACTGAAAGAGATACGGCAACAATGTATATAACTAATAAGTAGCATCCTTAAGAGATCTTTACTTTAAGTTCTCAGAAATTTTTTGTACGTCTTATAGTTTTTGAGATATGGAATTAAAAGTGGTTTTCATGTATTTGCCAATATCTCGAAACTGATAGAACTTAGATAGAAACTCTTCAAATAAAAAAGTTGCTTTTTTCTATTGTCCAGATAAAATGTTATATTAACTTTTGTTCCAAAGGCCGTAATAAGGGACGTATTGAGGAAACTTTGAAAACCGACAAAAAAATCCGAGTTTTCTGGATATTTTTTTAAAAATTCATAGAATTGTTAATTATCATATTTTCTTCGCTATTTTCGGGTTTTACGTTATTTTTGATGAAAATGTACCGAAAAATTGACATATTTGCGAATTTTAAATTTTGGCATTTTTTCCATGTATATGCTCAGGAAAATGCTATGAAATCCATAAAATACCATTTTCCTCGGAAACTGAAAAAGATACGGCAACAATGTATATAACTAATAAGTAGCATCCTTAAGAGATATTTACTTTAAGTTCTTAGACATTTTTTGTAGGTCTTATAGTTTTTGAGATATGGAATTAAAAGTGGTTTTCATATATTAGCCAATATCTCGAAACTGATAAAGCTTAGATAGAACCTCTTCAAATAAAAAAGTTGCCTTTTTCTATGGTCCAGATAAAAGGTTATATTGATTTCTATTCTAAAAGCGATAATAAGGGACGTATTGGCTCGGCACAAAAATATTTCTACAAATTTATTAGCTGATAATTGATAGCTTCCATGTAAGAATAATTTTTTGCTTATGTTTTAATCGATTGAATACTTACAAATCTTTATAGAGCAAATATGGAAAGTATATCCCACATTGCACAAAGGTGTGCGGGTTTAAAGAGCACCTATACGGCGCCGTCTCAGAAAACTACCTATCTATACGAGAAAACGGAAATTTTGCACCATTGTGTAGTTTTAGTCAGTTGTTATAATGTCAATTTGGCGATATGTTTTTCCTTCACGTTTCGCAGGAAGGTGAGGCAAAAAAAGCAATAGTAAATAGAAAAAAAGAAAAGAAAAGTATTTTTTTATTGTAAATTTTTGTAAATCTTTTTAGTACTAATATTAGATGCACTCTCGGCTGACGATTAGCGATATGTACCCAGTCTAGTATTATATACGTCTCTTCCGCGCGGAATCTCGAAAACCCCGATCAGCTCTTGAACAATTTCGTCTATGTAAGACATTTTCACAGTTGCGATTTTTTTTTCTCGGAAACGGTTAGAGTGGGACGATTGAAACTTTTAGGGTTTAGATAGGAATAGTGGGGGTACATTGTGTAAAAATTTCGAATATACAGGGTGTGCCGAAAAAAAGTTATTAATTTTTAAAGTGGAGAAATATCGGGATCTCGTTGGCATTCGACACAGGTCGTAAAAATGAGTTTTTTTGATTTAAACTTTTTCGGCGCATAGACGACCGTCGGCTACAGAAGCCTATTGTTTGCCAAGGCGATCGGAAGTTGGGAAGTCAATTTTCTGATTTTTTTTAAATCAATGTAGGGGCATGTTGGATCGATAATAAATCGAATTGCGTGCGTCCCACATATTTTTGGTTTGGAGATTCGCTTAGGTCATCTCAAATACTACTTTTTTCAAATATATTGTTCTAATTGACACTTACCTGTCAAAATTTGACAGCTATGGTATAAAACTTTGTTATTTAGGAACTGAAAAAATTTTCAATTTAGGATTCTTACAGTAGTAACTCTCGCTACGAAAAAGCTAAAAAAAAATTGAAACTTACCTGTCAAAATCTGACAGCTGTCGTATAAAACTTTGTTATTTAGATACTGAAATTTTTTTAAATTTCGGATTCTTACATCTATAATGCAAGATACAAGAAAAGCTTTAAAAAAAAATTACAGTTACCTGTCAAAATGACAGCTGTCGTATAAAACTTTTAAAGAGCACCTATATGGCGCCGTCTCAGAAAACTACCTATCTATACGAGAAAACGGAAATTTTGCATCATTGTGTAGTTTTGGTCAGTTGTTATAATGACAATTTGGCGATATGTTTCCCCTTCACGTTCCGCAGGAAGGTGAGGCAAAAAAAGCAATAGAAAACATAGAAAAAAGAAACTAAGAAAAATACTTTTTAAATACAAATTTTTAGTACTAATAATAGATGCACTCTCGGCTGACGATTAGCGATATGTACCCAGTACGATTTTATGAATTTTTAAAAAAATACCAAAAATCTAATATTTCTGCCAGTTTTTACATTTTCCTCAATACGTCCCTTACTATCGCTTTTAGAATAGAAATTAATATAACTTTTTATATGGAGAATAGAAAAAGGCTACTTTTTTATTTAAAAAGTATTTATCTAAGTTTTATCAGTTCCGAGATATTGCCAAATATATGAAAACCACTTTTAATTCCATATCTCAAAAACTATAAGACCTACAAAAAATTACTAAGAACTTAAAGTGAAGATCTCATAAGGATGCTACTTAATAGTTATATACATTGTTGCCATATCTCTTATACTTTCCGAGGAAAATGTTACCTTATTGATTTCATCAAATTTTCATGACTATAGGTACATGAAAAAATTTCAAAAATTTAAAATTCGAAAATATGACAACTTTTCTATAAATCTTCATCGAAAATAACGTAAAACTCACAAATAGCAAAGAAAATATACAAAATAACGTTTTTATGAATTTTTTAAAGAAAATCAAAAATTATACGTAATTGATAAGACCATCCTTGGTTGTAAAAAAACTATGCCTAATCTTTGGTTGTGAAAAAACTGTGCCTAAACTTTGGTTGTGAAAAAACTATGGCTAATCTTTGTTTGTTATAAAACTATGCCTAATCTTTGGTTGTGAAAAAACGATGCCTAAACTTTGGTTGTGAAAAAACTATGCCCAATCTTTGGTTGTGAAAAAACTATGCCATAATATTTGTTTGTCATAAGACTATGCCAAAATCTTTGTTTGTCATAAGACTATGCCATAATCTTTGTTTGTCAGAAGACTATGCCTTAAACTTTGTTTGTCATAAGACTATGCCATAATATTTGTTTGTCATAAGACTATGCACTAATGTTTGTTTGTCATAAGACTATGCCAAAATCTTTGTTTGTCATAAGACTATGCCTTAAACTTTGTTTGTCATAAGACTATGCCTTAAAATTTGTTTGTCATAAAAATATACATAATCTTTGGTTGTTATAAAACTATGCCATAATATTTGTTTGTCATAAGACTATGCCAAAATCTTTAAATGTCATAAGACTATGCCATAATCTTTGTTTGTCAGAAGACTATGCCTTAAACTTTGTTTGTCATAAGACTATGCCATAATCTTTGTTTGTCATAAGAATATGCCTTAAAATTTGTTTGTCATAAAAATATACATAATCTTTGGTTGTTATAAAACTATGCCATAATATTTGTTTGTCATAAGACTATGCACTAATGTTTGTTTGTCATAAGACTATGCCAAAATCTTTGTATGTCATAAGACTATGCCTTAAACTTTGTTTGTCATAAGACTATGCCATAATCTTTGTTTGTCATAAGACTATGCCATAATATTTGTTTGTCATAAGACTATGCCGTAATCTTTGTTTGTCATAAGACTATGCCTTAAAATTTGTTTGTCATAAAAAATATGCCATAATCTTTGTTTGTCATAAGACTATGCCATAATCTTCACCGATCTTTGGTTGTGAAAAAACTATGCATAATCTTTGATTGTTAAAAAACTATGCATAATCTCTGTAGTAATAATGATAATATTGTGTGAAATAACTAAGTACGTCGTAAAACATATAACGCAACATGAAAATGTACTTTATACCGCCGTTAGGCGGTATGACCCCACAAATAAAACTATACATATAGGTGGACAAAGAGATTGCAATATGGCCGACAGACGAGCGAGGCGGCATTGGAAACGGGACGTTGAGCACTATACGGCACCGCCTCCGAAAACTACCTATCTATACGAGAAAATGGAAATTTTGCACCATTGTCTAGTTTTGGTCAGTTGTTATAATGACAATTTGGCGATATGTTTCCCCTTCACGTTCCGCAGGAAGGTGAGGCAAAAAAAGCAATAGTAAATAGAAAAAAAGAAAAGAAAAGTATTTTTTTATTGTAAATTTTTTTTTAGTACTAATATTAGATGCACTCTCGGCTGACGATTAGCGATATGTACCCAGTCTAGTATTATATACGTCTCTTCCGCGCGGAATCTCGAAAACCCCGATCAGCTCTTGAACAATTTAAGACATTTTCACAGTTGCGATTTTTTTTTCTCGGAAACGGTTAGAGTGGGACGATTGAAACTTTTAGGGTTTAGATAGAAATAGTAAGGGTACGTTGTGTAAAAATTTCGAATATACAGGGTGTGCCGAAAAAAAGTTATTAAACCCCAAACTCGAAAAATATCGGATTCTCGTTGAAATTCGACACAGGTCGTAAAAATAAGTTTTCTCGATTTAATTTTTTTCGACGCGTAGACGACCGTCGGCTACAGAAGCCTATTGTTTATTAAGGTAATCGAATGTTGGGAAGTCAATTTTTTGATTTTTTTTAAAATCAATGTAGGGACATGTTGAATCGTTAATAAATCGAATTGGGTTCGTCCCACATATTTTTGATTTGGATATTCGTTTAGGTCATCTCAAATACTATTTTGGATCATAAAAAAAACTACAATAAAAAGTTTTTTTTTTGTTTCTTTATCTTTAATAAGGCAATAATATTCTATATTGTTTTCAAAGTGGTCGGTGGCCTAGTGGTATATATTAGATTACGACTTTTGGTCACGATGATCCCGGGTTCAATTCCAGGCGCGTTATTTAATTTTTTTAATATTTCGTTATTTAGGTAGGTAGGTACTGAAAGTCTTTTAAATTTTGGATTCTTACAGCGGCAATCCTCGGTACGAAAAAAATCAACTAGGTTTGTGAAGAAACTAAATTTATTTTTAACACGAATTGAAATGTTTCAAAATTAGAGGTTGCTAACAAATGGTTTTGTCAAAAGTATAAAATGAAACGAATGAACTCCAACAGTGCCGTGCACAAAGGGCTCGGCACAATAAAATTTTCACCAATTTATCAGCTATCTATGTAAGAATAGTTAATATCATATATTTCAGTAATGAAAAGTCGTAGCGAATCGAGCTAGACGGCATTGTAAATAGGACGTCGACCACTATACGATGCCGTCTCCAAAAACTACCTATCTATACGAGAAACAGGAAATTTTGCACCCGTTTTTTTATTTTTTAGTTTTTGTCAGTTGTTATAATGACAATTTGGCGATATGTTTCTCCTTCACGTTCCGCAGGAAGGTGAGGTATAAAAAGCAATAGTAAATAGAGAAAAGAAAAAGAAAATTATTTTTTTAGTACTAATATTAGATGCACTCTCGGCTGACGATTAGCGATATGTACCCAGTCTAGTTTATTTCCTTCGCGTCATACAATGTTTAATTATAATTTTCGCTACATACATAGGATTAAATTTCGAAATTAATTAATGTAATAAAATTTCCATGAATTTTGATAATTATTCTAAAAACTGGTAGTCGCCATTAGATATATCAAGTTGACCGTCTAAAAGGTCTGTGCCGAGTTTAAAACAAACAGATTAGTTTTCACCTAATTTAATTTTAATATTGTTATAATGTTATAAAAAAATTATACTTTATCCACAACGTGTTCTCCTTTAAAATATGATGTAATTCAAATACCCAACGAAGTATATAGGGACTAGCAAATAGTTCGCAACATCCAGCAAAGTACAGAAAACCTTACCCTAAACATAAAAATCGATTTTGACAAGTATGTCAAGTGACTAAGTGGTATAGCGGCAAATTAAAAAAAAGTTGTAAAATTACAAAAGTGAGGTTAGGTTTCATCCCCTCCACCATGGATGGCTGACGTATTGCGTACATCATGATTTTATCGCAATTTTTTAAAATGCTTACCATGCTTATCGATCTTTGATTAATCGATTTAACCAAATTATAAGAATGTGTGCTTGGTGTGCGCCCCGTATATTGAATGTTTTTTTTTCAGAAAGAACAAGTTTTGCCTTTTTCGTTTTTCTAATCTGCTAATGTTAAAATGGGGCCAGGTGCATATTTTACACTGCGAAACATAACATTAAACGCTAGTGGCTATTACAATAAGGACATTGCATAGATGCTGGTATAGCTAGAGAGATTGTTTATATTTTTTTCGTAAACAAATGTTTAGGAGTTGTCTTTAATATTTTCGCCTGTTGATTGTTAAAAATAATCTGAATTACTCTTATTGTTCTTGACCTTAAATTTTCTGTATGTCCTAACTATTATTATTATATAATTTCAACTCAAATTGTGTTACTTTTTTTAAGTTATTCTGTTTTTACTACTGACTATACGTTTAATATGTACATTATACAGGGTGGTCCAACGAAAACTTAACACCTCAATTTTCCTGCTTTGAAATGAAAATGTGGAAAATCGCTCGGACCAGTCGATTTTTATTTCGAGGGGGAAATCTTTTGCGTATATTGTCAATCTTGTTTTTCAAAGCCGCCTTTATATTTCTTTAGAAAAGACAAGGCGGCAATAATGCATAACGCTTTTAAATTTGCGATTGGGACTTAAGGCAAACTTTTTCGTGTAAATTTTAAAATAGCTTAGGAGTGTATGGTATCAAATTGTTGAAAAAAAATGCTCGTTACATATCGCGCGAACACGCGATATGTTATTCGTCGCCTTCACTCGGAATCACGGCAACCCCGATTGACTCCTGAAAATTTTGCACTATATCGTCTGCTTCATTTGAAATATGTGCGTATGTTGTCGGCGTCGGCGTCGTCAGTTTCGACATTTTCACATTTGCGATTTTTTTTCTCGGAAACGGTTAATGTGGGACAATTGAAACTTTTTGGGTTTACAGAGGAATAGTGGGGGTACGTTGTGTGAAAATTTCGAATATACTGGGTGTGCCGGAAAAAAGTTATTAATTTTTAAAGTCGAGAAATATCGGGATCTCGTTGGCATTCGATACAGGCAACAAAAATTAGTTTTTTCGATTTAAACTTTTTCGACGCGTAGACGACCGTGGGCTACAGAACCCTATTGTTTGTGAGCGCGATCGAAAGTTTGGAAGTAATTTTTTTGATTTTTTCAAAGTCAAAATTTGGTCGAAAATGGTACCTCTTGGATCGCTAATAAGTCGAATTGGGTGCATCCAATCGACATTCGGTTTGGATAATCGGTTAGGCCATCTCAAAATCTACCTTTTTCCAATATATCATTCTATACCTAACTGGAATGGAAATTGCCGAAAATTGTAAGAAAGTGGAAATCATAAAGTTAGGCCTGATTTTTTCACGGTTTTTATTTTTTTTCGTACTGAAAACGACTTTTGATCGAAACGTTGTAAACTTTAGCGGATAGAGCTCGTCAAATTGTATTTAAGAGATATTTTTTCGTTTCTTTATCTTTAATACGGAAAAAACGGCAGCTTTTTTTTACTATATCGACTGTAGCTTATTCAATTTTTAACAAAACCGTTTTATTTTTTTCTCAAAAAATGCGCTGATTACTTTGCAACACCTCTACATATTCAAAATCATTAAAATATATTCGCAAAATTGAGAAAAGTCGCTTTTTTGGGTGCGGAAACAGGCAATCTTTACAAATTCTAACACCATTCACTTTTGACTAAGAGTGCCTTGATATTGATGTATCTAAATTAATTATTAATTCTAAAAATCCGGCTGTCAAAAATGGCGAAAAATGGGTGTTTTCAGCGTGACTTGCTAGAATAATAAGAACATTTCCAGATATTAAATCGGGTGGAATATCTACCTTGAACCTTCTGCTAATTTTACTGACCAAAATATTTGCCCAAAATGTTTCAGAAATGGTTGTAATCTCGATTTTAAAGATGGCATTTCGACATTGATAATCCGTCGCCACGTGGTAGAAGGTTATTCGACATTTCGATATTCGCGAATTTTTTTTTCGGAAACGGTTAGAGCAAAACGATTCAAACTTTCTGGACGTAGAGAGGAATAGTCGGGGCACGTTCTGGGAACAATTTCAAATATACAGGGTGTACCGGAAAAAAGTTATTAAAGTCAAAGTTAAAAAAAATTTGACAGCTGTCGTATAGAACTTTGTTATTTAGGTACTGAATTTTTTTTAAATTTCGAATTCTTACAGCTATAATCCTAGGTACAAGAAAAGCTTAAAAAAAACTTGCAATTTACCTGTCAAAATGACAGCTGTCGTATATAACTTTGTTATTTAGGAACTGAAAAATTTTTCATTTAGGATTCTTACAGCTATAAATCTCGCTACGAAAAATCTAAAAAAAAAATTTTAACTTACCTGTCAAAATTTGACAGCTGTCGTATAGAACTTTGTTATTCAACTACTGAATTTTTTTAAAATTTTGGATTCTTACAGCTTTAATCCTAGATACAAGAAGAGCTTAAAAAAAATTGACATTTACCTGTCAAAATGACAGTTGTCGTATAGAACTTTGTTATTTAGGATCTGAAAAATTTTTCACTTTAGGATTTTTACAGCGATAACCCTCGCTACGAAAAGGATTAAAAAAAACTGACTCCTACCTGTCAAAATTTGACAGCTATCGTATAAAACATTCTTATTTAGATACCTGAAAATTTTTTAATTTTGAATTCTTACAGCTATAACCCTCGCTACGAAAAAGCTAAAAAAAATTACACTTACCTGTCAAAGTGACAGCTCTCGTATAATTAAACGAACGAAGTAGAACAGTGCCGTGCCCGAAAGGCTCGGCACAATAATATTTCTACAAATTTATTAGCTGATAATTGATAGCTTCCATGTAAGAATAATTTTTTGCTTATGTTTTAATCGATTGAATACTTACATATTTTTATAGAGCAAATATGGAAAGTATATCCCACATTGCACAAAGGTGTGCGAGTTTAAAGAGCACCTATACGGCGCCGTCTCAGAAAACTACCTACCTATACGAGAAAACGGAAATTTTGCACCATTGTGTAGTTTTAGTCAGTTGTTATAATGACAATTTGGCGATATGTTTTCCCTTCACGTTCCGCAGGAAGGTGAGGCAAAAAAAGCAATAGTAAATAGAAAAAAAGAAAAGAAAATTATTTTTTTATTGTAAATTTTTGTAAATCTTTTTAGTACTAATATTAGATGCACTCTCGGCTGACGATTAGCGATATGTACCCAGTCTAGTTTTAAATATCCTAGTGAACTACCATCGTTCCATTTGGAAAAATGGAGTAAGCGTCAAGAAAACAAAATTTCATTTTTTAAACGCTTGTGAAACTTAGAAAGTCAATTATTATGACATAATTTTAATTTTCATGTACTACTCGACTATAAAATAACAGATTTAATTAATTTGTAGCACTCTAGATTGAAAACATTACAAGTGAGGTGTCATTTCACTCATAATGTTATGCTGACCCAAATAAGTAAAAATATACAAAATGTCCCATTTAAAATATTTAAGTCAAGGTCACTTTCGGTCAAACCGGAAGTGCTAACAAATTGAAAATTATGGCAATGAATGCAGACTTATCTCTTATGCCTAATCTCAAAATTTTATTTTAGTATCTATAAATACAGAAAAGTTATAGGGATGAACGTCTTTTGAGAAACACCCGGTAGGTATTTTATACCAAGCACACTCTAGTAACCGCACGACGCTGGCGGCATCCACTGCCGTGCGTGTTTTGCATCATTTAAAAACACCATTTCTATAGACCGCACGCTACTGGTAATTGTACCCCAAAGATTGATATTTGGCTAATTCCGTCCTCATTCATTCGTCTAATTCATTTTTCATGGACCCATTAATTTTAGGTTTCATCAACAATCATGGTACGACCTACATGAATACTTACATAGAAAACGAGTTTTTTTCATCGATAAAGCCGGCGCCGAAAAGGAGAAAACTAAACAAACCAAAGAGAAATGATTATTACATATGATTATCAAGATGTCTTCAAAACGTGAGATGCTGTGATATAAAATTTTGTCGTATAAAGTACTTAATTATGTTTTGTTTTGACAATATAAAAAATGCCATGTCTAGAAACTTTTGGTTTTCTTTATCGCTGTGGCACCACGAAGGTACTGATTAAAAGGAAGAGACAAAAATAAAAAGAATCAAATGAAAAACGGGTAATAGTAATTTACGTTACAAGTCCGGAAAATAGTGTTTTTTTTGGACTAGTCGACAAAATTCTGGATGTCTGGGAGTCCAAAAAAACTGTTTTCAGACGTGTTGCGTACACTATTTTTTCGGCAACCGTGTAGAATAACAAATCAATGAGACACATTTCTTTATTATATTTCTTTGTAGAACAAAATTTCGAACATTTTAATTCTTATTTAAATTTAAAGATTGAAATTCGAACAGAAGATAGGTACCTATACTAACAGAAACATCCTAATTCTTATTTATATTAATATTTATATTAAAATTCGAGCAATTGCTAATATTGATGTGATTCTTCCCGGCCTAGTCCGGGAAGTACGTACTTCCCGGACTAGGCACGTACTTCCCGAACTGGGCCGGAGAAATGCTACTTTCTCAAAGGAAAAGCGTCCGGGAAGTGGGTACTTCCCGGACGGTTGCCGATAAAAGTAATTTTCTAAAAGGCTATGTTTTGAATGATATAAAACATTTTTATATGTAATCCCTTTGCCCCTGTTACCTCTAATTTTAAAACGTAATATTCAACATAAAATTAATTACCTAAATTTTGTTGTTTTTACGTTCTTCAAATAATAAATGTACAGTTGCATAATTCACGTTTCTCCTTAGGGCTAGTTACACATTTGTCATTTTCTTTCTTAAACAATATTTCGTATTTTTTTTATTTCATTCAAAGAGCGCCTATGTCCATCCTAGACGAATGTTTGGTCGCTTTTTAGATAAAACGAAATATTGATCAAATGATTAAATGGCGAATGCAGGTCAGGATAAGCCACACAAGGGCACTAAAAGTATCTGGAATTTCTTGAGTAAATAATTAAACAAGTGGAATCAACTCATGCTAACATGTCCTGTCGTCGCATTTCCTCGTGCATGAGAGTTAGGCTTAGACTTCCTTATTTTGAATACATAGAAAACTGAAACATATTTGAAATGGAGCGACGGAATATGGATACGAAGTGGTTCTTTCGTTGAAGGAAACATTATTTTCTTTACGTTACGAAGTGAATATTACAGTCATGACAGAACCGTTCTTTTAAACATCGTATGGTATGTTTAAAACATGTGAATGGTTATGTGCATAAGTGGTATAAGAAAAATATACTGATGACGTGTATCGTTTTAAAAGAAAGCTCTAATGTATGGACAAATAAAATTTTCTTGCGAGTTGAAAAATTTGAGTAGAATAATATATGTCCTAATCAAATCTTTATTTTTATAATATGGCGTATGCTAACCAGGACTTTTTACCATCGCCTAGTTTATTAGCCACTGTTGCAGTTACAATTATAATTAAATGTTAATTTTACTTTTTTTAAGTGAAATTTTAGTATTATTGCTTAGTGTCCATTGCTTAATACCGCTATAAGTGCCTTCAACGAATCGTCAATGGTCATGCAGAATGGCTGCAATGCGATGGAAGATTTACTTCAGTAATGCGTCTGGAGCGTAGAGCTGACAAAACAAAGGCCGCTTGATGAATGGATATCTTTATCTCTTATTCGTTCGTCCTTTACTAACATTTATCGAACAATATTGTATTTCATACTGTTTTTTTATTTTTTTTTATTTTGTCCGTTTTGCCTTTTAAATTATTCTCTGAAAATAAATGTTTATGCATATTTAAACAACGTCAGTATCATTCTTTAGTCTTCTAAAATCTAATAAGTAATAAAGTAATTTTCCAGATTTATGAATTTAATAACTTCTTCACAAAGAATATTAATTGGCATTATTGTCGAAATTGACTAAAAGTAATAAAAAAAACTTTGGTTAACCATTTTATTGAAATATAATACCTTTTCTGATCTAGTAAATAGCTAAAATATTATTACATCGGGAAAAATTGTACTTACAGGTTAACAGGTAAAAATAAGCAACAATAACAGGTAAAAACAAGCACTATTCGCACAGTTCAAAATAGCCCACTTTTTTGATGCCATACTACAAACTTTTTACTAACTCACATAGCTTATTCCTGTCAGTTACATCAAAACCCCAATGAACCAATAACACTTTCTAATCTCAAACTACAAAATTCGAAGAACATTTCTCATTGGCTTGAATCCTATAGAGCTTTTAACACTGCCACCAGAGGTCGCAATCCTTACAAAAATTTACCAATTAATTTTCCCTAATTTAAGTGGAAATTGAATTGATTGTCAAAAGTTCAACAAATGTAAATCTCTAACGAATGAAAACACCTCACGAATCAGAATGGGCGTATGCGAATATGTTTTTGTTTAGTCGGCGTGGTAGAAAATTCGACTTTTGTCTTACTGAATCTCGCAGCATGAAAAATCCGTTTCCACCAATAATATTTTTCCATATCTTGCTACCATTCCTTGTTGCACAGCATTTACTAATGAGAAATACGCTTGATGCCAGACGCAGCTAAGATCGGAGAAAATCCTACAAATAAAAAGCCTGCCGTAAGTATATAATACATTAGTACTTATGAATTAAATTTAAACAATTGCTCTTTCTAAAAATTTACTTATCAATGTCAAATTTTATATGAAAAAAAACCTTTTACAAATAATGCTTCTTGCTTTCCTTACAGGTATATACAAGTATTTTATTTATTCTTGACATTTCGGACTTTGAAAAAGTGTTACTTTTCTGACATTTACTTTCCAGTCGGTTGGAAGAAAACTAAGCTTTTTCCGACCATGGGTGCACGAACGTAAGTTGGACCAATAATTACTAGATACGATTTTGACCCTCTATAGCGATCTGAAATTACGTGACAAATTAGTGTGGCAACATTGAATTTTTTCAGTTTTGTTTGTTTGCAACAATAAAGTAAAAACTGTCAATCAATCTTTTTGACCATAACCAAACATTCTTGTGTTTAACTTGGCCTTTTACCAAATAAAAGTTTTTTGTTGTTGAAATTACTGATTCCGTTTTTGTATTTGGCATCGTCATGTTTATAATTTACAATATATTTTCTCTTTTGCAGATGAAATCCCATTTTCGGGCTTGCTATTTTTTAGGTGTTTCTGAGTAATCTTGGCCTGCAGAATCCTAAAATATTCTTAGATTTGATCTACCAGGTTGCTCTCCGGGTAAATGCCGTATTTTCGTGATAATCGCTATTTTATGCTATTTACTATGGTTATTTGTTAACGGAACCATACACAAACATATAATAGTAAATGCTTTTGTGCATAATAAATTTGTAAAAACCTTATTGCAACTACCGGTTAAATAAGCGAAACATTGAGTAAAAAGGAGTATTTATTTTATAGATTAAACATATTATAAAAATGTAGTATGGCATGGCACATGTCAAATAAATAAAACAAAAATAAGCATCGGTCTTCACTTCAAAACTTGTGTACGATTTTCTCGCATAAGATTCACAAGGCCAGCAGTACTTAGCCGCCATTATCTCCCTTCCATGGTTTTGAAACTCTGATGGGAAGATGGGATCGTTTCCCCTAAAGACCGCTTAGATTTTCTGGGAAACGAACTGGATCTTAAAACTCGTGTAACAACCAAATTTGTTAAAATTGGTGAGCATCTCTTCTACTAGTACTCCCTCACAGTGGCGTAACTAACGCCCCCGCAGACCCCGCATTGCGGGGGGCGCAGCAAAGCCAGGGGCGCCCTCAAGTTCCTTGATGAAAAAATAAAACAAATGAAAAGCGACGTTATACAGTATGTCTCTGTAAGTTTGCATCATATGGAAAACTTTTTTATTATTCATTTTACGAAAAAAAGTTATTCCTCATAAAAAGCTCTGCATAGTCTAAAACCTAAAATGCAACCATCAAATATCGAAATTTTCCAGTCATATACGAGGTTTGTCAAAAAATGTGAATTTTTCTCAAGAATGTAAAGTTTTCCCAAGAGTAAAGTACCTTTATTTTTGACATTATTAAAAATTGTTATTAAAAAAAGTTGATCAGAACTAAAAACCACGTCTAAATATGTAATAACACGCATTAAATTAATTAAATAATTAAAAAATTAAATAATTAATAATAAATTAATAAAATAATTTTTCAACATAAATGCGTATAATTGCATATTTAGACGTGGTTTTTAGTCCTGATCAACTTTTTTTACCAACAATTTTTGATAATGTCAAAAATAAAGGTACTTTACTCTTGGGAAAAATTCACATTTTTTGACAAACCTCGTATATGACTGGAAAATTTCGATATTTGATGGTTGCATTTTAGTTTTTAGACCATGCAGAGCTTTTTATGAAGAATAACTTTTTTTCGTAAAATGAATAATAAAAAAGTTTTCCATATGATGCAAACTTACGGAGACATACTGTATATAAAAAAAATCAAGAAATAATAAAATAATAGTTTCATTATAACAATATTAAAGTTAAAAATTAACAATAATGAATGAGAAACAATGAAATATGACTAATATGAGTCCCCTATATGAAATAGGGGTAACGTAAATCATAATTAACAATTTTACCCCAATAACAGTATCAAGGTTCGTACAAATATCCGCGCCGGAAACCCCGCGTGGGCGCCGCTACAATCACACAGAGCATTTGTTGAAAACCCGCCAGGAGACGGATCGGGCCACCTTAAGCACCTTACTAATCTAATCTAGAGAATTAGAGCACCTTACTAATCTAGAGAACTCGCTGCGCACCAAAATTCATATTTTGGCGCGCAGCAATAAGCTGAAATTCGTAGTAGTACATTATTTTTACAACAAAAATTGTTCTCTACAATGTTCTATATCTTTCTCGAGATCTTTCTACAGTGACCGGCAGAAAGTGCGCAGCATATGGGAAACTTTTTACCTTTAAGTTTAGAAAATTAATTTTATTTTAGATAGGTTCTGCATGTTCTCAAACCAAAATAACACCCATTAAATCCCGTAAAAGTCTTATGGTATACGAGGTAGGATCAAAAATTTGAAATTCCACTAAGAGTAAAGTACCACCATCTTTCATTTTAGAATATTTTTTTACTAAGAATTATTGTTTTAATTTCAAAGTTATACCCAAATTCCAAATTTCGCTTATTTTGGACAAAAAAATTGATTTAATCGTGTTTTCTCAATAACCCTGTATAAAAAATAAATGGCAACCGAACAGTACGAAAATAAGATTTTTTGCAGACTTTGTTAGAGATTACCGTTGATCATAAGTCCGATTAGTTTGTTTTCATATTATTATGGCTTTTTAAAATAAAAACAAAAAAATATTAAATATTTTTGTTGCACACCGTATTTTATTTTCTGAGGGAAAAAGTTAATTTCATCAAACTGATATTTTTTGATTTACATTGACTTAAAGCATCTCCTAAATAGTTTTTTATACATTGAAGTATGCATAGAAAGTTTCCTTATTTTGCGTGACGAATAAAATCCGTTCAAAATATATTTTTAATTTAAATTTTTTTCTTTATAAATCAAAAGAAAACTTTCTATGCATTTATGTATAAAAAACTATTTAGGAGATGCTTTAAGTCAATGTAAATTAAAAAATATCAGTTTGATGAAATTAACTTTTTCCCTCAGAAAATAAAATACGGTGTGAAACAAAAATATTTAATATTTTTTTGTTTTTATTTTAAAAAGCCATAATAATATGAAAACAAACTAATCGGACTTATGATCAACGGTAATCTCTAACAAAGTCTGCAAAAAATCTTATTTTCGTACTGTTCGGTTGCCATTTATTTTTTATACTAAGTTATTGAGAAAACACGATTAAATCCATTTTTATTGTCCAAAATAAGCGAAATTTGGAATTTGGGTATAACTTTGAAATTAAAACAATAATTCTTTGTAAAAAAATATTCTAAAATGAAAGATGGTGGTACTTTACTCTTAGCGGAATTTCAAATTTTTGATCCTACCTCGTATACCATAAGACTTTTACCAGATTTAATGGGTGTTATTTTGGTTTGAGAACATGCAGAACCTATCTATAATAAAATTAATTTTCTAAACTTAAAGGTAAAAAACTTTCCCATATGCTGCGCACTTTCTGCCGGTCACTGTATATTAAACAACGCTTACAAATGACAATATTTTTTACTATGGTATGACAGGTGCAAAATAGCAGGGCGCTTTCAAAATTTTGCGGGGGGGCGCACATGTCCTTAGTTACGCCACTGCTCCCTCAGAAGCTGTAAAGTAGTGCAAAAGTCTTGCTGAATCCAAGTCGAGATATGTCCACTTATGCCGATTGTTACGATCAATGCCCTTTACATTCATAAGACCGAAATAGTGTCAATGTAGTTTTTTTAAATTTTATTTATACTACACTCACCGACTTTAAATTCGATCCATCCAAAATTTTGTTCAAGTTTAATCTGTGGTAACTTTTTTTTTCCGTAGTCCGATTTAAATGATTTTTTTTCAATTGAAGATACATGCTTCAGCTTTAATTAGATTTTTTCAGTTTTTTAAAACGCTGTATACTAGGTGAAATATACAGGGGAATATAAAGTATGTTTTTCCACTTTAAGTTTGTAACACCCTGTAGAGTAATTTTGCAATATTAACTCTAATATAGAAGCAAATTTGCGAAGTTTAATCTATTCCTAACAGATTGCTTTTTTATTTGGCTCGATATCTCTCTCGGTTCAAGAGATACGATTTTTTTGAGAAAACACTACACATTTTATTAAAATATTTTAATTTTAACATTTTTTTCAAAATATTTTTAATTTAAAAAAATAATTACCTAGCGGTAAAGAACTAAAAAAACACATCAATAACGGGTATTACCACCCCGAGCAAGAACATTTGCCTCCATTCGCCTGGGCCTTGAATGAGGTGTATGATCTGATTTTGATCGATTTGACCCCATACTTCGATTAGTGCTTCTTTTAACTGTTTTACGTTATTCAGAACCGGAACTCGTTTTCGAATCTTTCTACCCGTCATGTCCCAGACATGCTCTACGGGGTTAAGGTTTGGGCTAAGTGATGGCCAGTCCATTTTTCGTACTTCTACGTCTTCTAAATATTGTGTAACAATTATTGCAGTGTCAAGACGAGCATTATCTTGCATTAGTATGAAGTTATTTTCTATAAAATGTGCAAAAGGAACGACGTGTGGTGCTATAATATCCCGAATATATCGATCAGCCGTCATGGTTCCTCCATAGCACCCTTTGTGTTATGTTACAATTTAAAATTAAAATATTTTAATAAAAAATGTAGTGTTTTCTTAAAAAATTCGTATCTCTTGAACCGAAAAAGATATCGAGCCAAATAAAAAAAGCAATCTGTTAGGAATAGATTAAACTTCGCAAATTTGCTTCTTTATTAGAGTTAATATTGCAAAATCACTCTACAATGCGTTACAAACTAAAAAAGAAAAAACATACTTTTTATTCCCCTGTATATTTCACCAAGTATACAGCTTTTTAAAAAACGGAAAAAATTTAATTAAAGCTGAAGCATGTATCTACAATTGAAAAAAAAAATCATTTAAATCGGACTATGGAAAAAAAAATTTCCATAGGTACATTAAACTTGAACAAAATTTTGGATGGATCGAATTTAAAGTCGGTGAGTGTATAACACCAAATTTTAAGCATTTACTCTTTCCACTTGTTCATTGATTTACACACAAAATATGTACCTACCCCAATGTTCATGTCATTCTGCTTGTATGACTGTAGACGCCATGCTTTCAAAAACGCTCATTAAAAAAATACTAGTTCACCGAAACTTAAGAACAAAATCAAAATTCAACCATGCTAAGAGAACAGCAAAATAATTTTAATCGCAAAACAAAACAAAATAACTGTTTAATATGATAAAATAATAATTAAAAAGTGTCTGGTTATGATATAATTAGCATTGACGGAGGTTCACTGTTGCAAACCCACCTAGAACCTAGGGAATTCAATGTTGCCATACAAATTTGTCACGTTAATTTTTCTCGCATAGGGAAGACATTTTCTCGCAATGCCATATGCTTTTTTGGTCCAGCTTTCTTTAATAAGTTCGTGGTGGAAAATAAGAACTTTCCTACCGTAGGTACTGAATAAGGGGAAATTAAATGAATCTTTAAAATTTTTATTTTGAATCCCTAAAATCTATAACAGTACCCTCCTAAAGACCCCGCACATTTCTTATGGAAAGTGGGTTTCGGCCAATTTTTCTGAAACTTGGCACAATTATAGTTCATAACAAGCTGATCAAAAATTATAATGGACCCGAAACCCCAAAACCCCCCAGCCCCTCCAAAACAAGAGTCCGAGGGTATTATGGGAGGAGGGGAATGAGTTTTGGTATTTTTTTCATATGGACACATTATAGATTTCCTCTTGAATCTTCAATATATTGAAGGAGAGTCGTTGGTGGGTATTTTATATTTTCCAGATGACGAGCGTACCCGAGGAACCACATTACCGCTGCTACATGTGCACAGCATCCCAGTGTCCGAGCTCCAGCTTTACAAGTACAATAATAATGGAAGTTTTGTGCTTCATCTTCATCCTAAAAAGGACCGGTTTTGTAGGGGTTTTGGGGTTTCGGGTCCATTATAAATTTTGATCAGCTTGTTATGAACTATCATTGTGCCAAGTTTCAGAAAAATTGGCCGAAACCCACTTTCCATAAGAAAAGTGGTGGAGGTTTCAAAAACAGCAAAAAACAGCTTAGCACTGCTGACGCATGCGCAGAAAGGACCTCCGGAAATGATGGTAAAACCCCCATGTATAACTACTAACAGTAAAGGGTTAAATCAATTGTTACACCTGTCTGGGTGGTTGTGGATGCTAAATATTTTCTTCAGAAGTTCTATCAGCAGTATGTTGACATGCAAAACATTCTTAGATTTCTACCTTTGGCCAATAATATTGTTGAAATATTAGAATAAAAATCCAAATAATTATGAGATTTTTCATCAAAATTTTTATTAATAGTAGGTATAATAAGCTTTTTTAATAATAAAACTTTGAAAGCTTTTTAAACATTTTAAAATTTGCCATTTTTTTTTTAATATAAACTGAAAGGTAAAGGCTGAGACACAATTGAAAAAATAAGCAATATGCAATAAGAAATAGGTAATAAGAAATAAAAATTATATGTATGTAGCATTTTACTTAAAACTAAATTGCGTCGTGATAGGTAACAAATCTTACTTCTGTTGCTTATTGCTTGCCGCCTATTGCTTATTTTTTAATTGTATCTCAGGCTTAATTATTAAACAATGTTTTAAAATCATAAATTACGGGTTTCTTTACAAGAAGGAATAGGTCTATATTAAAGTATTGTCTTGTAATGTAAATGTAAATGTGTGTTTTTATGAATCACACAGTTCCTAATATAAAAACTTAACTTAGTATTAAATTTTTTTGTGAGATAAACAAAGGTTTACAAGAATCCCTAGATCTTGCTTTACACAAATACCCAACAGCTCTTTTTTGGAAAATAAAAATAGAATGAAAAAGTAATTGACAACAATTTCCCCAGAAACAGAATCCATATCTTAGAAGAGCTTCTATCAAAGTAAAATAAACATTTCGAAGAACTGCATCATTTACTTTATGAGAAAGTACTCTCACGACATAAAAATCTGAAACTAATTTTCCACATAACTTTTCTATAATATGCTTATTAAAAGAAAGATTTTGATTAATGTAATTCCTAAAAATTTCACTTAAATTTGGATATATAGTCAAAAATTATTAAGTAAAAATTTAAAATATTGTTTTTAGTGATAATAAGATGAACTTCTCAATATTATTCAATCTACTGCCAACCCATAACCTATTTCGCGTTTTTTTTAGTTAATTATGTTATTAAATATATTATCATCTGCACATTATGTAGATAATATCTGACATAATATTACAAAAATATCAATTTATTCCATTGTTAATTTTGGGAGACTTGTATAGTAAAAGAACGATGACATAATATTTGTTAAAAAAATCTCACCCGAAATTTTTCGCTAACAATTCTCCTAAAATAATTTATGAAATTTCTTGATATTTATTTAATATGTCAGTTATTAATTGTAAATTTTTTAATTTAAATATTGTTTAAAAGCTACAAGAATAAATAAATCTACCCGAAATAGGTTATAGGTTGGCAAGCATGTTAATACTCCCACCTTCAAAGAAAGTAGATTAGAGTTACACCACTCTTAAAATTTTATTAAACCTTTATTAAGTTTTTTAATTAATTCAATATATAATAACCAAATTTCTCCGATTTTTATCAGAAAATAGCAAACAAACCTCGGTGAAGTTGCATTCCTGCCTCTCTACAGTAACGAGCCACTTTCCACCTCGGTAAGTAATATACTATTAATTAGGCACTAACTACTACGTTACAAATCACATAATCTCACTTTCGATGCGGGGACAAATAAACGATTTTTACATTTATTTACGTACTATTTTAATTGCAAATCAATCAAATCAGCAAAATCATAATAAATTATAGTAGTTTCTTGTTTTAGACGTGTTAAAGCATCCCTAAAGATAACATAAAAGGTTCAAAGTTATTTGAACGTGCGTGTAATATTAAGCTTAAAAGTTAAAATGTGGACTCTTAGAACTTGCAAGTTGTGTTTTTTTCTATTTTTTGATATTATTGGTGTTAACAAGTACCTCTACTTCCTTTACTTTTTTGCAGACTGTAAAGTGTGGACCCAAAGCAAGGTTACCGTTGTTCGTTTTCTACTATTTTAGTTGCTTTCCAGAATGGTGAAATTTTGTTCGGTTGCTAAAAGTGTGGGAACCGCTCAAATAGCAACAAGGTAAAAACGTTGTTTATTTGCTGCATCTGTTAGCACTAAAGAACCGATTAGGGCTCTTCTTTAATTTATGCTCTTACCTGTTCTAGAGTTCACCCAGCATTAGTCGCTAGGTATAAAATCCTATCGTTAGTCGATATAAAAAATTCGATTGAATAAGTTTTTATTTTAAATTGAAAAGTCATCTTTTGTTATATTCAGCTATAAAAACTTTTATTGGCATTTTCAGGTTGTCTAACTGCTTCTGGTGGACGTGTGAATATTTTCTAATAGAAATCCGTAGGCTGCAAGGTAAGTTAATTGGTAATCTGTCGGTTTGTCGCGTAATGAGGAAAAATCTCACACGAAGCGGGTCCTAACACACTAATGTAATGTGATCCACTTATAGTGGCTTATACTTAGTATGCCCAAAAAGGGGGTGGGTCAGCATTGTCTCTAAAGACAAATCCATGAAATTTTTAAATTAGTGTAAGAAAATCAAGTATAAAAATGCAGTTCCAAAAATTGCATTATGGGGTTAAGCCAAAGATGGATCCCAAGTTTCAGGGTGGTATTTTTTTTGGGCAGCATCGAGACTTTGCTTTTTTCTATTACCCGATTAGTTTCTTGGCTTGTCCTGAATAGTAAGTAACCCCTAATCATGTTGCTCGATATCAAAGGAAGCTCATTGGGAGAAGTACTGTACTTAGTCCTTTAACAAATGAGGTTCTAACCCATCGATAAATGCCAACTTTTTCCTGTAGCGTACTTTAGAATCCTAAAATACTGTAGGATTATTACTCTGACTTAGTTTTAACTACATTTAAGGTAAAAAATCAGTCTTAAAACCTTTAGATTTACCATTGCTGGCTGCCTTAAAACTTCAAAACACGTGATAGTAATATCACTTAAAAATAAAAATCTTGATGAAAATTAATATTAACGGCACTTAAAACTACAAGTTTAAAGGTTCAAACCCTAAAAATATCAAAAATTGCACAAAATCCGAAAAATAAAACAAAACAATCACTAAGGTGGAATTATCAACGTCATTCAATCTACTGCCAACCTATAACCTATTTCGCGTTGATTTTTTTGAGTTTATTATTTTAATAACTAACATTTAAAGAAAATCAATATCGTCGGTACATTATTTAGGTAGTATCTGATATATTACAAAAATATCAATTTATTTGATTGCTAATTTTGGGAGAATTGTATATTGAAATAACAATGACATAATAATGTTAAAAAATCTTACCCGATATTTTTCGCTATACAATTCTACTAAAATAATTTATAAAATTCCTTAATATTTATTTAATATGTCGATTATTACCCATAGAATATGCAGTCGATATTGATTTTATTTAAATGTTGTGTAAAAGCTAGAAAAATAAATAAATCTACGCAAAATAGGTTATAGGTTGGCAAGCATGTTGATACTCCCACCTTAACTTCAATGTAAAAACGCTTTGTTTGCAGCACTTTAACCAAGAATTAACTTAACCGCCCAAAGAGCACCGGTTAACATCCACCGGTCATGATTAAAATGTTAAAAAATAGTTTTTTTTAAGAAATAGCATTAATAATAGTACAATATTATAACCTTATAATAATTTTCCCTTTAAAGATTAATGAAATTGAAGAATTATTGTATGATGACGATGAAGACATTAAATATTGTGGAAGCCGAGACCAAATCATCTAGAAATCTGGAACGATCAGGAGTTTGT
This sequence comes from Polydrusus pterygomalis, assembly GCA_963969555.1. Classification (NCBI taxonomy): domain Eukaryota; kingdom Metazoa; phylum Arthropoda; class Insecta; order Coleoptera; family Curculionidae; genus Polydrusus; species Polydrusus pterygomalis. Next base: position 7,816,648 of record OZ018385.1, read on the forward strand.
AGTGTAGATCGGTTTAGGGTTAGGCGGTAGGCTTTTAAAAAGCATATTTTTACTTTAATAGTATTATTGAAACTCATTGCATTATGCGTATCAAAATAAGGTATTTACATAGACTTATTTACGGTTTGTTATGCTTATTTTTGCTGTTTTAGTTTGAAAATAAATATATAGGTATTACTTTAAAATTAAAACAATACAATAATTATTTATTGACCATGAACACCTTTTAAAAACCAAAAAATAGGTTAGAGAATCTCTTAATTGAAGATAGGCGCAAAATGAGATCGAAGGCGTTTTGGATTGGTTTAATTGCATAACCTGCATGTATAAAACTGAGAATTAAAAATAATCCTAAAATTAAAATTGTGATTAATCTCTAGTTTAATGTTCTGATTAATCGACACCTATACAACTGGGCCTTATCGAAAGTTAGGTTCTGTGTGTGACGTCACGAGCTCGTGCCTAATTGCGAAAATATTATCAGACGACGTTTGATTTTTATCTCAAAAACGATTACACAAAAGTTACTTAGATGTGACATCCAAAAATGCTAAAATTAAAATACTAAAGTTAACACTAACATCTAGAATAAACGTCAAAATATAATATTTGAAAAGTTTAAAGCCTGTTACCAAATTCTTAAAAAGCTAATTTTTCTAGTGATCTGCAACTGAACGTGATTCACCATGTGAAAGTGCAAAACCATAAGAAAAAAATGCACATAATATTGGGATTTTGATGTTAGATTCTGTAGATATTTCACCGGTCATGTTTAACTGGCTGCAGGCCAAGAGAATAAAGTGTTGCCACATTAGTTATTTTTAATATCCCTGTTAGTAAATTTGCCTACGTGGACAAATATCAATAGGTTAAAATCATTACTGGTATTCACTATTATCGCGATTCTCACCTGTGTAAAAAATTGAAACCCCTATGCAAAACCTCAATTTTTCTTTCCAAAGCCAGTTGCCTTAAGTGGTCGGCAAGCATCTTCACGTCTACGTCGGACGGCTCGCTTTCCGACTGAATCCAGGTTGTAACCACCGGTTTTATTTCGTCCCAGGAGAGATGTGAAAAGGGCGACCGTTTTGTTGGTAGTATCTGGCTTGATGTTTTTATTTTTTCTGCAAACGAAATAAAATAATCATCTAATCCAAAATTAGTTAAGCACACCACTTTAAGGTTGAATTCTTAACGTCATTCAATCTATTGCCAACCTATAACCTATTTCGCGTTGATTTTTTGAGTTTATTATTTTAATAACTAACATTTAAAGAAAATCAATATCGTCGGTACATTATTTAGGTAGTATCTGATATATTACAAAAATATCAATTTATTTCATTGCTAATTTTGGGAGAATTGTATAGTGAAAGAACAATGAGTGACAATGACATAATAATGTTAAAAAAAATCTTACCCGATATTTTTCGCTATACAATTCTCCTAAAATATGTTATGAAATTCCTTGATATTTATTAAATCTGTCAATTATTACCTATAGAATATCAAGTCGATACTGATTTTCTTTAAATTTTGTATAAAAGCTAGAAAACATAAATAAATCTACGCGAAATAGGTTATAGGTTGGCAAGCATGTTGATACTCCCACCTTAACGCAAATATAAAGTACTATCGTATCCCCAAAAGTAAAGAAAAATATTCACGAACGGAATAAAAGAAATTTTAAATTTATAAAACATCAATTCTAATTTTCTTAGTTTCGAAAACCTAATTGTTCAAGTATTTATACAGGGTGATTCACGGTGGATGGAACGTTAGACGTTTCTGACGAACCAGTAAAGGAATCGTTCTGAAAATTTAGTCGCGTACATAAACGGACACGCTCTACCTATCTAAAATATTTTTAACAATACAGTGTTGCCGCTTCCACACAAAAATAATAGCCACTTCGATATTTTAAATGGAACACCCTATATATCATTAAGTTTTTAAATTCTACATAAAATTATAATTATTTTTTAATAAAAGCATTATTAGTCTATGCTTAATGGTTTCCGAGATATTGTCTCTTGAAAAATTACATTTTTAAACTTTGACAGCTTCTAGCTTTTTAACTGTACGTCTGAGAGCAAAATGGCTTACATGTCCCTATCTTCGATTTTTGTTATCTTTCCAAAAGTGTCAATTTCCGGTTAAACCGGATGTAGGAAATGTAATACTTCCGGTTTGACCGGAAGGTGTTACTTTTGGAAAGATAATAAAAATCGAAGATGGGACATGTAAGTCGTTTTGCTCTCAGACGTACAGTTAAAAAGCTAGAAGCTGTCAAAGTTCAAAAATGTCATTTTTCAAGAGACAATATCTCGGAAACCATTAAGCATAGACTAATAATGCTTTAATTAAAAAATAATTATAATTTTATGTAGAATTTAAAAACTTAATAATATATAGGGTGTTCCATTTAAAATATCGAAGTGGCTATTATTTTTGTGTGGAAGCGCAAACACTGTATTGTTAAAAATATTTTAGATAGGTAGAGCGTGTCCGTTTATGTAAACGACCAAATTTTCAGAACGATTCCTTTACTGGTTCGTCAGAAACGTCTAACGTTCCATCCACCGTGAATCACCCTGTATATATGCACGGCATAACGTGTATATACATACAGGGTGTTAATTAAGTTTGTGGCCAAACTTAAAAGTGTTATTCCTTACTCAATTTTAAGACAAAAAGTTTATAAAAATATAGGTCCTAAACGGCTTTGTTTTTAACACGCTTTTATTAGCTTCACCTGTATGTTTGTTTGTATGTTTGTTTGTAACCGACTACTTTGAACCCGATTTTGACCCACTTTAAACTGTCAGATTTAATTTAAATTTTGTAGACTTATCAAGAACCGCTGACAATACAATAATCTACACGCAAAAAATTATCCTGTCAAATTTTGACAGCTGTATAAAACGAAGAAGCGATTTTTACGAAACAAATTATGGGGTCGTATAGTATTCGATGCGGAGACTTCGGGAAAAATAAGCAAAAAATTCTCCGGTCAATATGTCAAGTCGTTTAAAAATTCTCTTGTCAAAATTTGACACCTGTCAATTTGTCAGAATTATTACAATAACCGATAGTAATGATACAAACGAGGGGTAGTATAGATTGTAGCTATGAAATAAAAAAAAAAATTCTACCCGTCAAAAAAAAATTTTGACAATTTTTTTTTTAATTTTAAAAATTTTTGTCGTTTGTTCGGGTTTGTATGTATGTTTGTTTGTAACCGACTTCTTTGAACCCGATTTTGACCCACTTTAAACGGTCAGATTTAATGTAAGTTTTGTAGACTTATCCAGAACCGCTCACAATACAATAATCTACTAATCTAGCTCAATCTACTCAATAACTTAAACTAAAAAATGAAAAATAAATATAGTTTAAAAAAACTAAAACACGCTTTACTAATTAATCAAACTAAAAAGCGGAAAATAAATATATACCTAAAGTAAAATCAAAACAATTTCCGTTGCACGTCATACCTTCGAGTATCAGCAGTGGTGCCAGTTTGTAATCAAAATACCCCAGGAAGGGAATTGCAAAGTATTTTTTTTTAAATAAAAACAAGCCAAATTTACCTAAACAAACGCAGATTTATTTATTTTATTTTAAAAATCTTCCATATTATTATATTATTATTAGACCTTAACATTTAACTTTAAACTTACTTCTCTAACTGCTGTCAGGGTAATAATGAACCATTGTTTTTACGTTCTTCATCAAAATAGGTTATTAGAGAAGCTATTAGCTCTTTGCACCGGCTTTTTAAATGCTTCGGCATTTTTCAATAAAGGTAAACAACTTAATCAACAGAAATGTGTATGCATCCCTTTGTTGTTCTTAAAAGAACAGTTTTTAATCCTATTTATAAAAGGATTTGCAGTTTTAGTTAAAAACGACTTAAATAATCTCACGAAAACACGAAATGAAAACAATAAACGTCAATCAAAATTCGCCAAGAAATAAACTGGCATCACCGACGCGTTGACACTTCTGTTGCCAACTGTTAGCCCAAAAAATTCAAATGATATTAATTTTTAAAAGGTTAAATTTTAAAAAACATTTCCTTTAAGCGGCTTAGTATCAAAGAAGAATACATTAAGGTTGAATTCTCAACGTCATTCAATCTATTGCCAACCTATAACCTATTTCGCGTTGATTTTTTGAGTTTATTATTTTAATAACTAACATTTAAAGAAAATCAATATCGTCGGTACATTATTTAGGTAGTATCTGATATATTACAAAAATATCAATTTATTTCATTGCTAATTTTGGGAGAATTGTATAGTAAAAGAACAATGAGTGACAATGACATAATAATGTTAAAAAAAATCTTACCCGATATTTTTCGCTATACAATTCTCCTAAAATAAGTTATGAAATTTCTTGATATTTATTAAATATGTCAATTATTACCTATGGAATATCAAGTCGATACTGATTTTCTTTAAATTTTGTATAAAAGCTAGAAAACATGAATAAATCCACGCGAAATAGGTTATAGGTTGGCAAGCATGTTGATACTCCCACCTTAAGTTTATTTTACATTCAATATCGCATGAAATTTATTTATTTTTTGCCCAAATTTAATTTTCGTAAGTTTCCCGACCGATTTTTAATTATCAGCTGATTGATGACGTGCAACAGAAATTGTTTTGATTTTATTATATATATAAAATAAGTCTTGAAATTCTTAATAAGTATAAGCAGAAAATAATATTGAACGATAAACATTAGTATTATAGTGAAAAAAAAGCGTGGGGCGCTTTGTGCCATATTTTTCGTATATATCGAGCACCCCACTGTTTTTTCACAATAATACTAATGTTTATCGTTCATTATTATTTTCTGCCTAGGTATATTAAGAATTTCAAGAATTATTTTAAACCATATTTATTTTCCGGTTTTTAGTTTGATTAATTATTAAGGTGGGAGTATCAACGTGCTTGCCAACGTATAACCTATTTCGAGTAGATTTATTTATGTTTTCTAGCTTTTATACAAAATTTAAAGAAAATCAGTATCGACTTGATATTCTATAGGTAATAATTGACATATTTAATAAATATCAAGGAATTTCATAACTTATTTTAGGAGAATTGTATAGCGAAAAATATCGGGTAAGATTTTTTTAAACATTATTATGTCATTGTCACTCATTGTTCTCTCACTAAACAATTCTCCCAAAATCAGCAATGAAATAAATTGATATTTTTGTAATATATCAGATATAACCTAAGTAATGTGCCGACGATACTGATTTTATTTAAATGTTAGTTTAAAAAATAATAAACTTGAAAAAACAAAGCGAAATAGGTTATAGGTTGGCAATAAATTAAACGACGTTGAGAATTCAATCTTAAAGCGTGTTTTTTAGTTTTTTTAAACTATATTTATTATAAAACAGGATGTTGAGAGTTTAGTTGCGATTGTGTTGGAGATAGGTTCATTTCACACGTCGGTCCGGATAATTTATTTCAAGTATCCATATTTTTAAAGTGATTAATTGTAAAAAAAGTGTTGTGGTACAACAGGGTGCAAAAGGTAGATGATTCCTCTACGTAACAAAATTTGTAATTTCAAAAACTCAACGAGCGCATGGAACAAATGGCGACAAAATTTGCGACCCGCCTTCATCATTCTAAAAAATACCTTAAAATAAAAGCAGCGGAAAAGCATTATCTGGTGCAATTGATTCGGGTAGTGATATCACTGATTTGTCCAAAAAGTAGTTCTCTGAGTTTGAGAAAACAGTTTTCAAAAGTTTACAGGCCATAAAAAGGAAATTTAGCGGAGCAAAAACTAACATTTCAAGACCAGCGATGACGACCAATTAAAACACGATCTTGGTTCACAGCATGGTGGAAAATAAGAGCGACATTTATGAAAATGTTGTTAATTTAATAACAACAAAAATTACTTTTAAAATTCGCAAGAACGATTTAAATTTCGACTATCGATTAAGACTCAAAAAACCCGATGCAAAAAAATCAAGGCCAGTAGTGGTATCGTTTACTCGTTTTGTCATCGTTGGCTGCAAAATCAAATATTTTATAGTAAATGGACGTTAACAGACTCTAAGCTATATTGTTTACCCAACTACTTATATTGGATATTATAGTTTCCTTTGGGTCTAAGATGTCGTTTATTCGATATATCGTTTCCAGTTTCCTTGTTGTTTTAGGAGTTTCCCAGATTTCTGTTACTATTTCATTTGATGTATGTGGGTGGTATTTGCTTTTGTGTTATTGTTGCGTAGGTCTTATGATTTACGGTATTTCTTGGTGATTTTTCTAGGGCAGGATTTATTTTCTTGATATCATGCAGTTGTGTTCCGTCTTTCTTTTTCAAGTTGTCCAATTTTCCAAGTAATTAGTGTTAAGATTCTATAAGTATATGGGGGTCGTAGCTACTCTTATTATCTTTGCATCGTGTTTATTGGCGACACCTTAAATTTTATCAAAAGATTCAAACATATCCAGTAATAACTTATCCATATATATTTGTTCTTTGCTTTCATTATGTTTTGGTGCGGTATCATTTTGTGTTGATAATAATTCTTGTACATCTTTGTGGTGATGAGTAACATTAACATTTCGCCCATAACATTGTTTTTTGTTTTGGTTCTCCATTTCAGGAGATACTTCCACTCTTAACTTTTGCCTGATTTTTCTTCACTATTTTCTATCTTGTCTTCGGCATAACTTTTTAGCTTACACTGCGGAGGAGCGGAGGTATGCGTGTCCCTGATTTTCTGGATTTAAAAACATACGCGGTCTCATCCTCATCATGGTATCTTTCCAACTTTGATTCTAACTTATCGATCTTTCATGGTATTTGCTCTCACACTCTCATTGTGTGACGTATTATCAATACTTATTTCTCCGTGTTTATTTGAAGTGGTTTTTGTTGTCACAACAAGGAAACTGAAAAAGATAATTCGTATAAACGACATCTCAGACCCAAAGGAAACTATAAAATACCTTTAGGTAGAAAGTTTAGAAAGTTGCAACGAAACTCAACATAAAATATGAAAATCGACACTGGAAAACAAAAACAATATAAAGATTAAAGAGACACAAACCTAAATCCAATGTTCATAATAACAGGAATATCAAAAGGCTATTCGGATTTGGAATTCATTGAAGAAATTGTCAGATTAAATAATGAAATAGAAGTTGACCTGCCCACACTTAACATACATGGGAATATAAAAATAGCATAAAAAAAAACAGTGTCGAAATTCCAACATGAAAACTGGATCCTAGAAGCATAACCAGCTATTGCCAAATGGTTCTTGAAAAAAGAAACAATATATTTTGACCTAGTGAAAATTTACGTCCAGGAACATCTAAATCTAACATTGTGCTTCAACTGTGCTGGATTTGGAAATGTTGCAAAATATTGTGGAGAAAAATCATGTTGTGATAAATTAGGCGACAGTGATCACGAGGGGAATTTCTGCAACACAGCTATGTTGAAATGCCCTAACTGTGTAAAAATGAAATATAAAGCAGAGTCAACATTTGGCACAGGATGTTAAGTATCCGGCATACCAAAAAAGTCTAATTAGTAGAGACCGACCGAAGGTTCGGTTTCGGCTAGTTTCGGCCAAAAAATCTGGTTTCGGTTTTGGCCAAAAACCGGCAGAACCTTCGGCCATGCCGAAACTCAAGTGTTCGTGAATTGTCGCGTACCGTTCGGCTAACTTTGGGTGGGTTCCGTAGGCAGTGTTGTCTATATTAATAGATTTTTTTCTCTGTCGACTTTTTTTTTTGGGGGGAAGAGTTCAATCCGTTCCCAAGATCGATCTCGTCCTATATAAAATAAATTAAATTTCAGCATACAATAAAATTTTTAATATGTATAAATAAGTTTCGGTTTCGGTTTCGGCCGAAACTGAGACCAAGGCCGAACATTCGGTTTCGGTCGGACACTACTAATTAGCTATAAAAACCAAATAAACTACTTGGATAATTTTTTATAAAAAACCAGAAACACAGCAAAATTCAGCTACAGATAAACAGACAAGAAACATAGTTAACAATATAAACCAAACAAGCAAAATACATCAAAACCTTTAATCCATAGGCAATTCTGTAGAAATATTGGAATCTTTTTTAAACATTTAAAATAACCGTAGTGTACTTTGTATCACAGACAACTGGAAAACATAGGCACAGCTGGAAAATGGAGGAAGTGCGATTTATGTAAGGACGAATATTCAGTGTATGAAACGAGATGAAATAAATGGAATGAGCGAAGAAAATAATTTTGAGTGCTGTGGCTGTGAAATCCAACTTAAGAACAATAATATTCTTTTGGTCTCTTTGTATCGACCACTAATGGAGACTTTACACTATTTATGGATAAGATGGAGCAACTTTTGTCATTATGTGTAAATGGAAGAATTTTAATTTAGCGGCAGATTTTAATGTAGACTTCAAGTCAAATTGTAAAAACACAATGGATACTACCACTTATTAAATCATTTAATGTAGTATACACTATAACAGATTATATACGTATTAATAATAGGTATACAGGGTGATTCATTAAGGGTGGCCACCGGTCATATCTCGGAAACTACTAGGCATAGAAACTTGGAGAAAAAAAATTATGATTAAAGCGGTCATGAGAAAATTCTGGAAATTACTTGTAAGTTCCTCATTTCTCCGCAAGGGGGCACAATTAAAAAAAAAATTTTTAATTCTAAATTTCTCTGAAATTTCCCATATTAAGGTATAACTCTGATTACATCATCGAAAAGTTTAGACAATTCTGCATCATTTTGGTTTAAGGCTCATTGGCGTACCGACCTTGATAAGAGTGGGGGAAGCTATTGAATGTGTAAACATTAAAATCGCTGTAACTTCTAAACGACTTATCCGATTTTACTAAATTTTAGCTTGTTTTGAAGGGAAAGGGAAGTATCTTCAATGGCTGTATCCAACAGTACACGATAGTGTTTAATAAAATTGCTAGAGGGCGCAATTTGTAATAATAACAGTTTTTTCGATTTTATCCCGGAAATTCAAATAATACGGTATAACTATGACATCATAATCGAAAAGTAGCTGAAATTTGCAAGAAAAGATGTGAAGACCGCAGTTCGATATCGTTGTTCGTTTCAGAGTTATTGCCAAAACAATAATTTTTAATAAAAATTGCGCCCTCTAGCAATTTTATTAGAAACTATTTTCTACCATTGGATAAGACAATTGAAGGTTCTTCCAAACAAACTTAAATTTAGTAAAATCGGATAAGTCGTTTAGAAGTTACAGCGATTTTAATGTTTACACTTTCAATAGCTTCTCCCACTCTTATCAAGTGAAACTGTAAACATTAAAATCGCTGTAACTTCTAAACGACTTAACCGATTTTACGAACTTTAAGCTTGTTTGGAAAAGAAAGGTAAGTACCTTCAATTGTCTTATCCAATGGTACAAGATAGTTTCTAATAAAATTGCTAGAGGGCGCAATTTTTATTAAAAATTGTTTTGGCAATAACTCTGAAACGAACAACGATATCGAACTGCGGTCTTCACATCATTTCTTGCAAATTTCATCTACTTTTCGATTATGATGTCATAGTTATACCGTATGATTTGAATTTCCGGGATAAAATCGAAAAAACTGTTATTATTACAAATTGCGCCCTCTAGCAATTTTATTAAACACTATCGTGTGCTGTTGGATACAGCCATTAAAGATACTTCCCTTTTCTTTCAAAACAAGCTTAAATTTAGTAAAATCGGATAAGTCGTTTAGAAGTTACAGCGATTTTAATGTTTACACATTTAATAGCTTCCCCCACTCTTATCAAGGGCGGTACGCCAATGAGCCCTAAACCAAAATGATGCAGAATTGTCCAAGCTTTTCGATGATGTAATCAGAGTTATACCTTAATATGGGAAATTTCGGAGAAATTTAAAATTTAAAAAAATAATTTTTAAATGTGCCCCCTTGCGGCGAAATGAGGAACTTAAAAGTAATTTCCAGAATTTTCTCATGACCGCTTTAATCGTAATTTTTTTTTCAAGTTTCTACGCTTAATAGTTTCCGAGATATGGCCGGTGGCCACCCTTAATGAATCACCCTGTATAAGGTACCAGTAAAAGCTGCATTGACAATATATTAACACACTTTGAGGGAAATAGCTAGCTTGCGGCATTTCTTTATCTTGGACCACACAGCTCAAAAAGAACTCTAAACATCACAAAAGACGAAAACACTTTTCCTCAAAGCAGAAATTTTAGTAAAAAATAACAAATTAAAATTTAAGAATGTTCTTTCTGAAACAGATTGGCAATCATTTTTTTCTTTAGAAACACATTTAGTAAACGGACAATGGAGCACTTTCATGGATCTGTTTCAGAGTAAATTTAATCAATGTTTTCCTGTACAAAAAGAGATAGTCAAGAGATGAGGAAGTGTAGAGATCAGTTGGATGTCTGATATGTTTTAAGAAGTAGAAGCAACCAGTTCAAAACCATATACAACTCAAAAAAGAAAGAATATAATAGCTTATTATGAGAGTCCAAAAAATCATATTTTGTCAATAAAATACGAAATTCTGATAATCAATCAAACACGACATGGTGTGTTGTTAACCAAATAAAAGGTAAAAATACATCTAAATCGCCAATTAAAGTTAAGGGGGATATGACTACTGTTGCAAATTTTAATAACTTTTTTACAAATGCGGCCATGCCGAAACTCAAGTGTTCGTGAATTGTCGCGCACCGTTCGGCTAACTTTGGGTGGGTTCCGTAGGCAGTGTTGTCAATATTAATAGATTTTTTTCTCTGTCGACTTTTTTTTTTGGGAAGAGTTCAATCCGTTCCCAAGATCGATCTCGTCCTATATAAAATAAATTAAATATCGGCATACAATAAAATTTTTAATATGCATAAATAAGTTTCGGTTTCGGCCGAAACTGAGACCAAGGCCGAAGATTCGGTTTCGGTCGAAACTGAAAATCTTGTTTCGGTCGAGATTGTTCTACTTTGTTGACACTACTAATTAGCTATAAAAACCAAATAAACTACTTGGATAATTTTTTATAAAAAACCAGAAACACAGCAAAAATTCAGCTACAGATAAACAGACAAGAAACATAGTTAACAATATAAACCAAACAAGCAAAATACATCAAAACCTTCAATCCATAGGGAATTCTGTAGACGTATTGGAAGATTTTTTAAACATTCAAAATAACGGTAGTGTACTTTGTATCACAGACAACTGGACAACATGAAGAGATCAGTTGGATGTCTGATATGTTTTAAGAAGTAGAAGCAACCAGTTCAAACCACTATACATAGGGTGACCAGACCTCCTATTTTTAATAGGAGTTTCATATATTTTAACCCATTCTCCTATCTCATATTCAAGTGTTTAATATGAGACTTTTCTCATATATTTTCATATTTTCACTGTTTTTCCAATTTTTTCATTATGATTTAGGACTGTTTTTTAGTTGTTAGGGTTTTTAATATCTGTGATAGGTACCTACCTGTACCTGATGATGAATGTGACTGATAGATAATAAAGAGTTTGTTGTTAAAATGCTTAATGATTTATTATTTTTCAGTAAAAAAAATCTCATATATTTTTCTACCATCTCATATAATTTTATAGGGGCAATCCTATTTTTTTCTTTTTTTGATCTGGTCACCCTACCTATACAACTCAAAAAAGAAAGAGTATAATAATAGCTTATTATGAGAGTCCAAAAAATCATATTTTGTCAATGAAATACGAAATTCTGATAATAATTCAAAAACGACATGGTGTGTTGTTAACCAAATAGAAGGTAAAAATACATCTAAATCATTATTACACACACAATTAAAGTTAAGGAGGATATGACTACTGTTGCAAATTTTAATAACTTCTTTACAAATGCGGTTACGTCTCTACTTCAGAGTTTGGATTACCTTCAGTTCTGATATAGAGTACAATGAAAACCCATTAAAAATGCGCCCTACTAACGCTAAAGAAATTTTTGAAGTAGTAGAAAAACTAAAAAATAAGCAAAGCAGTGGACATGATGAAATATCATCCAACTTGATAAAAAAATACATTATAGGAGAAATTGTACAATTCATTTGTTACGTAGTGAATAATTCCATGAAATTCGACATATTCCCAGACAATCTTAAAAAAGCACTTGTCGGTCGTGCCAATCTTCAAAAAAGACGACGAGTTGGTAATAGATAACTACAGACCAATAAGCTTGCTCCCATAATTTTCTAAAGTGTTTGAAAGTGTGATATCTGAACGTCTGCTGGGGTTTTTTGTTTCGAATAATTTGTTAAGTGATCAACAACATGAGTACATAAGGGGTAAGTCAACACAAACTGCGGTATTTCAATGTATCCACTATACAGGGTGTCCCAAAAGTAATGGGACACAGAGCAACAGCAGACTCCTTAAGGCGAAATAATGCGATTTATTTAAACTTGCATTATTCCAAAATTGATAACAACCAAGATACAGCTTGTCAAAGTTTTAATTTTGTTTTCGTTTTTTTGCGATTATTTCTTAACGAAACGACATAGCAAAACAAAATTAAGGGTTTTGGGGTTTTTTTGAGGTGAGAAATTCAAAATTATTCATAGTTTTGGTGTAACCAGTAGAGGGCGCTGCCTGCTCACTTTAATTCTTTTACATTAAAAACGTATAAATTATTAAAGTCGCTAGGAGCAACCATTTTCGAGATAATCGCATTCGATATTTTTAATGCAAGAATATTATGCTAAAATATTTAAAATAATTGTGTATTCGTATTACTTAGTATTATTTATTACAGCTGGCCTTGATTAAAAACAACGACGTTTCCAAGGCAACAACATGTTACACAAAGTATCATCTGTCATAGTTAATAAAATTTTTGATTAGAATAAAATTAATAAATCCGTATACAAAAAAGCGTTTTTGTTAGAAAAAATAGTCAATCTTAAGTATTTACATTAACTTTGACACTTAGCAAATGTTGCTGATTTACAATAATTTTAAGTTAAAAATTCATCGTTGCTCGATTTTCCGTTGTTTTTGGACAACGTACTTGTTGCATTGGACATATAAAATGCGATTATCTCGAAAATGGTTGCTCCTAGCGACTTCAATGAGTTATACGTTTTTGATGTAAAAGAAGTAAAGTAACTTCTTTTTTAATAGTCGGATCGATATAAGAAGCCTAAACAAAGTTATGCCAGCTAAAAGAAGTGGGCCATGCCGTAGGCAGCGCCCTCTATTGGTTACACAAAAATTATGGATAATTTTGAATTCCTTACCTTAAAAAAACCCAAAACCCTTAATTTTGTGCTGCTATGTCGTTTTGTTAAGAAATAATCGCAAAAAATCTAAAACAAAATTAAAACTTTGACACCCTGTATCTTGGTTGTTATCAATTTTGGGATAAGGCAAGTTTAAATAAATCGCATTATTTCGACTTAAGGAGTCTGCTGTTGCTCTGTGTCCCATTACTTTTGGGACACCATGTATATACTCTATTCCTTTGAAAAAGGACAAATCCCCCTAAGACTCTTTTTGGACTTATCAAAGGCTTCTGACACATTAAATTTTAACATATTGTTTAAAAAATTAGATCCTTATGGTATTAGAAACAGCAAGTATTAATAAAACAGGACAATCAGAAGTTCTTATCAAATGAAGTTCTGGTAAATGTTGGAGTACCGCAGGGTAGGGTATTGGGACCAATTATTTTTGTTATATACTTGAACATCAAAGAAATATCTAAAAGCTATAATGATTGGTATAAAATAACGAATTTTGCAGATGATATTATATTGATAAGAGACAATGATGTGACAGTTATGGAAGAAAAAACTAAAAATATTATGATGAATGCAAGTGCAAAAAACAAATTAATATTAAACAATAATAAAACTAAAACATTAATGTTTAAAACAAATAGGTCTCGTGTGGAAGGACCATAAACAATAGAAATTGACAAACACTCGTTAAGCTTAACTGAGAAGGCAAAATTTCTATGGGTTATTTTGGATGATGTATCATCTTGGGAACACCACATCAATTATATTAGACAAAAATTAAATGAAGTTTGTTACAGTCTTCGTGTATTAGCAAGATACACATATTTTTACATCCGATATTGTATAGTTTAGTATAGAAATGCCAAGAATATAGAAAAAATATTTGTGTGCCAAAAAAGGGCATTAAGAATCATGTTGGGCCTTAAATTTAGAGAACCATGTAGAGGTAAATTCAGGGAAAACAAATTGTTAACGGTAACCGCTTTTTATATACAGGAATGTATAATATTCTTTTTCAAAAATATATAGTTATTTAGACACAGTGCTCCACAAAATGTATATTCATTTAGACTTAAGAAATACAATTATCCTAAGCATAGATTAACAGTTACTGATAAATGAGCATACTATAACTGTGTAAAGTTTTTTAATTATTTGCCAGCACCTATGAAAGCAATCGATAATATTAATATAGTAAAAAGAAAATTTCATAAATTTATTTTCAACCAGTTAGAAGGCTCTTTTTTGTTTACGTTGCTTATAGCAACGGGAGAGTATCACGATAGTCTATATTAACCTAATAAAATTAATAAGTGATAATTTTTCTTAGGTACGACTACTACGACTTAATTTTAATTCAAATGTCAATTCATTTCGAAGTGACAGGTGAGACAAACAACAAATTTGTTGTCTGAAATCCAATGTCTTTATAGTTTTATATTCAAATATAATTTTAAAAAACATATTTCTGATGAGTTTAGTTTAATATCACGCACTGTATTTTTACAATAGAAGTTGATTTTACTTGTTAGTAACTAAGGTTTATTACTAAAATTTCCGGAACATTAAAAGAAACTCCATGTTATGAAATTTTCTTACCGAATCTCCCACGCAGCAGAATTAATTCCCGATAATTTTTTTCTCGGTTTCACTCACACTCTGGGACATTTCCCCTCTGTTTCAAAACGGCAGTTGTAAATCCTTTACATAGGGGCGGTAGCACTGATGATCCTGCTAATTTTAGGCCCATTTCATTGTTGCCTTTTTTTATTTAATTTAAATAAAACGATTGTTCTTAGTTTTAGGTTTAAGTGTGGTAACATAGGTTTGGATGGCTGTGATATCAAAAACAAACAGTTTAACAAGTTTCTTGGTCTAATAATAGACGAAGAGTTAAAATTTGAAAAGCATATTGATGTCCTCAACAAGAAGGTTGCTATGCTGTAGGGTAGACTGGGGACAAAAGTAACAGGGTACAATAGTAACAGTCAATATATTTCCGCAATTAGAGCCAGCAACACTGTATCCCACTGACTATCCATATTTTACAGCGTCTTCGACTTATCTATTAGTATTTGTCCAACCCCCAGAGTAAACGAAGGTGCGTTGTGTATAAAATTAATTTTTCGCGCTTAAAAGTAAATTTTCACGTAAGTACAATTTTTAAAATATTTTTTTCTACTGACGTTTTATAATAACCTCTTTTCGATTGTCATTATGGTTTTTTAATAACCTCCTTTTAAGCGCAGCGTGCTTAAAAACTTTTAAGCACGTTACCAGGAGCAACGTGCTTAAAAGTAACGCAGGTAATTATTTACAATTAAAACGTAACCACAGACTAGGTTGATTGAAACTTTTTCGATGACCTCTTGCTTTTCAGCATACAGCCAGTATAAAGCACAGACTAGGTATAATTTAATATTTTTTGGCAAGTGTCAATGAAACATAGGTAATAAAATGTTAGTAAAATTAAGTTTTTTATTATAAAACCTCAGTAGAAAAAATATTGTATACAATTCGTTACGAAACAATGTCTTTTAGTCACTTTGACGTGTCCAACTCGGCTTTGCCTCGTTGGACAATTTCACGTCGCGTGCCTAAAAGATACTCATTTCGCAACTTATTGTATAAATAGCTATTACGTTTATGGAATATGATTGAAATATAATATTTGATAATGAATAACTGCTTATTTCTACATAATATTCTGTTATCTTAGAATGATTTTAGTAATTGTTAAATAAGTTACTAGGCTTTAAGAGGCGACATTCAGTGTGGGGATAATTGTAACAACCATGCCCGGAGACGATTGTAACATACTACAACACTACCAAAAGCTCCCCCGAGAAAAAATGTGATAAGAAAAAGGAAAGTGAGAAAATCAGCCATCTATACTGATACTCCTGAAAAAGAAGCCATCTAATCTGAATACGATGAAAAACAGAAAAAAAAGTCAAAAAAAATATAGATATTTCGGTAAAAAATAAAACAAACAAACCTGGTAAGAGAGTTATAAAAAATAATTATAAAAAAGAAGAAGACATGTCATCAAGTGAAGATGATGAAGAAGACACTTGTTGTTTAGTGTGTTTAGAGCCGTATAGCTCAAGTAAGGCGGGTGAAAACTGGGTGCAGTGTATTGAATGTAAGGGCTGGTCCTCATGTAGACTATACGAAGCAAAATGATTTATACGTTTGTCACAATAATTGTGAGTATGAATAAATTTAATTAATGTTTGCGTTTCACGTTTATTGTATGAAATATATAGTTAATCTCGTACACCTAGTTGTTTCAATAAAAGTAATGTTCAAAGTATCCATTTCTACCATTGTTACAATTATTGCCCCCTAGTACTGTTACAATTGTCTGGGGGTAGGGGACAATTGTAACACTTTACATGTTTATTAAAAAACAAAATTTCTTGTATTGCTTTCAGTTACAAGAAAAAAGTATTCTCGCAAACCGTTGACAATAAGATAGTGTATACCTTACTGATGCAAAGAAATTTTAAATAAACCTTATAGTTTACCACCCAAAAATATTTAAAGTGAAAATGTTACTTTTGTCCCCAGTCTACCCTAAGAGTTGTGTCGAGTGAGTGGGGTAGATCGACTGCCAGGTCTGTTTACTTTTCCTTAATTGAGAGCCACCTTAGATATGGTATTGCGTTTTGGGGATTTTGCAGCCAATTACTTTTTAATTCAACTTTTATACTTCAAAAAAGGGCAATAAGATATATCTGTGGGGCAAATGCATGTGATCATTGTAGGCCACTATTTATACAGCTGGGAATATTAACGTTACCTTGTTTATTTATTCTTGAAACTGTCTGTTTATTTTATAAAAAATTTAAAGGTCGTGATAATCCTATCAGAAATACTTACTATAACAGGTACACTAATAATATACCAGTGCCCATACCAAAAAGCACTCTTACCAAGAACTCCCTAATATATGAAAGTATAAAATTGTTTAACCAGAGGAAATTAAAGGCTTGACTGCAATTGTAAAGTTTAAAAGGTCTGTCGCAGCATTTCTTAAACGGAAGGCCTATTATTCCTTGGCAGATTACTATAACAATATTGATGATTAGTGCAAGAGGGTCTGTAGTCTATTATAATACTGATAGGTAGTGTAGTAGTTATAGCAGTTTAATTGGTGAATTTCCAGTTGCACATTGATTTCCATATTGTTGTAACTTTATAGCCATATGATTATTTTGTTTGTTTTTATTTATGTTTGTATGTTTATTATGTTATGTGTCCTGTTTACTAGTGGTATTATTCGATATACATTGTTTACATTTATATTTTTCTTTTAAATAGAGCTTTGTCAGAAAATACAATGTATTTTAAAGACAATAAAGCATGTTTTGACTTTTGACTTTGACTTTAATAATAATACGTACACGAAAATGGAGCGATATACAACAAAATAAATTGCAGATTAACGGGGAACCAATTAAAAACAGAGTGTGGTGGCAGACCAAAGATAATCATAAAAAGGGGTATTTTTGGGAGGTAAAGCGTCACCATTACAGTCGCAGACGTAACTGGTAACAAAAGGTAGAACAACATTGCTTATTATTGTCGCAGACATAATAGGTAATATCAGAGAAATGGGTCACCATTCTGTCGCAGACAGATGGTGTAGGTACTTATGTGAAATCAAGTTTTACGATAAGCTATAAAAATAAATTTAAAAAACTGATGCAGCAAGTCAAACCTAAAAATCCTAAAATACTTATATTATAAAATATGATGATGATGTGATTTTATTATATTATACGTTCAAGGCAACAAATTGTAAAACGGTAAGATATGATAGGTTAAGTTCAGTTTTTAGTTTAAAATTCGCTATGAAGTTAGCGACTATTTGGTTTAACCGGGACTTATAAAACTGATATATTTTATTAATCTTAACATTAAAGTGGTGCTTAATCTTATCTTTAGCGTTCAAATTAAACAGAACCTATACAACTGGGCATAATCTAATCTAATCTAACCTGTAAATATAATCCTGGAGTCGTCAGTAGAGTATGCGGTACTTGAGCGTACTCAGGTTTTGCGGCACTTGGGCGTACTCTACTGCGCAGGCGTCTGTCACCTGTCAAATGTCATCTGTCATACGTCAGCTGTCATCTGTCTTTGGCCCTAACTACTGTTGGCATTAGCTGCTCGGGCCTTAGCTGCCATTGGCACTAACTTCCATTGGCACTAGTTGCCATTGGCGCCAGCTTGCCTATCATTAATGCTAGTTACCGAGGGCCCCCCTATCCCCAAGAACCGGTACCCCAATAATTTCTAAACTCCATCACGCGGAGACACCTAGTGGTCGTCGGTAGAACTCGCGGGGCCTCAGGGTCAATGCCCCCTTACTAGAGTACTAGTATGGCTGTTGAAACGTCAGAGGGCGCCTGGTAATAGGGTTACGTCATCATGTTCTATTAATTTAATTTTCATTAGAAAAAAAGTTCCCGTATCCAGCGGGGTTCGATCCACCAACCATTAGTTTACTAACCAGTATCTCATACCACGGAGCTATTCGGGTTCTTACGAGACATTGTTATTATACTGTACTCTTACATCATCGC
This sequence comes from Polydrusus pterygomalis, assembly GCA_963969555.1. Taxonomy (NCBI): domain Eukaryota; kingdom Metazoa; phylum Arthropoda; class Insecta; order Coleoptera; family Curculionidae; genus Polydrusus; species Polydrusus pterygomalis. The sequence continues at coordinate 7,835,564 of OZ018385.1, forward strand.
ATTAGCATACTTGCTATAACAAAAGAATAATTATTACTCATAGATAGGTAATGCAATATTAATGAATTAAATTAGGCAGGCATGCATTTGCAAGCTGCTATTTGTTGTATGTTTAGAAATGATTTACCACAGGGGTATAGAATACGTATAAGAACATCTAAAAGCACTTAGAAGTGTCCCTTAAACATATGAAAACGGCTGTTTAGCAGTCTATGAACGGGTAAAATGTCTACCACAGGAGCTCAAAACTATTGGGCGGTACGATAAAGACACCTTAATTGAGCTATTTTATGGTTTTACACTAAAAAAACTGGTATAAATGGCCCCATTTAGCACCTTTTTACCATATCCCTAGCCCGCATTGTTAACAAATTATTTAATCCTATAACGAACAGTAGTACAACAATATAAGATAGACAAGGATAGTACTAACAACTATTTTGAATCGACACACTGCTGAAAACGTACAAGAATGGTAAAAAACGAAAGGTCAATCGCTTTATTTAGCATGTATTAACAATAAAATCGAAGATATTATGCAATACCTGACGTAAATATTCGTTTCCGATATGAATCATTAAAGTAGACAGAAAATTGTTTAGACCCTAATATTATTGAAAAATTGGAATAATATAAGAAAAATCAGTAATGTAAGGCCCAAATGCATTAAATAAAGTATGATTTATGCCTTAGTAGCACCTATACGAATTATTAAGGTAGACAGAAAATAGATGCTGTTTAGAGCCTAATATTACTGAGAAATTTGCTTAATATAAGAAAACTAGTAATTTAAGGTCCAAATGCCTTAAATAAAGCATGGTTTATGCTAGCCCCTTATATAGAAGGCTAGTCTCTTAAATCTTGCAATTTTAACACAAATGTTATACAAGGCGTTCAAAACCCTATAATTGCAACAAATATTGGCTTAATGTAGGTTGGTTAACCCTAAAAAATGATCATATTACTGTTAAGTTATGCTGCAATATGAAGCAATTTGGCGTCATTACACCTTAGAAGACGCTCCGAAACTTTCATAGGTTATTGTATTAGAACCTTGTAACTTGGCTGCAGGTATTCACGTATCTAAAAGGTAGGTAAAAAAATAGACCACAGTGTTAATTTTAATAAAAATATATTAAACAACCGCGCACCTAATGTAATTGGAACATTACTAAACGCCGCTAATAATATAGGAGGTAGTGGCAGATATACAGGGTATAGATGTACAGATCTTAAAAATAGAGAATTAAAAACAAGACCTTGTTGGTGTAATACTAATAATTTGTGATACGTGCCGAATAAACAATTGAAAAGACGCACTGAAAAATAGTCGGTGGTGTTACGTTCCAAGAATTACGAGTGAAGAACAATCCTAAATAGAAAATAACAACAAAATATGCCTATTATAGTTAACCAAATTAAGTCAGTCACTTGTTAAAATGATAGCCAAATAATTGAAAACGAGGGTATGTGTATAGGTTGACGTAACAAGTTAATATGAAAATACCGAGACCCGCAGGGGCGAGGTGTACTAAAGACATGCGGCTCGCTAAAGTTCTTAAGAATAATGTAACATGCGAAACGTATTTAGGATGAATAAGTTATTAGGAAAAATTCCGAGCCCTGCAGGGCGAGGTGCACTAAGGATATATGCTCGCATACATAATACCAACAAAATTGGGGCATATTGTAGGATAGGTAACCATATTAGGCCTGTTATATGGCATCAATTACGTACGATTGTAAATAAAAAACCTTGTTTTTCGCCAAAATATCTAATCCTATATACAGGGTAAGCTCGGAGTATCACTCGCCATAATAGCATAATATATATAGGACCAAGACTGATTTCGCACTAATTAGCATAGTAAACAAGGCCTTATACTAGATTGGTAGCATTGTCAAAGAGTTGGATAACATTAACCATATTATCACTAGGATGTATGGGTTCTTTATAGTCTAGATAACAAATTCTCAATATTACTAATATATATATATCTAACTTAAAGCAAATACCACCGTGTTAAGGTGAGATTACCGATGCCAAACAGTTGATACTCATGCACAAAGGCAAGCACCGACGTATTGATTATCTTATAATATCATACGTCACCTGAGGCTTATCAGGTATATATATATAAATGACTAAAAAATCATAGGTGTTTCGTTTAAATTATGGTAGGGTTCCTACGCCAAAAGGCCGTTTCAGTCACAAAACGAGAGAAAAATAGATAAAAATTAGCCCAAATATCACCTATAATTAATGTTAATGTTAATGCCCATATAGTCATATGTATAGTAGGCAGGGCTTAAACACTTAATAAATTACTAAAGTATGGTCTCTGAAGCCGTAAAAGCATATTTAACAGTACCTACACACACTATGCAACAAAAAAACCTCTCCAATAGGGTAAAACACCTAATAATCCACCAAGTATGGCCGTTTTTCTAAAAAAAACTCCTATTTAACAGTGTGTATACGTGTCTCCAAAAAATAGCCAAAAGTAATACAAAAACAGTCTGTATGACAATATTCTGCTAACACATATTTAAGGTAGGTAAGACTGTCACCTATTATAGGTAGTGTTAATCCGACAAATAAACGTTGCAAACATTCACCACCTTAAACATTGAGGTTATGTTAAGTAAATAAATTAATAAATGTTTGGCTTATAGGCAACATTTTTATACATAAAAAGTAGCACAACAAGCAGAGGTGCAATTAAATAGACTTAAATAAAAAATATAATGAATTACCGAGGATATACACATCTAATAGTCGTTGTCTAACCCTATCAGCTACGAAATATCAGCGAAATACCTAAAAAACATGAATAAATAGGAAAAATACCTATTTTAGGCCCTATTGCTTCAAAGACCCGATAAGATACATGTATTTATGTACCACTAAACACCCACTTAAACTTTCGCCTGGATATACCTAATTGTTTCGTAAAAACCACATACCTAATACGTTGTGTTTAAAATCTCGCTAAAATTACAAAGAAATGTTCGTACCGAAACGGGTAGAATGATACTTCATACGTTTTTTTTTTGCAGCACTTTTGTTCTCGAGATTACCGAGAAATTAAATATTGCAGCTTAGAGGAACCGTACATATTCATATTGTAACATTGTCAATTAGAAAAATAATAAATGGAGTACCAATATCACCTTATATTTAGAATCTAACATAGGTGTGTACGGAGGTAGTTTAATACTACAGGGTGAACCGGTTAAGGCTTTCAAACACAAAAAATAACATCCGAATATTATCGTTGTGGAGAGCAGGTATAGCTTTGACAGGGACTAGTTGAGGCAACGGAGTATGTTACTAAGCCAGTAAAAATCACCCCTGAGAACTATTGTCAGATAGAGGTACCCATCAAAAAAAAAAAAAAAATATCTAGCACAATACTGGTTAACGTACCTAGTTGATGAGTTGTTATAATATATAATCATAGTGTTAATCTGACAGCCGAAATATTGAGGTTATGTTAACTAATAAATTAAATCAATAAAATTACGGCTTATTGGTTGCACACATATAGTACAGCAAGTAAAAGTGCAATTAAATAGACTTAAACAGAAATATAATGAATTACTGAGGTAAACAGACAGAACAGCTAGCCTTTTTATGCATATCAGACAGTACTGTTTAAATATACATAATTAGCCGCTAAAAACTTCTCCAAAAAAGGGAAA